>BSUD01000008.1:109508464-109563031 GCA_033239045.1 Fagopyrum esculentum | reverse complement strand
GGACAAAGCTGAGATTTTTGCTTGGGGAAGGTGTTTCTAAAGTGGAGTAGATCACCGGGTAAGTCTCACTACACACTAATCCTAAACCGTAACTCCTATTACCGGGTAAGTCTCAAGGAATTAAGATAAAGAACTATAACCTCAAACTAACACACCATCTAAGGGAATAGAATCAACCTTTACCGGGTAAGTCTCAGGCTAACTCACAAAGATGGGATGAAAGCACACTCAAACCCCAATAAAGGATAAACCTTTATTACCTACACTTATGATCGTTAATACACAAACTAAGGAATTACCGGGTAAGTCTCATCCTAAGCTTGCATTGAACCAGGAAGGTGTAATAAGAATAGGATTTAGCAAACTCTAACACTTAACTCTCAATTTAGGATAGGATAAGTCACCTCGGACAGAAGAATTCAACCCCGGCCGAGATGTTCATCGACCGAACGAGATGCTTAGGGTTAAGGTTAAAGACTCGAACTTTCAGGATCCTACTGGAATCTAAGATTATTCTATCATTGTTTTTCCCACAACCTTCAGCCAATCACCCTAGAATCACACAAGGAAATTAGCCACTCATCATCATAATGAAAGTATTAAATATATGGGAAGAAGGTGAATATTTGAACAAAGAAGAATTTAATGAAAACACTTCAATATCTGAATCAAATAACACACAAAATCGTTCCTTGGATAATAATCCAACAAGACAAGACAACAATTGAGGGAATTGAAGACAATCTTACAAAACCCTTCAAAAAGCTATAAAAGCTATGGTCTTCAATCTTCCTTCAACCTTCAAAAAGGTTCTTCGAAAACTCCCAAATTGGAGTATGCTGCGGCTGCTGCGTGTGTAAACCCTGATCGACGGTATAGCGTGATGTATGCGGCTTCTTCAAATTGTAGAAAATCAACCCTTTTTATAGGAAAAATAAACCTCCAAAGATAATAAATCTTAAGAAGATATTATCCCATAAATATAGGTAAAATATATGATTCTGCATATCTCCTTCCTTCCAGAAGCTCAACCCAAAAATATAAGATCACTTTCCAATTTTAAAAGATCTCAGCCAAGAATAAAATATTCTCGCCGCGTCCTAGGTATTCGCCTCGGTCGAGTCGGCGTCTCTGGATCGCCTCGGTCGAGATGAATCTCTGGTCAACCGAGGTGACTCATAACTGAATGTAGAATCTCTCAAAACTGGTCCAAAGTAAATCTTTAATCCATGGTTGTGCTTCCTGAATGTAGCTCCAAATGACTCTTGACTCCTTTTGCTCCTTTTTGATGCAAAACGTACCATATTACCTGCAATTACAACGAAACTAGGTGTAGACCTCGATTCCCGCAAAGGTAGATGAAATGGCAATATAATCACATATTATACATACAAACATGCAGATTATGAAAGATAAAACGTCCAAACAAACCCCAAAATATAGACTATAATTCATGCTATCAAAATACCCCATACTTAGTCCTTGCTTGTCCCTAAGCAAGTTCCTCATATAGAAATCAAGATAGAATGGATTAATAGTCATGAAAATCAATGAAAAGTCTTTCAAAAACATTTTATGGTGTGCAACTATCATAGATCACTCTAAGAGAGTACTTCCTGGAAATTAAAAACTCAACATGATCAAAACATTTTATAAATATAGGAAAGTTGTTCATCTTTGCATAAAATCATAGAATGCATAATAAATCATAATTATCAAAATTAATCATGTATAATCCGATTTAAACCGCTAAGTCAATCAACAAGCTCAAGGTCTCAAGGGCTTCCCAAAAAAAAGGTCAAGAAACGTGTAGGATAGGGATGTATGTAAGGTAATGTGGTGCTAGAATCCGGGAAAAGGATGAACTTCACTTCACTTTGACTTGCAACATCTTCCACCAATAAGCTTTGCTTATTTCACACTTTTTTTCTTTTTACTTTACTTTTTGGGATGCATGGACAGAGGTGCACAATAACCGAAGCCTAGGAAATCAGCAATCATCAATTTCTCGAGATGCATCAAACCCTTGATGCACATACCATGACCCGTTAGGAATATCGCTCAATCCGACTTTGGCAAGACACAAACACCCGGCTATGTGAATGGTGCCGAGTTACTCATCTTCATGATTGACTTCCCCAAACCTATTGTTGCTTTCTAACACTTTCACTTCCAGTCCACTTCTCAACTTTAACTTGCTTTCACCACTTCACTTGCTTCCAAATTCCCGGATAGGTAAAGGGAGGCAAAATGTATATGAGGGGCTAAGCATGATCAAGAAGAAGAAGAAGAAGAATGAATTGCCTTGGTCTTTCCAAGAAGAACGTGAGAGAACTTATGCTGCGGTGTCAACCTTCAAATTCAACATAATTTGGATAAAAACAAAGTATTAAACATGCCAATAATTTCAAACAAAGCATTTAGCAACTTAAACATATCATAAAACCTTTCAAACACATAAAGAATTTAAAACCAGTCAGTAAACAAGATCTTCACTGAGATCATATCCAGATAAGTAACACAAAAATCGTTTTCGAAAACTCTCAGTTAACCTACCTCGGTCGAGATGTTCTTGGTTCAACCGAGGTGAAACACCTCGTTTTGCCAGAACTATCCCGGTCGAGGTCAAAAAATTTTTTTTTATAACCAATTTTTTTTTCTCAGTTTCGACGTTTTTCTCAATCAAATAACCTGTAAGTATGCATGAAATCTCAGATAAACACATAGATGCAAAAGTGAAGCATAAATATAAAATATCCGATAAAGCGTGAGTCATACATCAAAGTCATCAAATAAGTACATCAAATACCCCATACTTGGGACACACTGTCCCAGTGGGTCAGAATAAGTCTAAGGACAGGATACTCACCGAACATAGCTAAACTGCATGAAGAAGTAAGAAACAGCTCCCAAATAAGACCATCTCGGTTGGCGAAGTACATCTCGGTCGAGGTGTTCTGACAGTTCCGAGATGTCTCTCAGTAAAGCTCGTTTCCTCAACTTCTCGAAACTTCGTTCTTCTAGTGTAGCTTCTGAACTGTGATCCTTCCTTTTGGAATACCTGGTTGTTGTCTAGAGGAAAACAAAAACAAAGCAACTATCTAAACTAAACTAGAAAAGGGAGAAGAAAGCAATACCTTGGGTTGCCTCCCAAGAAGCGCTTGGTTTAAGGTCGCTAGCTGGACCCTTCTCCATAGAATTACTCAATGTACCTTGAACACCATGGAGTGCTCATCACATCCATCATAAAATTCTTCCAAAAAGGTTCCGGTTCCTAATTTCACCGGCAAATGGTAAGATCTCTCACGTACAAGCTTGTACGGTTTGATTCTCACCGGAATCCTTCTAGACTTCCTGCACTTCAATGGGACATTCCTCGTGTCCCATCCTTTCCTTGATCGAGAAATCAGTTTCTCGATAATCATAGCAGCTTCCCCATCTATAGCTTGGGGATGGTAGAAGGTCCTTAGCATGCGAGGGACCCCATACTTGAACAAGAGACACTTCATCGCCTTAACGGTGTAGTGCTTGCAAACTCCACTCCTTATAATCCAAGGAGTATCTTCTTCCAACAGTTTCAAGGAAGGTTTCATCTTGATCTTTGGAGGTTCTTTCGGAAGAGACCTCCAACTCTCCGGTGCGTTCCTGAAAAATTCAGAAATTTTAATAGGAATTTCAAATAAAGTAGGAGAATGTACCTTGTAAAGTTCTCCAAAGTTTGAGACAAGTTTCATGTTGGGTTGATAGTCCACACACGAAATCTCTCCCAACTCAGCTGGCCTTTCTTCCACCTTGACCACAGTCTCAGTAATTTGGCCAAGGTTCGCCGCATCTTGCAGTTCTACAAATTCTTCTTCCATCTCGGTCGAGATCTTTTCCACCTCGGCCGAGGTCTCGGCAGTTGGATCGAGATCTTCCACATCCTCCGCTTCCACAAAAGCTTCAGGAGAAACTTCCGGTTCGACCAGAGGAATGCTTGGAACGTGCAACACTTCCTTATGCTCCTCTTTCGGCTTAGCATAGGATAGGGTGCTTCCTTTGAGCTCCTCCACCTTCTTCATCAACTTCTCCAATCTTGATTCAAGAGAGTCTTCAAAAGGTTGCTCATAAATGTTTTTAGGGACATTCTTCTCATCCCATATCGCAAGTTCATGCTGAATGGCCTCTTCTCTTTCCCATTCATTGTTGAACCAATAGAAGGAGTACTTCTCCTCCAAGTATTCATAATGGTCCGCCCTAGCACTTTGTCTTGCTATCCAGGCTGGATCAAATGTAGTCATCGGAAATCCTGAAAACTACAAAACTCATAGAAAGAGTAGTTAGTAGCAACAGGGGCAAGTGCCCCGAAAGCAAACCGCAACCGGCTCGGTCTAGACCAAGTCCCCGGCAACGGCGCCAAAAACTTGTTCGCTCCAAACGGTGTGTGCAAGCTTTAAATTTATAACCCTAGACTTAAGCTTAAAACAAGGATGCGAACCCGCAGTGTACGGGTCAATCGTAGTAAAAGCAAGAAAATTCCAGGGGTCGATCACAGGGACTCGGTGAAACAGAGTCAATACGGTATGCTAATGTCAATGCTAACCACAAGAGCAATTAACACAATCAAAGATGAATAAGATGTCAAATAAAGCAAACATGCAATTCTAGGGATTAAAGCGTCTAGTTGTGGTTCCAACTCAAGATCTATAGATAAGCGGACAAAGCTGAGATTTTTGCTTGGGGAAGGTGTTTCTAAAGTGGAGTAGATCACCGGGTAAGTCTCACTACACACTAATCCTAAACCGTAACTCCTATTACCGGGTAAGTCTCAAGGAATTAAGATAAAGAACTATAACCTCAAACTAACACACCATCTAAGGGAATAGAATCAACCTTTACCGGGTAAGTCTCAGGCTAACTCACAAAGATGGGATGGAAGCACACTCAAACCCCAATAAAGGATAAACCTTTATTACCTACACTTATGATCGTTAATACACAAACTAAGGAATTACCGGGTAAGTCTCATCCTAAGCTTGCATTGAACCAGGAAGGTGTAATAAGAATAGGATTTAGCAACTCTAACACTTAACTCTCAGTTTAGGATCAGATAAGTCACCTCGGTCAGAAGTATTCCACCCCGGCCGAGATGTTCATCAACCGAACGAGATGCTTAGGGTTAAGGTTAAAGACTCGAACTTTCAGGATCCTACTGGAATCTAAGATTATTCTATCATTGTTTTTCCCACAACCTTCAGCCAATCACCCTAGAATCACACAAGGAAATTAGCCACTCATCATCATTATGAAAGTATTAAATGTAAGGGAAGAAGGTGAATATTTGAACAAAGAAGAATTTAATGAAAAGACTTCAATAACTGAATCAAATATCACACAAAAGCGTTCTTGGATAATAATCCAAAAAAAGACAAGACAACAATTGAGGGAATTGAAGACAATCTTACAAAACCCTTCAATAAGCTATAAAAGCTATGATCTTTATCCTTCCTCCAACCTTCAAACAAGGTTCTTCAACTTTCTCCCAAATTGGGGTGGAATGCGGCTGCTGCGCGAGCTCTCAACACGATGCGAGGTGTAAGCACGATCGGATTTGTAGAAAATCAACCCTTTTTATAGGAAAAATAAACCTCCAAAGATAATAAATCTTAAGAAGATATTATCCCATAAATATAGGTAAAATATATGATTCTGCATATCTCCTTCCTTCCAGAAGCTCAACCCAAAAATATAAGATCACTTTCCAATTTTAAAAGATCTCAGCCAAGAATAAAATATTCTCGCCGCGTCCTAGGTATTCGCCTCGGTCGAGTCGGCGTCTCTGGATCGCCTCGGTCGAGATGAATCTCTGGTCAACCGAGGTGACTCATAACTGAATGTAGAATCTCTCAAAACTGGTCCAAAGTAAATCTTTAATCCATGGCTATGCTTCCTGGATGTAGCTCCAATGACTCCATAGACTCCTTTTGCTCCTTTTTGATGTAAAACGTGCCATTTTACCTACGATTACAACAAAACTAGGTGTAGACCTCGATTCCCGCAAAGGTAGATGAAATGGCAATATAATCACATATTATACATACAAACATGCAGATTATTGAAGATAAAACGTCCAAACAAACCCTAAAATATAGACTATAATTCATGCTATCAAAATACCCCATACTTAGCCCTTGCTTGTCCCCAAGCAAGTTCTGCATATAGAAGACAAGATAGAATGGATTATAAGTCAAGAAAATCAATGAAAAGTCTTTCAAAAACATTTTATGGTGTGCAACAATCAAAGATCACTCTAAGAGAATACTTCATGGAATTTAAAATCAATGTATGATCAAAACATTTTATAAATATAAGAAAGTTGTTCATCTTTGCATAAAATCATAGAATGCATAATAAGTCATAATTATCGAAATTAATCATGTATAATCCAGTTTAAACCGCTAAGTCAATCAACAAGCTCAAGGTCTCAAGGGCTTCCCAAAAAAAAGGTCAAGAAACGTGTAGGATAGGGATGTATGTAAGGTAATGTGGTGCTAGAATCCGGGAAAAGGATGAACTTCACTTCACTTTGACTTGCAACATCTTCCACCAATAAGCTTTGCTTATTTCACACTTTTTTTCTTTTTACTTTACTTTTTGGGATGCATGGACAGAGGTGCACAATAACCGAAGCCTAGGAAATCAGCAATCATCAATTTCTCGAGATGCATCAAACCCTTGATGCACATACCATGACCCGTTAGGAATATCGCTCAATCCGACTTTGGCAAGACACAAACACCCGGCTATGTGAATGGTGCCGAGTTACTCATCTTCATGATTGACTTCCCCAAACCTATTGTTGCTTTCTAACACTTTCACTTCCAGTCCACTTCTCAACTTTAACTTGCTTTCACCACTTCACTTGCTTCCAAATTCCCGGATAGGTAAAGGGAGGCAAAATGTATATGAGGGGCTAAGCATGATCAAGAAGAAGAAGAAGAAGAATGAATTGCCTTGGTCTTTCCAAGAAGAACGTGAGAGAACTTATGCTGCGGTGTCAACCTTCAAATTCAACATAATTTGGATAAAAACAAAGTATTAAACATGCCAATAATTTCAAACAAAGCATTTAGCAACTTAAACATATCATAAAACCTTTCAAACACATAAAGAATTTAAAACCAGTCAGTAAACAAGATCTTCACTGAGATCATATCCAGATAAGTAACACAAAAATCGTTTTCGAAAACTCTCAGTTAACCTACCTCGGTCGAGATGTTCTTGGTTCAACCGAGGTGAAACACCTCGTTTTGCCAGAACTATCCCGGTCGAGGTCAAAAAATTTTTTTTTATATCCAATTTTTTTTTCTTTCAGTTTCGACGTTTTTCTCAATCAAATAACCTGTAAGTATGCATGAAATCTCAGATAAACACATAGATGCAAAAGTGAAGCATAAATATAAAATATCCGATAAAGCGTGAGTCATACATCAAAGTCATCAAATAACGTCAAGTACAAATAAGTACAAATACCCCATACTTGGGACACACTGTCCCAGTGGGTCAGAATAAGTCTAAGGACAGGATACTCACCGAACATAGCTAAACTGCATGAAGAAGTAAGAAACAGCTCCCAAATAAGACCATCTCGGTTGGCGAAGTACATCTCGGTCGAGGTGTTCTGACAGTTCCGAGATGTCTCTCAGTAAAGCTCGTTTCCTCAACTTCTCGAAACTTCGTTCTTCTAGTGTAGCTTCTGAACTGTGATCCTTCCTTTTGGAATACCTGGTTGTTGTCTAGAGGAAAACAAAAACAAAGCAACTATCTAAACTAAACTAGAAAAGGGAGAAGAAAGCAATACCTTGGGTTGCCTCCCAAGAAGCGCTTGGTTTAAGGTCGCTAGCTGGACCCTTCTCCATAGAATTACTCAATGTACCTTGAACACCATGGAGTGCTCATCACATCCATCATAAAATTCTTCCAAAAAGGTTCCGGTTCCTAATTTCACCGGCAAATGGTAAGATCTCTCACGTACAAGCTTGTACGGTTTGATTCTCACCGGAATCCTTCTAGACTTCCTGCACTTCAATGGGACATTCCTCGTGTCCCATCCTTTCCTTGATCGAGAAATCAGTTTCTCGATAATCATAGCAGCTTCCCCATCTATAGCTTGGGGATGGTAGAAGGTCCTTAGCATGCGAGGGACCCCATACTTGAACAAGAGACACTTCATCGCCTTAACGGTGTAGTGCTTGCAAACTCCACTCCTTATAATCCAAGGAGTATCTTCTTCCAACAGTTTCAAGGAAGGTTTCATCTTGATCTTTGGAGGTTCTTTCGGAAGAGACCTCCAACTCTCCGGTGCGTTCCTGAAAAATTCAGAAATTTTAATAGGAATTTCAAATAAAGTAGGAGAATGTACCTTGTAAAGTTCTCCAAAGTTTGAGACAAGTTTCATGTTGGGTTGATAGTCCACACACGAAATCTCTCCCAACTCAGCTGGCCTTTCTTCCACCTTGACCACAGTCTCAGTAATTTGGCCAAGGTTCGCCGCATCTTGCAGTTCTGCAAATTCTTCTTCCATCTCGGTCGAGATCTTTTCCACCTCGGCCGAGGTCTCGGCAGTTGGATCGAGATCTTCCACATCCTCCGCTTCCACAAAAGCTTCAGGAGAAACTTCCGGTTCGACCAGAGGAATGCTTGGAACGTGCAACACTTCCTTATGCTCCTCTTTCGGCTTAGCATAGGATAGGGTGCTTCCTTTGAGCTCCTCCACCTTCTTCATCAACTTCTCCAATCTTGATTCAAGAGAGTCTTCAAAAGGTTGCTCATAAATGTTTTTAGGGACATTCTTCTCATCCCATATCGCAAGTTCATGCTGAATGGCCTCTTCTCTTTCCCATTCATTGTTGAACCAATAGAAGGAGTACTTCTCCTCCAAGTATTCATAATGGTCCGCCCTAGCACTTTGTCTTGCTATCCAGGCTGGATCAAATGTAGTCATCGGAAATCCTGAAAACTACAAAACTCATAGAAAGAGTAGTTAGTAGCAACAGGGGCAAGTGCCCCGAAAGCAAACCGCAACCGGCTCGGTCTAGACCAAGTCCCCGGCAACGGCGCCAAAAACTTGTTCGCTCCAAACGGTGTGTGCAAGCTTTAAATTTATAACCCTAGACTTAAGCTTAAAACAAGGATGCGAACCCGCAGTGTACGGGTCAATCGTAGTAAAAGCAAGAAAATTCCAGGGGTCGATCACAGGGACTCGGTGAAACAGAGTCAATACGGTATGCTAATGTCAATGCTAACCACAAGAGCAATTAACACAATCAAAGATGAATAAGATGTCAAATAAAGCAAACATGCAATTCTAGGGATTAAAGCGTCTAGTTGTGGTTCCAACTCAAGATCTATAGATAAGCGGACAAAGCTGAGATTTTTGCTTGGGGAAGGTGTTTCTAAAGTGGAGTAGATCACCGGGTAAGTCTCACTACACACTAATCCTAAACCGTAACTCCTATTACCGGGTAAGTCTCAAGGAATTAAGATAAAGAACTATAACCTCAAACTAACACACCATCTAAGGGAATAGAATCAACCTTTACCGGGTAAGTCTCAGGCTAACTCACAAAGATGGGATGGAAGCACACTCAAACCCCAATAAAGGATAAACCTTTATTACCTACACTTATGATCGTTAATACACAAACTAAGGAATTACCGGGTAAGTCTCATCCTAAGCTTGCATTGAACCAGGAAGGTGTAATAAGAATAGGATTTAGCAACTCTAACACTTAACTCTCAGTTTAGGATCAGATAAGTCACCTCGGTCAGAAGAATTCCACCCCGGCCGAGATGTTCATCAACCGAACGAGATGCTTAGGGTTAAGGTTAAAGACTCGAACTTTCAGGATCCTACTGGAATCTAAGATTATTCTATCATTGTTTTTTCCACAACCTTCAACCAATCACCCTAGAATCACACAAGGAAATTAGCCACTCATCATCATATGAAAGTATTAAATGTAAGGGAAGAAGGTGAATATTTGAACAAAGAAGAATTTAATGAAAAGACTTCAATAACTGAATCAAATATCACACAAAAGCGTTCTTGGATAATAATCCAAAAAAAGACAAGACAACAATTGAGGGAATTGAAGACAATCTTACAAAACCCTTCAATAAGCTATAAAAGCTATGATCTTTATCCTTCCTTCAACCTTCAAACAAGGTTCTTCAACTTTCTCCCAAATTGGGGTGGAATGCGGCTGCTGCGTATGCGAGATTTCTTGTGCTGATAGCGGGATCTTGATTGGTGTATGCGGCCTCCTCAAATTGTAGAAAATCAACCCTTTTTATAGGAAAAATAAACCTCCAAAGATAATAAATCTTAAGAAGATATTATCCCATAAATATAGGTAAAATATATGATTCTGCATATCTCCTTCCTTCCAGAAGCTCAACCCAAAAATATAAGATCACTTTCCAATTTTAAAAGATCTCAGCCAAGAATAAAATATTCTCGCCGCATCCTAGGTATTCGCCTCGGTCGAGTCGGCGTCTCTGGATCGCCTCGGTCGAGATGAATCTCTGGTCAACCGAGGTGACTCATAACTGAATGTAGAATCTCTCAAAACTGGTCCAAAGTAAATCTTTAATCCATGTCTATGCTTCCTGGATGGTTCTTATGTTCCTGAATGTAGCTCCAATGACTCCATAGCTCCTTTTGCTCCTTTTTGATGTAAAACGTGCCATTTTACCTACGATTACAACAAAACTAGGTGTAGACCTCGATTCCCGCAAAGGTAGATGAAATGGCAATATAATCACATATTATACATACAAACATGCAGATTATTGAAGATAAAACGTCCAAACAAACCCTAAAATATAGACTATAATTCATGCTATCATGGATATATCTTCTCAATCCCACTGCATAATTGGCATTGGATGAAATCCTTCTCCCGTCATATGGTGCTCAAACTTGACATGTTGACATGCCGCACACTAGGCTACGTATCTAGCCACATCGGGCTTAAGCCCACCCTACCAATAGGAGCGTCTATTGTCCTGATACATCTTACTCCCTGTTTGACGGTACACATACACACTCCTGGCGTCTCAACAGCTCGTCAACACATAAGGTAAACTGTGGTGCCTCTCCTCGGGACATCCTATCCTGGATCCTCGTCAAAGTCGTACAACTCTTCTACTTTTGTCGGATCTCTCCTAACAGGCCAGGTAACATTTCCAAAGTGGACAAGTGGTTGTTTGTATAAAAAAACTAGATATTCATCTCCAACCATGCTAAGTCTTTCTACAACTGAGGTTGACCCGTCAGTCGAGCTACCACCTCCTTGCGTTTATTCCACTTGTCGAGTGAATATATACATATACATATACATATACATATACATATACATATACATACATACATATATATATATATATATATCAAGCCCTCGTGGTCTGTGAAAGTATGGCATGTCGCTCCATAAAAATACCGACATCGTCTTAAGAGCATGCATTATAGCGGCTAACTCTAGGCCCTTCATCGGGTAATTCTTCTCATACGCCCACAATTGTCTAAACACAAAGTGAAACTTCTCTTGTTGCTTCAAACGCATCCAAGATCCGCTTGGATGCATCATTTGTTTGTTACCAAGCCCATAAGACTCTGATTGTAGAAAACGGAATAGAGGTCACTCCCCTCTTCATCTTTTTAAAGCTCCACGGACACGACTCGGACCACACAAATCTAGTATACTTCCTCAAAAAGGAATTGAATTGTCGGGCGATCACTAAAGACCTTTCCTCAACTCGGCGGTTATAGCCCACCAACCTAAAAGTTGTGTACCTCCCTAACATTCCTTAGAGGTAGCACCGAAGATACTGTCTTGGTCTTTGTTGGCTCAACTTTGATCTCTCCAGTTGTCACTACGTGTCCTAGTAAGTCACCTCAAACATCCTAACTCTCACTTAGATAACTCTGCTTATACTCTTATCCCGTATAGTCTGTAACACTGTCGTACCGTGTCAAGCTTGCTCCTCTCAACTCCGAGAGTACAACAAGATATCGTCAAAAGACACCACTGCAACCCAATTCAGAAAATCTATAAATACTCATTTATACAATCAATAAACTCATTGAGCACACTCGTGAGTCCAAATGACTTCATTACAACTTGTAGTGACCATACTAGGTCCGAAATGCCGTCTTACGTAGGTCCTTTCATTTCTCACCCTTAAAAGGTGACATCCCGACTTCAAGTCGATCATGGGGAACATTGTAACCTTATGCACTGGTCTAGCAAGTCATCCACTACGGGGGGAAGATACTTATTCTTGTTGGTCATCTTATGCATCTCTCGATAATCCAAGTACACCTCACCGTCCTGTCCTTTTTCCTCATAACCGTACCAGTATGCCCCGTGGAGAACGTTAGAAAAAATCCCCAACCACAATCACTAAAATATCCAACTCAATACTTCACCAAGTACTAACGTCATTAGCTTGAAGCTTGCAGCGTTAACATAATACAGGTTCTCCGTTTCACGCCATAACTACCCTGACTTCTCCGTATGAATCAGGAAAAATCGGACTCAGCTTTTGCTCGTGAAAACAAATCATCCGTTTCATTAGAACAAAGATACCATGCACCCTTTTTAAATATTCCCTTCACGTAAAGTACTAATGAGAGCCTCACCTTCCTCTTGATCCTCTAGTTCTCTTTACCTTGATCAAACCTTAAAAGTTCTGATCCATGTCGTTCCCTCATATGCCAATACTATGACCTAAGAAGGTCGTATAGGGTCGTTACAATTCCTCCCTGGCAGGTCGGTTACAGTTACTTGCTTGATCTCATTCAATACTAAGGAATCAAGACATTTGCACTTATGTCGATATTCTTCCTTACTGTTGACATTGAACCACCGGGAATACTCCAAGCTGTTGTTACCTTTCCTTTATAATCCCATAGTTTGGGTTACTCTTCCCATCTACACTCATCAATAGACAACCCGCACCTGTGCGTTCTCGGTTGTCACCGATTAGCTTATAGTTGACCTTCCTCAAGGTCAACGACTTACCTTTCTTCTATACTTTCCATGTTACCATTCTCGTGAAGGCTACCCTCCCGGGGTACTCTACGTTAAACTCCGTCAACTCATTCTACGCTCCACGCTTCCTTCTTGGTCTGTAAGATAACTATACATTCTCAACTCTATTGTGTCATATGACTCACTTTCAATGGCTTAACACTCTTCCATGATGTCTTGTAAGCGTACCCTCTCAAATGTTCTAACCTTAGTTACCATCAACTCGCGTTTCTCTTGATTGGTATTTTTAAGTCTTTCGATAAAGGAAAGCTCCTTGATGAGTCTCGCATATTTTTGAGACCATCATCTATACACACTTCCTTATTCTTGGCGTTGCTTAACCTTATCACCATAACGGAAACCAGTTGACTCCACTAAAGAAATTCTACTATGTGAACTTTCACCATGTGATCCTCCTCGTAACTCTTATATGTCTGAAGAAGTCACCCGCTCAGAATACCCGTAAAATCGACACTTCACCTTATGGTACCTCCATAAGCTTAACTTATGGGTCCCTTAAATCTTTTGTAATTTGTTCGACCACTATTCTCATCTCGACTCCCATGCTTAGGAGTGCCTTGGGAAAACCTGCACCTTAATTGGAATGCCACTTTTATTCTCGAGCGAGATCGTACTCCTCTTTACTTGATCCGTGTCTTTAGTTTATTAGTGCGGTACTTGGAAGAACCTTAAGTTCATTGTCACTAGTTGCTTCATTGATGCTCAATCATTGCTTCCTCAGAACCACTCCTATATCTTCATGTCGCTTCCATACTTATATAACTTTCATCTCGGTTTTGTTTAAGTTGAATCGAGGCTCCCTTATATTTGTTTATCCTTGCGGTTAATGTCATCTCTAGTATTCAAATGGTTGCTTTGACGTTCTCCAAAGGAGTCCGATGAATCACCTGGGTGTTTGCCAAAACGTGATGCTCAACTCGATACTTGAGCATACTCATCTTCGTATGCACACTCTCCTAAGTCAAAAGACATTGTCCATGGAGCGATGATAGCTTTCTATAATCTTAACAACAAGGTCTACTATCACTAAAATGTTACTAGCATACCATATGTATATATACCTATATATATACCTATATACATATATGTATATATATAGGGTATAAATCATATGAGAACATGCCTTATCGTGTAATCATGAGAACATGCCTTATTGTTTAATATATTATTCGTAGTTATTATTAGTTTTGTTACGAAGGTGTCATATCATTTAATGTATTATTCGTAGTTATTGTTGGTTGAATGGATTATTCATAGTTATTATTATTCGTAATTATTATTAATTATAAAATCTACCCTAAATCTCGACCCTTAATACTCACCATCCGACGGTCTAAGATTGTTCTCATGATACACAATAAGGTTGTTCTCATGGAACCGCACCCTGTATGTATGTATGTATGTATGTATGTATGTATGTATGTATGTATGTATGTATGTATGTATGTATGTATGTATGTATGTATGTATGTATGTATGCATGCATGCATGCATGCATGCATGCTTGCATGTATGTATGTATGTATAAGTCCTATGTTAGCACTACTACAAGCACATCAAGTCCAGGAAAAACAACTATAATCATACAAAGTCCAAAAGAGATAACTATAGTCCACATCCATTCTAGACTGCCGAGATCCGCGGAAGTAGTGGTGCTCCCCGTACATTCTATCCCAGGTGACTATGCTCGTGATATAAAAACGAAATTCATTTTAAAAAACATAGACCCCTTGCTGGTTCTGTTTGTTTATCTATTCGGCCTTTTAGAAGATTGCGAGTGTCATTGTCGTCAACCTGACTCTGATACCATCTTGTAACACCCCGAATCCGCGGGACTCGGAGCGCTACTGGCTAGGACCTCACAATGGGTCCCGACCCTTAGTTTTACAACAATTTCACTGGATCTTGCAACAAAGCACAAATAAAAGTAAAACCGAAATAGATTTAATGCAACAATGTCATGATCCCAAAATCCAAAAGGAAGACTCACAACCGAGTTCTTACAATAACAACAACGTACAAGTGACAATAAATTAACAACCCATATCCCGTCCTATGATGTACGGGAACCTCAGCTGCCCACTCCGATCGGATCACTTGACATCATCCTTAACCTACAGGGCATCTACAATGACGGTTTAAAATCGTTAGCTAACATTCCATATATTAGAATAACAATAAAGACACAAACACACATAAGGTAAATAAACACATAGCATGCTTGCACACAAGCCGATTATTATCTTTCATTACGTTAATCACTTTACTCATTCAACTTCTTTTGTGACACGAGAGTCTCCTGAAACTCGCCTATGTCCCCTTGCACCAACGGGAATTGATCCAATGCATCTCACCGTGTACTCGCCTGGAATAGTCGTAGAGCACCTCCTAGTCTCCTGTAGAAGTGGACAAGTGGTCACCGCCTAGTTATCATACATTTGGGCCAATTAATATATACATGGTAGTCCTAGTCCGGTTTATCGTTATTACAATAATAAAACACACACCACCATCACGGTCAAACTAATACATAGAAGCCACTAAGTAATTTTAAGGGCTTACATGTCTCATAGAGTAAACCCGCTATAAACCGCTCTCAGCCTCCCGGAGGAAGATACTCAGGGCACATGATCAGCAACTACCCGACGTGCTAGAAGTCCTCAAACTTCTAGTCTCAATGATATTTACTAGATCATATAATTATATGCTAGAAGGTTTCTACTTCTAGTCTCTATGATCCCTACGATCATATAACGCAACATACTAGAGTAATCCACTCCTAGTCTCAGTGATCCTACAAGATCATATAACCACAATCATGCTAGGATAATCCAACTCCTAGTCTCAATTATCCTACAAGATCATACATAAATCATCAAGCCTCAAGACAACATCCAATCCTCAAAACTCACATAAGGGTCCACAACCTTTACTTTACATTCTCACTAGGTTACGCTAGATCCAACCTAGCATGATACTACTACTAAACATTACTAGGATAAAATAAGGACCACTAGATCGAGGGACAAGGTACTCACTGGAGCAAAGGCGTGACCGCAGAACGAGAAGGCGCGACCGCGGAAGAGGAAGAAACGGCGCGACCATAACAAGGCGGTCGCACTGACGACTGCAAGAGCCGCACCCGCGGCGGCAGACTCCGCCCCCGCGGCTGGTGTGGCGAGGGCGCACCTGCGGCTAGGTCTAGCGCGGGCGCGGTCGAACTCTAGAATGACGATCGGTGTCAATTCTTCGATGTGAAACAAACTTCCCTCTTGACTGGCTTGCTCGGCCCTAGGCATCCACCACTAGATCCCATCTGTACTCCATGATCTAGACTAGATCAACCCACATGCAAACACAAGGGAGGATAGCCTTGAGTGGATCCAGGGCTCACACACTAGGGTTGAAAGAAGAAGAAGAAGAAGAAGAAGAAGAAGAAGAAGAAGAAGAAGAAGAAGAGGAGGACACTTACTGTCAACTCGGATCTGTAGTCTCCACTCATGATGAGCAGCTCAAGAAGAACCTTGGAAGATCATGTAGAATGAGAAGATGAAGAGGAGAAGGTAGGGGAAAAAGAAAGAATATGAATGGATGAGATGAGAAAGAAAGGCACTTAGGTGAGAGTAAGAAAGGGTCAGAGGTCACCAAGGGCCGAATCAAGGAACGAGTGGTCGGGTCCAAGAACAAAAGGTCGGAAAGCAAGCGGAACAACATCCCGCTCTAACGGATCAACGCACCCACAGAAAGACTTATCCGTGACCACACATCCTTAGATGGCCGCGACCACGGGTCTTCTAGGCCGTAGGGGCGGTGGATACACTCAACAAGCTCTAACATCACTAACAACACTCTCATTCCGGAACCGAAATTCTGGGTGTTACAGTTCAATCCACTGCTTCATGTAATTTGAAAATCAGAGTCTTGTGTAAATGAATTTTTAAGTAATTGTGTTGTTGAGTTTAGATTAGTATTGATGGAAAACCTGCAGACCTCTATTCTTGCAATTATTGAGTTTAGATTAGTTGTTAATAAAAGTTAGATTAGTTGTGTATTGTGTTAGGTATTGTTTGTTGTTAAGATTGATGTGTGCTTTACCTTATTAAAGTATCCATCATAACAATTCAATTTATCACTTGACATCATGTGCATAAAAACAATCACAACACTATTAGCTTTCATAATTTGTTATATGAGTCTACAAAACAGTGGTAGTTTTATGAGCGTACAACTTGTTTTCCAGATACAAACAATCTATGCTTTTTCATCTTTCTTTCTTTGCAACTCTTTCAGTGGTAGCTTTCTTTTGTTGTTAATATTGTGCCGTTTCATCTTTCTTTACTAGTTTGCAAGATATTGGCACTTATGTAGCATGCAAATCTAGCCAAACAAATATTTTACTGAGTTTAAATTAAGTAGGTCTGTTGTTGGCTTGAGAAGTAGCGTTTCTTCAATTCTATATTAGTTATCAATGTGAATAATTTCAGTACCGAGCTTAGATTACTGGAGACCTTAAATGTAATAAGTATATAAATTAGTTGTGTTTTATTTGTATATTAAGTTGTGTTGTTGTAATCCTTGATAATTTTGTTATTATTATTGTGAAGTTGCATCTATTTTGATTATTAGCATATGTTTTGATTTTTAGTCTTGATTTGTGTTATGTGAAGCATACTTTTATTTATCTGAGCATTTTAGATTCTGGAGTAGTTTATCTAAAGTTTATTTGTTTGAGCATTTTAATATGTGTATTAGTGTAGATGGAGAATAACGTATCATAAGTTGAACTAGGGTCCAAATTTTGTATGGACTGATGAATTTGTGAAACTCCTAGTGACAATTTTTATTGAACACCAAAAGAAAATTGGTAGCAAGCAGGCATACAACTCAATTGGAAAGACGTTACTGCTAGTTTCACTAGTAAGAGTGAAAAGACGGGTGTGAAGAATTTCTGTAGCAACAAATATGAGTCAATGAAAAAGGAATAAAAGACCAAGAACTTGCTTAGGAATTCAGATACGGTCTAGGTTCGGATGACAACACCGGTATGATCATAATTTCTAATGAATGATGGGAGAGGAAAATCAGGGTATGATTTTTATTTTCCAAATAATCATATGTAAATAGAAAATTTGTTATATACTAATGTGTTTTTCAATGTGATGCATGAAGATGAAAATTGTAAGAAATTCATGTACAAGGGAATGAATATCGAGTATGACGAGTTGTTGACTTCACTCTTTAATGAAAATGTAGCAACAGAGCGACTAGCCATGTCATCAGGGATGATTCTTCAACCAAGTCCGGAGCGTGTCTTGCTTGTAGACGATGAGGACTTATGCTAGGTGAAGAAGATGTAGTTAGGTATGAATGCTTTTCTAACTTTGTCGACAACATCAATGAAGGTGGAGCATCTAGCCACTCAGGATTACCAACTGAGTTCAATGATGAGCAAATAAAGACGACACAACTGCCTACAAAAACTCTTCCAACTAGGGTTAACAATGACTAGGGTCCGGTTAGGAGAAAAAAGAAGACAATCAGTTGGGTCTTCGAATTTGGAAGCACATCTAGCTCATGCAAGGGAGACCAATGAAAGGTTGGTCAGTCTCTTCCAGTTAGAAGTGATTTCTAAGCCGAAAGAGGACGAGATAGTGGTCAAAAAGGGCTGAACATTCTTGATCGGATGGTGAAAAATAATTTGGTGGAGGAAGGAAGTACATTGTGGTGTTTCATTATTTCAAAGACTAAATCAAGGAAGGATATGAACATAATGATTAACTTGGCAGATGATGAGAAAATATTAAAATGGATGAAATGGGAGCATGAACGGTCACTGTCATGAACTTGCGTAGCTTATTGAACTCGGTTTTACCACTTTCTTATTTTCATTTATGAACTTTGATGAACTTAGTACTTTCCTATTTTCATGTTTTTTAACGATGAATGGGTTTTCCTTTGATATTATCAATAAATATTTAATTTGGTTTCAACAACGACAATTTAACCTTATGCATATGTGTGGTGGTTCGTATTTACAGGTTGAAACTCAATATGTCAAGGGAAAGTGAAGACATTGAGAAAGAGTACAAGTCTTGGCAAACTCGTGCTCTTAAAGTTTAACCATGTCATGACGGATCGCAAAGTAAAATGTCATATTGGCTGATCATAACTACAACCACATACACAAGGAACCTTGTTACACTGAATATGAGTGTGAAAAAATATGGATGAAAGAGATCTTGCGCGGTCATCACATTCGGACCATCAACATGTTTAGGATGGATACCTCGGTTCTCCAACGTTTATGCAACGAGTTAGAGCAAAATTACGGCCTAACAACATCTAGAGAAGTTTCTATCATTGAGAAAGTGGGTATATTCTTATGAACTTTTTTACAAGAAAGCTCGGATCGTATTATCACTAAACACTTTCAAAGGTCAACCGAAACCGTATATCGAGCATTTTATAGTGTATTGAATTCCATTACCGGGCGTGGACACGAAGGTTGTGATTAATCATTAATGGATCATATTTAATACATTTGTTATTCTAATAACTAGCAAATCTTATAAAATTGCAATTAATGGATCATATCTAATATATTTGTTATTATGAGAGTAACAAATAACAAATAATTTTGCTTTGATCAGTGATATATATACCGAACGTATGACGTTATTAGACTACATCTTTGGTTTCATTCTCCATTTAAGTTACCGTGTACTCATATGTATAAGGTAAACTTTTTGATTTATTAACTCACTAAATTTTTTTTCTTCAAATGTATTTACTGAATTGTTTTGTTACGTTTACTTTACAGTTCTCAACAATAATGTGAGAGTAATAAAGGCGAATGGCTTCCTGTAGAGCCATGAGGACTGCCAAGGTTGCAGCGAACTGCTGCTACAGGATTTGATCCCTTTGTTGTTCAAGCATTCTTATGGAGATGCTTTTTGAGCATTAGCTATCTCTCTTCGATTTCTTGACTGTTTATTGATTATTCAGTCACAAAGAGAGTTTGTTTTTGTTGTTCTCTACTAATCAAATATACTTATTTTGATTAATATTAGTATTAATTTTTACTGTTGTAAGTAGGCTAACGATTAGCTGACAAAAATCGAAAAAAACCCTAATGACGGCTGTTAGGGCGACTCCCGAGGCGAACCCTCCTGCTCCCCCCTTTCCCCCTCCCGCTGCTCCAGATCCTATATGCTCTCCGTCTAACCCTGCTTCCCCTAATCCTCCCCAAGTCCGGAATCATAAAGCGGCGAATCCATCGCCCCTTGGAATGGATCAGCCCCAAGCGCCAGTGCAAACTACTCCAAACTGGAGTACACTGCTATTTGGGGATGCTGCATGGAAACAACTGCCTTTGCTCCCTGAGAACTTAATTGATACCGGAAAAGTTACCATAGATTATCCAAAAGGTAACGACTCCACACCAGTCATTACTATCGCTCCGGAAGTAGTAAGCGTCTTGAATGCGCCATGACGGAATTCAATTGTCGTTAAACTCCTGGGACACATGATTTCATACTCGGCGTTTGAACGGAGTCTGAGACAATTATGGAAGACAGGAGGAGGATGGACTGTTATCGACTTACCTAATGAGTTCTTCCTTGTTAGATTTGAGAAGGAAGCGGATATGCTAGATGTGCTTACCTATGGACCATGGAAGATCTTCGGCCATTATCTCATGATGCAAAGATGGGATGAAAGTTTTGACCCCATGGTATCAACTATTAAGTCTACGGGTGTGTGGGTACGTATTACGGGATTACCGTTTGCCATGTATAATTCAAGCATACTCAAGGTGATAGCATCCGCTATTGGAGATCCTTTGAAAATAGATATCAACACGATGGGCATTTCACGTGGAAAGTTTGCACGGATTTGTGTTAACGTTGATCTCCCCGGGCCTTTAAAAGGAGATCTGATTGTGAATGGTAAACGCCTCCTCTTGGAGTACGAGAATTTGCACACGACATGTTTTACGTGTGGATGCTATGGGCATGGTATGGAAAGTTGCATGTATGCAGAAAGTGCACAGGGCAAAAAGACTACTACAGTTACTGACTCTGAAGCTCACGATAGGGCAGAAGAAACAGTAAAGGATATTGAACAAACCCAACCAGAAGTGGAGCGGGATAGTATGGGGGAACAGGAACACGGCCCTTGGATGGTGGTCCAACGTAAGAAACAATGGGCTAAAGTTAGAGGCATACAGGCACCTGTTGCAGCCCCAAACGGCGGAGGAGGAAATAGCAGTGATATCCCCTATGATGTACCACGACAAAGAGAAGCAGAAGGGGCACATCCACAATCCCGCAAGAGAATTAGAACGCACCCCAGGAACCAGCAGAGTGGAACTCGTGATATGGACAGGGGGAAGACTATAAGGGCAAATAAGGGAATGCGGAACACACCAAACCCTAATCTCACACCAGTGGTGAAGAATGTGTCACCAGTCAAGATACTGAATAGAGCAGTTCCACAAGATGTGGAATTCGCTGCAGGCTTAAACCCAGATCCCACAGAGGTCCATGAAAAGATGGAGGTATGTCTGGAGTCCCAAGTATCGGTGATACCGGATTCCCAGGCATAAGTGAGTTGCTGTCATACCCGTAAATCAGTTTTAATGATAGGTATCCTATGGAATTGCTTCGGAACAGTGAAAAAGCGTTTTCGAAGATCTATCCGCTATATGATTAGAAAGCATAAACCGGGCTTTATAGCATTATTCGAAACCCATTGCTCATGTACGGTAGCAGACTCTATTTGTGAGAAGCTTGGATTTGATAATTTTGACAGGGTGGAAGCGGAAGGCCAAAGAGGAGGTATCTGGTTACTTTGGGATTCCACTTGTATTCAGTTTACAGTGATAAAAAAAGACCGGCAGTTTATTCAGGTCAGAGTGACCCATGAAGATGGGGATTTCTATCTTTTTGTTGCCTATATTGCTCCGGATCCTAGAAGACGAGGGGAGATTTGGAGTGAACTATCACATATCATCCAAGAAACGTCATTGCCTATTTTGATTGGAGGTGATCTAAATGTAACCAAGTGCTTGGAGGAAAGCCAAGGGGGAGCCCAACGTCTATCACGGCAATCAATGGAGTTCGGAACATGGCTCAACGAGAATAATCTAATTGATTTAGGGTATGCAGGGTCTCCTTTTACATGGACAAGAGGCCACTCAATCACTACTAGGATATCAAAGAGACTCGATAGAGTGCTTGTTACTACTGAGGGACGTGCTAGATGGCCACAGGCGTTGGTACGTCATCTCCCCAGACTCTCCTCCGACCACAACCCCTTGCTTCTTTCCCTTACTCCGGAAACATTGGGTAACCCTAAAAGACGCCCTTTCCGGTTTCTTGCTGCTTGGCTTACCCATCCGGAATTCACCCAACTCATTGAGAAGGCTTGGGAGCGGCTGGTGGATCTTCCGGAAGCTCTTCTTCTGCTCCAGAAAGCCCTGCGCCAATGGAACAGGAATACCTTTGGGGACATACATCAAAGGAAAGAGGCCCTCATAAAGCTACTGGAAGATATTCGAGCTCAACTGGAGTTGTCTACGAGTACTGACCTTCTTAGAAAAGAGAAAGAAACCGAGAAAGAGGTAGAAAAGGTACTTGAGCAAGAGGAGTTATTGTGGTACCAGAAATCGCGACAACAATGGATTGTCTGTGGAGATAAGAACACTACCTTCTTTCACCTGTCGACTATTGTGAGAAGGCAAAGCAATAAGGTGTTTGCACTAAAAAAGGATGATGGGGAATGGGTTCTGGATCAGAAGAAGTTAGAGGAGATGGCAGTCCGTTTCTTCAAAGAGCTGTATGGTCCGATGTCTCTCCAACAGTTGAGCAATCTGCCTAGAGGGGGCTTTCCAACTCTTTCAATTACCCACCTTGAAGGATTAAGTTTCCTTGTCAATACACTTGAAGTTTGCAGTGCCCTCTCTAGTATGGGCGCGCTGAAGGCCCCAGGCCTTGATGGATTTCAGCCCATTTTCTACCAGAGACTATAGGATACAGTGGGTGAATCGTTGTTCGAATTCGTCAGGAACTTCCTCAGTACTGGTGCCCTCCCCCCGTCTTCAAACGAAACCCTACTAATCCTTATTGGGAAGATTGCAAAGCCAGAAATGATCCAACAATTCCGACCCATCAGTTTATGTAACGTAAGTTACAAGGTTATTACAAAGATTCTTGCAAACCGCATCAAACCTCTCATGAGCTATCTTGTTAGCCCACTCCAAGGTAGTTTTATTCCCTGAAGATTAATTTCGGACAATGTCATTCTTGCTCAAGAGGTGATCCACTCTTTTGGCAAGAAAAGAGGGAAGAGAGGATGGATGGTTATGAAGCTCGATTTGGAGAAGGCATATGAAAAATTACGCTGGGAATTTGTGATAGATACCCTGGAAGATATGAACATGCCTAGAGAATGGGTGGAATGGGTAAGGACTTGCATCTCAACTAGCTCCATGAGAGTCCTTTGGAACGGAGAGTGCACGGAAAGCTTTAAAACAACAAGGGGTATTAGACAAGGTGACCCACTCTCTCCTTACTTATTTGTGTTATGTCTTGAGAGGCTCGGGCACTTGATTGAGGCAGCTGTTAGAGAGGGGACATGGAAACCGATCAAACTTTCACGTGGTGGACCTCCCCTTTCACATTTATTTTTTGCGGATGACATACTCTTATTTGCGGAAGCTTCAACAAATCAAATAAGGATTGTTCGAAAGATTTTGGAGGACTTCTGTAATGCATCCGGCCAGAAGGTTAGTCTCACTAAATCCCGTATATTTGTGTCACATAATGTCAGGGGAGAGTTGGAGCGAAGACTAAGTGAAGCATGTGGTGTACCGTTTACAAGAAATCTCGGATCATACTTGGGCATCCCACTCATTCAAGGGGCGGTCTCACAAGAGACTTTTAACCCTCTTATCGAGAGGATATCGTCTCGGTTAGCAGGATGGAAAGTGAAATCGCTCAGCATGGCAGGAAGAACTACACTTGTAAAGTCTATCCTTTCGTCCACCCCCCTCCACTACATGAGCGTCATCAAATTGCCTAAGAATGTTACAAACAAGATTGACAGAATATGTCGAGGTTTTTTATGGGGGGACTCAGAGGGACAAAAAAGATACATCGGCTCCAATGGGATTACCTTTGTCAACCCAGAGATCAAGGTGGATTGGGGATAAGAAAGTTAAACGAAGTGAATGCAGCCATGCTTGGTAAGCTGGGTTGGAGACTAATCACGACAGAAGACCAAGTTTGGGCTAAGGTCTTGATAAAGAAATATGCAAACTCCACTCAAGCTTGGCCTCCAGTTCTTCAGTACAAAAATGGTAACTCTTGGATATGGAAAGGAATTGTGGATAGTTTCAACCTGGTCATTATACCGAATCTAGGGTGGAACCTGGGCAATGGACGAAGGGCGAAGTTTTGGAGAGACACATGGCTCTCGGACGAGTGCTTGGCGCCGACCTGTCAAACTGATCTAACGCAGCATGAATTGAGCCTTTCGGTGAGAGACTATGGGTTGAAAATGTTGGTTGGAATTGGAATTATCTATCTGGCAGGCTCACCAACTCGAACTTTTTGAGACTTGTGGCGATCAGGATTTGGGAAGATTCAGACCGAGAGGACTCAGTGAGGTGGCGACTTACCCAAGATGGGAGCTTCTTAGTGGCGTCGGCCCACCAATATATTAGACAGATGAGAGCACAAAATGGTGTGCGTACAGGATTGTTTACAAAGCTTTGGAAAATAAAGGTGCCGGAGAGGATGCTTTACTTTATTTGGCAGCTGGCGTGGGAAGTGGTCCTCACCAATATGGAACGACACTGGAGACATTTGTCCCCCTCTCCTGATTGCCTTGCCTGCCCAAGTATGGTGGAGTCTCAACTGCATTTACTTAGGGACTGCCCCTATGCAAGGACCATTTGGACAGCCTTGGTCCCCACAGAGTTTCAACAAACCTTCTTCCAACTACAGTGGGAGGAATGGATCTTTGAAAATGTGAGCATGGATAGAGAAGGACCTTACCAAGGCCCATGGAATGTCCTATTTGCAACCACGAGTTGGTGGATTTGGAGATGGAGGAACATGCGCACTTTTAATGAAGGAAACATACCCAGAGACAAGATAGCGTCCTGATTGCCTATCATAAGGAAATTAAGGAAGCATGGGACAAGAGGGTGGACAAGAAAATGCAGATGAAACAGGAAAGGTTGATTCACTGGACCAAGCCCGAGCAAGGATGGATTAAAACTAATACAGATGGAGCTCGAA
Organism: Fagopyrum esculentum; assembly: GCA_033239045.1. NCBI lineage: Eukaryota > Viridiplantae > Streptophyta > Magnoliopsida > Caryophyllales > Polygonaceae > Fagopyrum > Fagopyrum esculentum. The sequence continues at coordinate 109,537,629 of BSUD01000008.1, read as the reverse complement.
GGGGAGAACCTCCTAGGGCTTCGGCAGGAGTGGTAATACGAAATGATCAAGGGGATTGGATCCAAGGAATTGCAGCTAACCTGGGGACAACTTCAGTTCCGGAAGCAGAACTATGGGGGCTACTACTTGGACTGGAAAGAACATGGAAACTAGGGTTTAAGAAGGTTTGGTTCGAGATTGATTCGAAGCTGGTTGTTAACATGATTGAGAAAGGGGTCAGTCATACTCACCCCCTCTCCAGCCTGGTTGCTAGATGCCAAGGCTTTCTTACTCGAGATTGGCAGGTGAGACTCGAGCACATTTTCCGGGAAGGAAATAGAGTTGCGGATGCTATTGCAAATCTAGCTTTTTCCATGGATCTAGGCTCCCACCGATTAGTGAGCCCACCGGTGGGGATTAGAAACCTTTTATTAGACGATCTGAGGGGGGTGGCGTTACCCCGTTGTTTACGTATGTAATCCGTCTTTGTTTTCATAATAAAAGCGCTTAGGCGCGGGGAGCTTCGGCTCTTTGTTTACCAAAAAAAAAAAAGTAGGCTAACGATTAGGGTTTTCATTTTTATTGTTATAAGTAGATAAAAATCAATATGTAAAAATGAACAAGGCTACGCCGAAGCGTTCTAGTGGTACTACTTACCATGGTGCATTAACAGAGGCTACGTCGAGATGGTCCCATCCGACGTTAGGCGTTATTAAGGTTAATTGTGATGCCACTGTTTTTGACACTGATCTTTGTGGTGTTGGGTTAGTTGCTCGGGATTCTACGGGAAGTAGAGGTGTCAAATGGGCGGGTTGGTTGAGTTCGGACGGGCCAATTTTATTTCGGGCCAATTTGAGCTGGGTCAAATTTGTCTATAATGTCATGTCGGGTTTACTTGGATTGGCCCGGGTTGAGGCGAGTGCACTTGAACAATTGATAATCGGGTTGTCGGGCTATTTTGGATCGTTTTAATCGGTTATCAGGCTAATTCGGGTTGGACTATGGTCGTGTCGGTTTCATTTGTACAATTGAAATTCCGGATCTTGGTCTATATTGGTCGGGTTGCTTCGCTTATCGGGTTAATTTTGGGCCGGTCTAGTTTATGTATCGGGTAAATCCGGGTTGAATTACTTTCGGTATAATAAGGTTCGGTTGTTTTCGGGTCGACAATTTTTGTATTTGATTGTTTTCGAGTGTGGTTGTTTCGGGTCGGACTTCTTTTTTTGTTAGGGTGATTCCGACAAGCTCTAACTTTTTTTTATTAATACTTAGGTCGGTCTCCTTTGGTTAAGCCAACTTGACATATTTATTTTTCAAACAAAAAATACAATAGTCGATTAACCTATACTTTTTAAACAAGAGAGTTAAAATGTAGATCCGACCTTAAGCATGTGCGAGATGAACACGTGCTTAGGACGTCCAATAAAATAGGACATTTGTTTCATATTTGGAAAAAATGTATTATGTATCTGTTTGATAATTATAGCACAAAGACTATATATTCAATGGTTTACTCAACCATGTAGATATTCTATTTTTCATCCACCTAAATTCGAACATTGTCCCTCCGCTTCCTTTGTTCATTTTAAACTTCAATTATGAAACTCATACCTTGATTTTTTTCTAACCTGTAGAATAAAAATAAATTTCCAAAAATACATAATTTAAAACAAATAATAATTAAATAATACTATTTTATGTAACGCCCTAAAATGGGCTAACGTTATAACGTTAGAAATTTGAACAAGGATTTCTTCAGGCTATATAAAGAGATGAAACAAGGGTTTTTAAACATAAAAGTTTCAAAAAGAAACATACAACCGGGTCAAACTCGGGCCAACAACAACATGATTTAGAAATATAATCCACCAACCCAAAAGACGTAAGGCAAAACCTAGAAACAAGTCCTAGAGAAAACACAAGGTCACTCAAGCTCAACCAAAAGATAGACTTCCACTAGGTCGTCCGACCTCCATGCTCCTGAACTGATCTTGTAGCCGATTATGCCAAAACATAATCAGCCCCATTGTGGTGGGTTAATCTTCCATTAGATTAATTTGATACATAAGTAATGTAATATATGATCTAGATAAATATAAAATATTCTATGTATACTACTAAAATAAAACCCTCTTAGTCCACATGTCGACACATTAGCTATGCCACATAGGACTTTTTGAAAAATAATTACGAATTTGCCATATTTTAATTATAATTTTAATTCAAATTAAAATATTTTCCACCTCATCATGCCAATTCATTAAAAAAATTTCCAACTCATTATGTTCAGTATCTTACGGTTATAACAATGCGATTTTGTTTGTTACAAAATCTTCAAACCATCTATAACAACTCCTTTGTAGTGCCTACATTTTTTTGCAACAAAATTAATATGCATGGGTATAATTAGGGTAATTTATTCATAAGCTTAAAAAAAGAGTATGTTGTATACGAATCAAATTAAAGTCCAAATAATGAGACACTTCTTTATTCGCAAATATTTTATGATCGTGAGAATAGTTGAATGACTATTATAATGTTTCGTTAATATATCGTTAGTTTATACAACATATTATTTTAAAATGCAATATATAAATATATCCGCACAAGGTGCAGGTTATAAACTAGTTATATATGATATCACATGATCAGCTATACAAATACTTAAAAGAGTTCAAAACCAACACGCTTCAAATATGCTCATAATACTAAAAAATTTCAATAAAAAACTAACAAATTGGACTAGTGTCAAGCAAATTCAACCATATCACTTGAATAGGCGTGTGGATCCTTCCCATATGGTGTGTGATTGCTTTGAATGGGCTCATACTTCCTTTATCCGGTGGAGATTAGGAGTGAATCTTTAAAAGGAAGTTTATGTTCGAGCTTATTGTTGTTTTATGTTTTTCTCTAATAATTTGTCATCTATATTATAAATAATTAAAATAAAAAGAATGTTATTACATCTAAATCTAGGAACATCATTCAACTACTTATTTGAAAAAGTTTCAAATGTGTCCATGATTTCCTTATCTTGGTCTTTAGCTTCATTTCCGGAGGTGCTTATTCGGGTGCCAATCTTGGATATTTAGATCGTATTATTTCCCTTCATGCCTTTAATTCATCCTCGAATCAACGTCAAGATCAAGGACACGAACGTAGGGATCAATGTTAAATAGTACATGACATGTGAAAATGAAATAATGACAAGACACTAGTAATTATGTGGATAAAGGAAGTATGACAAGAAGGATGGTGGCATATGGAACTTGGACATGCCAAGGACGAGATTGAGTCTATGTCTTGGTGACGAGGGTTGAAAGGTGAGTCTCAATTCTAACAAATAATTACAAGATCCAATCGTAGTATAGGTTCATGATCGAACTCAAGGAGATTGATGAACGATTTGAATCATTAAGTGCAAAGCCAAAATTAAACTAAGAAATATAAATAGAACAACAAAAAAGATACCAAAAAGGTAGAAGATAGACACACATATAGGACCGATCAACCTAATCGATTGAGTAAGTTTACTCGATCGAATGAGGTTAGGGAAGAGGAGTATATATTTTTATAGGTTGATTGATAACATCTTGATATAACGCTCAAATTAGTGTATTTTACCATCATCGTTCTGTTTTACTATCTTCCTCTTTTGTGCTAAATAACATGTATACTCGGCCTATTGTCTTTCTATTAGTGTTTCGATGATCAACTAGTTGGTTTATGTAATGCACGCATTGTAGGCATTTGTAAAGTAAATATGATATACATGTAGGGAATGACCTCATACACATTAAGAATATCTTAGCGGTCAAAGAAGTCAAGGTCAAGACAAAAATAATTGAGGTTCGAGAGTGAAATGAAGAACATCGAGAAACGTGAAAAAGTGGTCGACAAGTAGTACGGTTAACCAACCATGCTTTCTCTCTTCTACACATGACCTACAAATGACCTTCTATCGAAGTATTAAAGTTGTGGAGTAAGTTTTGGACCAGACCCAATAATTTGTCCTAGTTGATCGACCAACCATGGTGATCGACCAACCCATTTCGACGTCTATTATTCTTACCTTTTATCCCTTTTGCTTGAGATGAACTTTTGTCCAGTCCACTTGAATGTTTTTTTATTCATGTTTACCCATTAGGGGTATCGGGCATTCTAGATATGATGTTATCTTATAGAAAAGAGATATAGAGTTTTAGGTTAAAACCTTACCCCTATAAATAGGGGTTTTAGCCATTATGTTAGATATCTTCTTCTTCCTTTTCTTTTTCTTATATAATTTACAAGTTTCCACCATCGTTGTTTCCCGTAAGGTCGGTCAACCGTACTACACTTTGTTGGGCAATAGACCTCTTTTCGAGTCTTAAATTAAATATTTGAGTTTTGTTCAGGTATGTCTGGTTAAATCTCATCTTCTTGAGGGTCTTGAGAGCCCAACTAAATTGATATATAATGTTGAATAATTCTATGTATTGGATGTATGTTTATATGAGTTATGGTAGTTATTGGATAATTTTATACAAAATGCAAGAGCCAAGTTTGAACTTCCTTTATTATATGTTCTTCAAGGTGCTGATAACAAAATTGTTAGAGCCGAGTCACTCATACCTTTATGTTTAGTTCGATGTGAAGAACATGCACCATTCTGAGTACACGACAATCAATTGGGTGAAAACAATTGATGTATGTCAAGCAATGATCTAACCACATGACAAACTAACGAAGTTGTCTCCCACAAAAGTAGGACTTACATTCAATATGTGGAATTGTCAAACAAGATTCATTACATGTGCATGATCTAGACTTTGGAATTGATTTATTTGTTGATACTTATTCTCTACTTTTCTCCCTTCAGATTACTTGGTTTCAAATCCTATAAAGATCCAAATTTTTATTGTTGTTTCTCTCTTACTTTTTACGTTGTTTTCTAATTTGGACGTTCGCAACCCTCCAATAAAGTCAACCTTCCTTACTAAGGATTTTCGTACCTTTCGCTTAGAGTTCGTAATTGTTTATTTAATTCTTTGTTTATGGTTTTATTTCGAGTTTTAGGCCGGTCGACCCTACTGTGCTTTCCTTTTAGTTTTTTTTGTTTCAGTTTACATTATTACTTTTTGTGTATATTTAGTTTAATTTATCTATTTTAGTTTCTTATTTATTTTTTCAAAGCAAGACATCGTCTTCAATGTGTTCGATCTTGACTCCCTATATAGTATATATACTATAGAGGGTCTTGTAAATTATTTGTGATATGTGAGACTCATACTTCAGTCCTAATCAAATTGACGTCGTTGTCGGGAAGACTTTGAATTGTTTTGACTTGTTAATTTTGAAACATTTTTTTTGTAAATCTTTTTTTCCCTTTTTCCTTGTTTTTCCTCCATTTTTTAGGTTTTCAAATATCAAGATTTGCAAACATGGTTTGAAGTGGAAGAAGCTTGAAGAAAACAATTTTCACATGTGTAACATTCGGAAATTTTATTTCCGGAAGTTGAGCTGTTTCCGACCTTTCCGCGTCTGCGGCTTAATTCCGCAGGCACGTTTGCTGAATACAGGTTATAACGCGGGATGGGGACATCTTTTAATTTCCGACCTTGGGAAGAAGAGTGAGGGGACAAGGGGGCTGCTGACCCTTGGATACCCCAACCCCTTTTGTCAGCCTCATTACTCTCTCTCCCCATTCCTCACTTCTCCTTTCACGTTCATTTCTCTCCCTTCCATTCCTCTCTTCCTTCTTGCTTGCTCTCATCTTCTTTTACATTAGAAGAGTTGGGTAGGAGCTGCAGCTTGGGTATTCCGGATCTGCTGTGGTAAGTGGTCTCATTCCCTCTTCCTCTTGCTGCTAGTTTTCCCTTCTTCCTCTTCTCTTCACCTCCATGGCTATGGAGGAAGCTTTTGAAGGGAGATCTAGTAAACCTTTACATGTCCCTTTCTTTAGCTCGTATAGGTCGTGGTGAGGAAGGTAGGACCTGTGGTGAGAGTTTGGAGAAGGCCCAGCAAGAGAAGGAGGCACTAGGAGCAAATAACCAATCGAAGAAACGAAGAAGACGGAGTTTCTGCTGCTCGACCGCGGGGGCGGATCTACAGAGGCGCGGGGGCGGATCAGGGAAACCGTAGGGGCGACCAGGACAACCGGAGGGGAGGCCAGGACCACCGCAGGGGTGGCCACGAGGGTGCCGCTGGGGGCGGTGACAACTTCTACGGCTGCGTTTTCTTCACCAGTAGGTTCCTCCCTTTCTCTTTGTTCCTTCCTTAGACCTTATGATGATACCTAGTAGAAGCATGCTTAGGATGGATCTAGGACTTATGAGGATGTCATATAGTGGTTGCTATCCTTGGAGCCCTTAGGGCCGGATGAGAGTGATGATCTTGAATGTTTGAGCATGTTGAATTCTTCTAGGCTAGTTTGACTCTCCTAAGACGTTGACCATGTCCATATGTTGTATATGCTATTGTGATTTTCCCTTGCTTGTTGAGAGTGTCATGAGTACCATGGACCCTAGGATGCTTTCCTAATTTGAGAGTTGAGTGATCTTGCTTAGATCACTAGATAGAAGTCTATGACTTCATGAGTGTGGGCTTGTGTTGATGAGTGTATTCAATGTATGAGCAGGTTGTGTACTTCCTCACAAAGGAAGCTAGAGTGTTGTGAGTTGATAGACGAGGTAAGTCTCCAAACTTACTTAGCCGTATTCGACGTATTAGATTCATTGTGTGCTTGGTGGTGTGTGTTTTATCGCTTTGTTATAACTTATAAACCGGTAATAGGACCACCGACCTTTATTTTCTTTCGCCCAAGTGTATGATAACGGGCGGTGACATCACTGCCTAGCTCTTGCGAGAGCTAGAAGGTTCTCGGCGACTAGCCCGTGCTGATTAGACGGTCGGAGGAATCCGTACTATTCCATTGCCGGAAGTGGGGACCGAGGCGAGTTTTGGGAGATTCTCGTGTCATAAAAGAAGTTGAATTAGAACAGGATATGACCTAATAAATGAAGATAAATAACTGGACTTGTTTGTTGAGCATGATTATGTGATGTTATGATATATGAGTGTGTATATGCCTTCAACATGTATTTAATGCTTTGAATATAGCTAACGGTTTTAAACCGCTTGTGTAGCTGCCCCGCAGGTTAGGGACGTCACCGAGTGAGGTGGGGGAGTCGACAACTGAGGGTCTTCGTACATCATAGGATGGGGGCGTTTTCGGGATTGTTTATCGTTATTACTATTATGTTGGATTATGGATTGATGTACGCTTCGGATTTACGTCTTGTGGAGTCTTTGTGTCGTGTTGAGGACTCGGCTGAGTTTCCATGTTGTACCCTTTACTTTTCAGTCTTGCATACATTATAAACGTTTTTGGAGTTTTACGCCTTTATTTGTGCCATGTTGGAAAGGTCCGGTGATATTGTTGTCAGGCTAAGGGTCGGGACCCATCGTGTGGTCTCGCCCATATCATTCCGATATCCCGCGGATTCGGGGTGTTACAAAGTGGTATTAGAGCCCTAGGTTGACAACAATGGCACTCACAACCTTCTAAAGGCCGAATGAGGAATAAACAGAACCCCACAGGTTCTGACTTTTTCGTTTTCAAAACTCATATGCATGAGTCGGGATTGGGTTAGAATGTACGGGGCCACCACTCCTCACGCAAACCTTGGCGACATAGATTTCTGGATTTGACGTATGTAAGTATGTATATTTACCTAGTTATCTATATGTATATGTATAAGACCTTAGGGTTGTTGTTGGACTTGTATGTACTTAGATATGCATGTGATCTTAGGATGATTGGGCTTTTATGCCTAGGTTGTATTCTGGATTTCGGCACCTTTCTCTTAAGTTCTCTAAGTTCCATTTATATTAAGTATTGTGATACTATATATATATATATATATTTATATATATATATATATATATATATATATATATATATATACCGACTTAATTAAATATAAACAAACACAAAACGATATCAGATGGCACGTACGAGAGCTTCCACGTATGTAGGACCCGCCAGGGGTAGACCACCTCTACCTCCTACCGTCCTGAGACGAGGACGAGTAGGGAGACCTCCAGGTACGAGAGGTCGAGGACGTATCCCCATTGCGGACCCACCCGTTGTGGATCTGCCAGCAACTAAAGATCCCGTTGAGGACTTGGCAGAGAGCATTATTCCCGAGGCTAGGGATAGGACAGCTGTGAGGTCCGGGGCACATAGTTCCTCATCTGCTAGGGCCGGGGAGCATCAATTGGAGCTACAGTGTTTGAGGATTATGTATGCCGAGTAGAGGAGGCGTTTAGGACAAGAGCACCACCTCCAGCACCACCGGTTCTGGTACCTGTACCTGCACCTACACCTACACCGGCGAGATCAGTCGAAGTCTCGCAGAGGGATACCCAGATTAGAGCCACACCCGAGATAGTTGCACCGACGGTAGTTGCCCCTGAGCCGGTTGTGGAGGTTGCTATGCCTAGAGACGAGCTGAGGTCTCCTAGACCCGATTCCTGGTTGAAGGCTTTCAACTAGCAGCATGTACCCTACTTCGACGGGAAGGTAGGGTTAGAGGTGGAGAATTGGATTGGGCACGTGGAGTCAACATTAGAGGCAATCCCTTGCCCGGAGGAGAGGCATGTGGAGATAGTCCAGACCTTGTTCAAAGAGGAGGCCCAGTATTGGTTGAGGTTGGTGAGGGAAGGTGTGACCAGGATGGACCAGCTGTTGCGTCTCGTGAGAGAGACATTCTTCCCGGATTCACTACGGAGAGACAGAGTACATGATTTCCTAGAGGCGGGTTTTGAGGATGTTCCCGTCATGGAGGCAATTCGACGTTTTAGAGCGGCGTTAGCATTGTTGGGGCCCACTGCACCTCCAGCGGACCATCGTGTCTATCTCTTTTCCAAGAGACTGAGAGAGTCCACCCGTGCTTACTTGGCGGGATTTTGCTACAACTTACTAACGGAGTACCAGGACCGAGCTTTGGCTTATGAGAGAGACCGCCCAAGGTCCAAGAGAGCAGCACAGTCTGGTAGGCCGGATAAGAGGCGGAGGACATGGCCAGCTAGTTCCGGAGCCGGAGGACAGAGACGCAGCCAGACTCCGGGACGTTCCGGTCCACATCAGCCGACGCAAACATTCGACCGTGGGCCCCAATGCCACACATTTGGAGTACTTGCACGAACCCACCTGTAGCATGTTTCACTTGTGGTCAGATGGACCACCGAGCCGCTTTTTGCCGTTAGGGCAGGTCACAGTCTCAGCAAGGTTCTTTGCGTGCCGGAGTAGCGAGAGGTAGTCAGAAGCCGCCATAGTTTCAGCCACAGGGTTCCCAACAGAGGATTCAAGGTTAGACTCGTACACAAGGATCGGCCTAGGGATAGGGACGAGGTAGAGGCTGTGGTGGGGGTACCCAGGAGACTAGAGGCACACAGGCCAGGGTGTTTGAGTTGAGGAGTGTTGTTGATCCAACAGCACCGGCAACTACAGGTACTATTCAGATCCATGGACTTCCGGTCCGAGTTTTATTTGACATGGGTGCCACACACTCTTTTATATCTGATGATTGTGTAGCTAGGTTGTCCTTAGTTACGGTAGAGGGGAAACCCTTTGTTGTGGGGTTACCCGATGAGGGTAGGGTTAGTGGTACCCGAGAGGTACACGGTTGTCCCATACGTTTGGGAAATCGTGATTGGTTAGCAAACTTCTATGTTATGCACTTGGTGAATGAAAAAGTCATCCTCGGGATGGATTGGATGGACCGCCATCGAGTGGTGTTAGACATCAGCCGGAGGACCGTGACGGTTACCACAGAGACGGGTCATGAGGTGATTTTCCGGGGTTGGGACCTCGGGAAGGCCGGTACAGTCATTAGCGCGGTCCGAGCCGCGAGACTTATCGGACAGGGATGCGAGGCCTTCTGGTGCTATGCCATGAAGGAGGAGACGGGACCATCGCTAGAGGAGATTCTCGTGGCTTGTGAGTTCGAGGATGTTTTTGGGGAGCCACACGGATTACCACCGCAAAGGAGTGTGGATTTTGCTATTGAGTTGGAGCCCGACACGAGGCCGATCTCCAAGGTTCCATACCGCATGACACCGATCAAGATGCTAGAGCTGAAGAAGCAGCTCGAGGAGTTAGCCGAGAGGGGTTTCATATGCCCGAGCGTTTCCCCTTGGGGTGCACCGGTCCTCTTCGTCAGGAAGAAGGATGGATCTTTGAGGCTTTGTATCGATTACCGGAAATTGAACAAAGTCACCATCAAGAACAAGTACCCTCTACCACGCATCGATGATCTTGTAGACTAGTTACAGGGAGCCTCCGTATTCTTACACATTGATTTGAGGTCGGGCTATCACTAGTTGAGGGTGAGAGAGGAGGATGTGCCGAAGACGGCATTCAGGACAAGATATGGTCATTATGAGTTCGTCGTGATGCCCTTCGGGCTCACGAATGCACCCGCCGTCTTCATGGAGTTGATGAACGGCATCTTCATCGATTTCTTGGACCAGTTCGTGGTGGTGTTTATAGATGATATCTTAGTCTACTCCCGAGTAGGGAGGAGCATGCGGGACACCTAAGGACGGTTCTTCGAGTCCTTCAAGATAAAGAGCTTTATGCAAAGCTCTCTAAGTGCGAGTTTGGATGTCCGAGGTGGCATTCCTGGATCATATAGTTTCCGCCGAGGGTGTCATGGTTGACCCGGCAAAGATAGAGTCTGTTTCTTCATGGCCGCCTCCTAGGACGGTCAAGGAGGTGCGCAGTTTCTTGGGCTTAGCGGGATACTAGCACCGATTTGTTAATGGTTTCTCCGTGATTTCACGGCCACTTACTTCCTTGCTGAGGAAGTCTACCAGGTTCGTCTGGTCTGAGCCTTGTCAGTGCAACTTTGAAGAGCTGAAGAGGAGGTTGACCTCCGCTCCTGTGTTAGCCCAGCTTGAGGACGTAGAGGACTTTGTTGTATATGGTGACGCCTCCAATCTAGGCTTGGGGTGCGTTTTGATGTAGAGGGGTAGGGTTATTGCGTACTCTTCTCGGAAGCTGAGGCCGTACAAGGAGAATTATCCCATCCACGATCTTTAGCTAGCGGTTGTGATTCATGCCCTGAAGATCTAGCGACACTACTAGTATGGGGCCACGAGCCAAATCTTCACATACCATAAGAGTTTGAAGTATATATTCACTCAGCGGGAGTTGAATAACCGCCAGAGGAGATGGTTGGAATTGATTAAGGACTTCGATTTGTAGATTTTGTACCATCCGGGAAAGGCGAACGTAGTCGCCGATGCTTTGAGTAGGAGGACTCCTCGAGAGGAGGCTATAGCTCGACTTACGTTTCAGCCTCAGCTTAGGAGGGATTTGATAGAGTTAGAGATGGATATCCGATTCCCGGATGTGGACGGTCGTTTGTCCGAGTTGGAGGTACTTCCTGATCTGTCCGTAGAAATCCAGCAGAAGCAGGAGGGATGCCCGGTTTTGAGCAGGATCAGAGATAGGATGACCTGAGGTAAGGCACCGCAGTTTACGGTAGGAGTAGATGGCTTACTTAGACGCCAATGGCGTATTGTGTACCGTCGGACCTAGAGTTGAGAGAGAGGATTTTATGTGAGGCACATTCTACACCTTACTTTGTGCATCCAGGCACAAGTAAGATGTACTAGGACCTTAGGAGATCTTACTGGTGGGGCGGGCTCAAGCCCGATGTAGCAAGATATGTTGCCCGATGCGCGACCTGCCAGCAGGTCAAGATCGAGCACCAGAGACACGGAGGAGAGCTTTACCCACTTCCCGTACCGCAGTGGAAGTGGGAGGATATATTGATGGACTTCGTTACCGGGTTGAGACCGAGTAGGAGCTTCGACGCGTTTTGGGTAGTAATAGATCGGTTGACGAATACCACACGTTTTATCCCCATCCGGGAGACGTGGCTGGTGAGTCGTCTAACCGAGGAGTTTACCCGTCAGATTGTGAGATTGCACGGATCACCAAGGACCATTATCTCGGATAGGGACGGGCGTTTTACCTCGAGGTTCTGGCAGCATGTACACGCCGCCCTAGGTTCGAGTCTTCATTTCACCACTGCATACCATCCATGGACTGACGCCACTCAAAGTGGACTATTCAGACCTTAGAGGACATGTTGCGTGCATGTGTGCTAGACAGGGGGCAGGTATGGTCAAACCACCTCCCATTGGTGGAGTTTTCATATAATAATAGCTGGCACCCGTCGATTGGGATGGCACCTGTTAGCATAAAATATGACTATATTTTAGGCACTTATTTTAGTTGTTTTTCCCTCTTTAGTGTGTTCTTAGATATGAGTTTGAAGCAATAGTGAGCTAGTTCACCCACTTTGTCGATATAGAGATCTACACTAGCTTTGTTTTGTTTTTAGGTGAATGAAGACTTGGATTGGAGCAAAATGTGGAAGGAAAGAAGTATTTGATCATGCTTGATAGCAAGGAGATGCATTGGAGAGGCTAAGGAAGGAGCATGGATGAAGGATGTCACAAAACAAAGGCAACAACCAAGGATTTGAGGAACCACGCCCTGAATTACGGTTGTGGAGAAGTGATTTGAAGAACCACGCTCTAAACCACGGCCGTGGATTTGGCAACATGATCGTGGACGTGAGTTTGGAGCACACCAGAGAGTTACACAGCCAAAACCACGGCCGTGGAAGTCTTATTGGCACCGTAATGAAGAACCACGCTCTAAATCACGGTCGTGGAAAGTTGTTCATGACCGTGATTTTGTGACGTGTCATTATTGCCACGTCAACCATGTCATTGGGCTTTCTCGTAACCCTATCTCGCCCTATAAAAAGGCTTGAGAAAGGAGTTTTCGGGATCTCGGCTAGACCGTTGCTTAGAGTTCCTCTTAGAGTTTGGAGACGGCCTTAAGGTTTCATTTCAAAATTAAGGATTGGAGATTCGTGAAAGACGTAATTTTTGGAGATTGTGTACTTTTGGATATCTTAGGGTTTTCATTGAAGGATGGATTGATATCCCGTTCTTTGTGGTTTCTCTAGATCATTGTGAAGATTTCTATTCATACTTTTCTGAATTCATAAACATACGACTTTGTGTTCGGATTTCGAGATTGACTTTGAGTTATTATTGAGTTTTCGAGGTTTTTCATCTTTCATTCTTCTTAATTTGATTATTGATATCATAATGATGATTATTGGCTAAAACCCTTTAGCAATTCTAAGGTGAAGGGTTGATAGTTGTGGCTTAGATGATGATAGATCGATAGTAACTTGATTGGACCCTGAGAGTGTGAGAAATATCGTCGACACCCTAAATCACGGTCTGTTCTTGAATTCCACGGCCGTTATTCTCAAGATCTAGCCGTGATTTCCCCTGGTTTACGAACTTTGCTTTTGCTTTGATCCAAAGTTAAAGATTAGCTTTAACCTAGCCTTGGCTTGCCTTTCCTAGGTAGTAGTGAGACTTAACATCCTCTATTTCGGTTTCGAGTGTCACAACCTTAACCGTTTTAGTTTATCTTTGATTTCTTGGGTTTGGGCATGGGTATTTGAGATTAATTCTTGTCGTTAGATCCTTTCTATACTGCATCCTCAACAACCTTTATAGAGAGTGTCCTTGGGTGAGACATATAGGGTTTTGGCACTTCACCGTACATTACCTTGCCTTAGTATACCTTTGCAATTCTCAACTCTGTCTTTATATATATAGTATATCTTGAATCGATTGCCACAATTAGACACCTGGATCTTTAGGGTTGCTGTTTCCCCCAATATTTGCAAAGCTTCTACATTTTTGATTGCTCGATTACTTGAAACTAATTTTGTTTCACCAATTCCTGGAGTTCGATACTTTGGAATACTTGCTTATCTACGTTGATCCGTACACTGCGGGTTCGCTTGCTTTTATTCTAGTTTTATAATTAAAACCTATTTGCACGCACGCTTTGAGGCGAACAAGTTTTTGGCGCCGTTGTCAGGGAGTTGGTCTAGACCAATTCCGGTTTTCGGTTGTCGAGCTTGGGAGCTTTTGCTCTTGTTATTTGATATCTCTTTGTGAGTGATTTTTGCAGATTCTTTAGGTATATGCAAAAGACTAGATCTACCAAAGATCTAGTTCCTTTTAGTCCAGAACTTGAGAAAACTTTAAGAAGAAAGTTGAAAGAGAAAAAGATGGCTGAAAACAATGAGAGAAACATCCAAGCGGAGTTGGATGAAGCTCAACTTCAACTTAAGTTGAGTGAGAAAGCTCGTTTGGACGAGTTAACGAGTCATCAATCCAAATTGATGAACTCAAAGCTATGATGCTGAACATGAAGTTGGATTTGAATGATGCTAAGAAGAAGAAGGTCAAGAAACCAACTAAGTTCGTTAGAGTTGAATCATCCGATGATGAGGATGATGATATGCCACCACTTGAGGATATTGATCTGGTGATTCACCCTGTTCGTAACAACCCAAGACCACCGGTTGTTCCTCGCATTCCCGCTGGAGATATGAGAGTTGCTAATGGAGGGGATGAACCACAAACTCTTGGGCAAAGGATGGATCCAATTCAGCAACCACGCCGTTTAGGTGTGAACTTCGGAGCTGAGGACATCCAGGAATTCAGTTTTAGCCCGCAATTTATCACCATGGTTCGCCAAAGTCAATTTGGTGGAACTAGTGCTGAATCTCCACACCAACATTTGTAGAATTTTGAGATTCTCATGGAGACATTGAAGCCGAAGAGGGCTACCAGCAACAACTACAAGATCAAGTCATTCTTCTTCTCTTTGAAGGACAAGGCTCTATCTTGGTATCAAGCTCTTCCACCTGAAAAGCTTACCACATGGGAGGATCTATCTTCGGAGTTCCTCATCAAGTTCTTCCCGCCATCCAAAACGGCGGAGTTGAGAGGTAAAATTAATGCATTTTCTATGAAAGTTAACGACAGTTTGTTTCAATCATGGGAAAATTTTCAGGAACTCTTATTGGATTGCCCACACCATGGCATTTCAAAGCTGGAGTTATTTGACATTTACTACAAGGGGTTGGATGTGGACACACAATTCAACCCCCAATCTCTCTCTTGTGGTATATTTATGGATATGAGAGAGGATGACGCTTGAGACTTCATTGAGAAGCAAGCCCAAGTAATTGAGAAGTATTCCCACCGGAAGGTAGAGCCGGGAGTCAAGCTAACACAAGCTGCACAAACTCAAATATTCTCCCTTAACACTGAAATCAAGGAGTTGAAGGAAATCATTAGAGCTGGCCTTCAAATGGTTCGAACAACAATTGACGTTCCAACAAACAAAAAAATTCCGGTAATTCCTATCCAAATTATGGAAATTCACTAACATCTCCCTCTTCTTCTACCCCTTTGAAAAGCCAAGGGGCAAACGTCAAATGGTTCGAACAATAAGGAGAAGGAGAAGCCCGATCCTATGTTGGAGATGATCCTAGAAAAGCTCCAAGGGCTGGAGAGTTACTTAACTTCGGTTGATAAAGCTCACAAGTTCAGTAAGGCCGGAGAAGTTCCTAGAGATCAAGGAAAGCTTCCCGGAAAAACGGAGCACAACCCAAAGGGAAGGGTGATGGCTATCACTACTAGGAGCAGTGTTCTAAAATCCACCGTCCAGGGCCGTCTAGACGCCGTCTAGACGCTGGACGGCGGGTGGGCGTCCCGTTTTTGTTCAAAACGGAGCTTTCAGGACGTTTTAGTGCGAAGTTGAAGTCGGAACGGGTTTAAGACGGGTCGGCACGGGGTGAAACGGGTCGGGACGGGGTGAAACGGAGCGGGACGGGGTGAAACGGAGCGGGACGGGAAACGTTTTACTCTCCCGATTTTAGGTTTTACGGCTTTCCAAAATCGCAGCTGCTCGCTCGTTCCCGACATGACACCGGCGACAGGTGAGGCGATTACCAACTTCTCTCTTCTCTCTTCTCTCTTCTCTCCGACGGTCACCGCCTGGTGCTCTCCGTCGTCTCCGATAGCCGCCGCCGGCCCTCCGACTCCGAGTGCTCTTCAGCTTCTCTCTTCTCTCGTCTGTCTGTGCAGAACAAGGTATAGGGCAACTTCTCTCGTCTGTGCATAAGCAACAGAACACGTCCCGAGTGCTTTCGATTTTTCTGTCTGTAACTCTCTCTTCCTCTTTGCTTGAAAATTGAAACTATTGGCTGGCTCGTTTCTGTCTGTAACTCTCTCTTCCTCCTGATGTTTCTGTCTGCAACTCTCTTCTCTCGTTTCTCTTCTAAGTTATAATATACTCAGCTGCTGCTTGAAACAGTGAAACTGTATGCTTAAAATGTGTATGCTTGAGATTTCCCTTTCCTGTCACTAAATGACTGAACTACTGAAGCAAGCAATTCGACCTCGAGTCCTCGATAGACCGTCACAGTTTCTGATTGTTGGATGATAAGATGATTGTGGTTAAACTTAAATGTAGTTTAATTGTTTGATTAGATAAGATAATTTAAAATATTGGATGATTGTGGCATTGTGCTTTGTGCAGAAATTGTGCTACTGCTTTGACAGATTTGTGCACCACAGAATGAGTTTGGTGGAGAGATTAGTTTATATTATTGGATGATTGTGCTTTGTGCAAAGATTATTTAATTAAATATTGAATTCATTTTGCAGATATGTCTCAATCAACTCCGGTTGAACCAACTCCTAACACCGAGTCTATGACCGGCGCTCCAAAACTAAAACGAAATAGTGGAGACATTGGATGGGAGTACGCAATACTTAGTAGCGCGACTCAAGAAAAATGGAAGTGCTTGAAATGTGACAAGGAGCTTAGTGGGGGAGTTAGCCGTGTTAAGCAACATATTGCCGGCATTAGGGGCAATATTGCCTCTTGTACCAAGTCTTCGGATGAAGACAAGAAAAGATGCAAAGATGCAATTCTACAAGCCAAAAAGAAGAAGGTAGTTGGAAGACAAGATGATGAGAGTCTTAGAAGTGAAGTCAATGTGATAGACGTAGATGGAGATGACGATGAAGATGAATGTCCCAAAAAGCTACCTCGTTCTCTTGGAGAAATGAATAGATTTGTATCAAGAATCAAGGTCGATGACATTAGCTTGAGTGAGAGCAAAAGAAAAAGGCAACAAAGCATCAATGACGCTCTCTTCAAAGAACGGAGCCTTAAAGTGAGTCAATACATGGCTAGGTGGGTGTATGAGACCGGCATACCCTTTCATGTGGTTGATAATGATGCATTTAGAAGATTTGTTGAGGCGGTTGGACAATTTGGTCCGGGGTACCAACCTCCAACTCAATATCAACTCGGGGAACCACTCTTGAAGGGTGAAGTGGAAAGAGTGAAAACCTCGCTCAAAGTTCAAGAGGAAGCTTGGGAAAAGAATGGGTGTTCTATCATGACGGATGCTTGGAGTGATAGAAAGAGGAGAAGTATAATGAACTTGTGTGTGAACTCCGGTGGTTCAACTACTTTTGTTGGTTCCAAAGAGGCTTCCTTAGATGCACATACCGGGCAATATATATTTGAGTATGTTGATGAGTGCATTGACAAGATTGGGGAGAAGAATGTGGTCCAAGTGGTGACCGATAATGCTTCAAACAACATTGCGGCTTCAAACCTATTGCTTGAGAAGAGGCCTCAAATATTTTGGACTCCTTGTGCTACTCATTCCATCAATCTCATGCTTGGATCCATCGGTAAGCTCCCATTTTTCAAAAATGCAATTACTAAAGCAAAGAACTTCACCGTATTCATCTACTCTCATTACAAGACCTTGGCACTAATGAGAAGTCGTACAAGAAGAGAGATTGTCCGTCCGGGTGTGACTAGATTTGCATCTTCTTACTTGACATTACAAAGCTTACTTGAAAAAAAAGAGACATTGAAGCACATGATGACCTCCATGGAGTGGGAGAAATCGAAATGGTCAAAGAGCAAAAAGGGGAAAGATGCTTGTGCTACTATATTGTCTTCTACATTTTGGAATGGTGTAAGCATGTCTTTGAAGATGGTTACACCTTTAGTAAGAGTGCTCCGACTTGTAGATGGAGATTTGAAACCGGCCATGGGATTTGTGCATGGTGAGATGATAAAGGCGAGAAAAGAGATACAAGCGGCTTATAAGAATAAAGAGGAGAAGTATAAGCCCATACTTGACATAGTGGATGCAAAGGGAAAGGGCCGTGTTGATACTCCACTTCACTTGATGGCTTACTTGTTAAATCCGTTTTACTTATACAATTCCGGTTCGGAATGGTCCATTGAAGAATGGGATGGTCTTATGGAGGGAGCTTTTAAGTGCATTGAACGGTTTTATCCCGATGTTGATATGCAAGATCAAGTGATAAATGTGGAGCTTCCTATGTACAAGGATAGACAAGGTGCCTTTGGAAGAGTTTTGGCATCAAAAGGGTGTTCGAAGAATGATGAACGTTATGATCCGGGTATGATTATTTCCCTTTCATTTAACTTTATAGAAAAGTTAACTAGTTAAGAGTTTTGATATCTACTTTTGAATATATAGTTGTTTGGTGGAGGTCATATGGCAATCAAACTCCAAATCTCCTAAAGGTTGCAATTAGGATACTTTCCTTGACAACGAGTTCATCCGGATGTGAAAGAAATTGGAGCGTCTTTGAAGGGGTAATTAATTAACTCAGTTATTTAGTTATTATAGTATTTATAATAACTTATTGAATTGGATTATTGATTTTAACTATGTAGATTCATACAAAGAAGAGGAATAGACTAGATACCGTTCGAATGAACTACCTAGTTTATGTTCAATTCAATGCAAGGTTGTTGAATAAGAAAATGAAAAGCCAAAGAGACAAAGTTGATGTGCTTCTAGCAAATGAGGCTTCACATGCACAAGCATGGATAGTTGATGGAGTAGATGACGGTGAAGAAGAGGTCCTTCCCGGTTCCGGCCTTACATGGGGTACGGTGAGTGAGGCAATGGGAGCGGATGAAGAATTGCAACCAAGAAGAAGTGGTCGCCTTGGAGGTGTTGTAGAGGAAGTGCGAGAGCTTGATGAAGATGATTTTGTCTCCGATGGCACGGAGGATGAAGATGGTGATGAAGATGAAGAGTTTGACTTTGAGTCGGACAAGGAGATACAAATTCAAGAGTATGAACATGAAGAGACGGAAGAGTAGATAATATGCTCAAGTTGAGAAGTTGTCTAGTTATCAAGAATCTTCTTTTGCCGTTTTAGTTTATTTTGAACGTTTTTATGTATTTCATTTGCGTGACACTTTTAGATTATATGCTTAAGATGGTGAAGATTATGAAAATGAATATTTATTTGCATTATATGAATATTTTACACAAACTTAGGAGGATTTATGGGTAATATACATGAAAATAATCAAAAAACGTCTTGCCCGTCTCGAATCCGTCTAGACGGCCGTCCGGCCGTCTAGACGCTAGACGGTAGCTCTCCGTCCCGTCTCCGTCTTACGTATTTTGGAACACTGACTAGGAGTGGCGTGACAACCACCGACCCGCAGCCCAAGTTTGTGGAAGTTCCAGCTGAGAAAGGAAAAGATAAGGAGAAGGAGAAGGAAGACATCTACGTTCCTCCTCCAGCTTATAAACCTCCCCTACCATTCCCGCAGTCTAGAGCAAGAGCGCGTCTAGACAAGCAATTCGGTAAGTTCATTGAACTCATGAGCAAACTGCATATTAATATACCTTTCATTGATGCAATTTTAGGTATGCCCGCTTATGGGAAGTTCTTGAAAGAGCTCCTCTCTAACAAGAGGAAGCTAGAAGACTTTGGAGAAGTCAAGATGAGTTCGGAATCTTCGGAGCTCATCAAAACAATGATTGAAAAGATGCCCCCAAAGCTGAGAGATCCGGGGTCATTTTGCATTCCAATTAGAGTAGGAGAAGTCACAAGTGACGCTCTTTGTGACTTGGGAGCAAGCGTAAGCATTATTCCGCTAGCTTTGTGTAGGAAGATCGGTTTAGATGAACCTAAACCGGTGAAGATGACGTTATACATGGCGGATCGATCCATAACTTGTCCCGTCGGTATCATTGAAGATGTCCCAGTCAAGATTGGTAAGTTTTACATTCCAATTGATTTTGTTGTGCTTGACATTCTTGCAGATTGTCCGGTTCCGATCATACTCGGAAGACCGTTTCTTGCAACATCCGGTTGTATAGTGGATTGCAAGAATACTAGACTAGCTTTTGACATAGGAGAAGAGAAGGTTGAGTTTGTTCTCTCAACTTTGGTGAAAGAGCCAGCTCTTGGAGAGGACATGTTCAATATCTATGATGAGGAAGCGTCTAGAGAAGAAGTGAGCTCGATTCTATTCAAAGATCCATTGCAAAAGGTCATTACCATGAGCATCATGGAAAAAGGAGATGAAGAGGATTGCAATGAGGAGATTGAAGCCTTGGAGGAGCTAAAAGAAGTGCAAGAGGAAGAGTTTGAAAAACTCTACGATGGGTCAGAAAACGTGAGGAATCACGGCCAATCGTGCTATTCTACGGCCGTGGTTTTCCCCAAGATGACTGTAACCAGCTATTCTGAGAGCACCAGTAAGTTACACGGCCAAAACCACGGCCGTGGAACCACCAGTGGTGCCGTAATTGAGATCCACGCCCTAAACCACGGCCGTGGAAGTAACAATGGTGCCGTAATTTTGGGTATTTTTGAGAACAATTCCGTTCTTTCCACAAACACTCTTGAGTCTTCTTCCATCACTCCTACACCCTTAGAGACTTCTAAGGAAGCGTCGGACACATCTCAAGACTCATCAAAGGCATCAATAGATATGGAATTGAAGTCACTTCCCACTCATGTTCGGTATGCATTTCTTGGAACTAATTCTACTTTTCCCGTAATTATTAGTTCCGAATTAAGTGAAGATGAACATGAAAATCTAATGGTTGTTCTAAGGAAACATAGGAAAGTCTTAGGCTATACCATAGAAGATCTTGTAGAAATTAAACCATCATTATGCATGCACAAGATTCTAATGGAGGAAGATTTTAAGCCTTCGCGACAACCTCAAAGACGGTTAAATCCGATCATGAAGGAGGTTGTTAAGAAGGAAATTATTAAGTTGCTTGACGCAGGTATCATCTATCCTATCTCAGATAGCAAGTGGGTGAGCCCCGTTTAAGTTGTCCTGAAGAAAGGAGGAATGACGGTTATCACTAACAAGAACAATGAGCTCATTCCCACAAGAACCGTGACGAGATGGAGGATGTGCATTGATTACCGCAAGCTGAACAATGCAACTAGGAAGAATCACTTCCCGCTACCATTCATTGATCAAATTGAGAGGTTAGCACAACACTCCTATTTTTACTATCTTGACGGTTATAGTGGTTTCTTCCAGATTCTGATCCATCCGGACGATCAAGAGAAAACCACATTCACGTGCCCATGGGGTACATTTGCATATAGAAGGATGCCATTCGGGCTTTGCAATGCCCCATCCACCTTTCAAAGGTGCATGATGGCCATCTTCTCGGAGTACATTGAGGAGATAATGGAGGTTTTTATGGACGATTTTTCTGTTTATGGTTCTTCATTTGATAATTGTCTTTCTAACCTCTCTCTTGTGTTGCAAAGGTGTGAAGACACTAACCTAGTTCTTAATTGGGAGAAGTGTCAATTCATGGTTAAGGAAGGCATTGTATTAGGACACTTAATCTCTAGTAGAGGGATTGAGGTAGACAAGGCTAAGATAGAGACCATAGATAAACTTCCTCCTCCATCTTCGGTGAAGGGGATAAGAAGTTTTCTAGGACATACTGGATTTTATAGACGTTTTATCAAAGACTTTTCTAAGATATCGAAACCGCTTACTAATCTATTGATGAAGGATGCAATTTTTTATTTCTCACAAGATTGTTTAGATGCTTTCTACAAGATTCGGGAAGCTCTCATCTCAGCCCCGATCATCCAACCTCCGGACTGGAATCTCCCGTTCGATGTTATGTGTGATGCAAGTGACGTAGCTGTTGGAGCTGTGCTAGGACAAAATAAAGAAGGCCGAACCCATGCTATCTATTATTCTAGCAAGACGCTAGATGAAGCGCAACTCAACTACGCCACAATTGAGAAGGAATTCTTAGCTATTGTATATGCTTTTGAAAAGTTTTGTTCTTATCTTGTAGGTGCGAAGGTAATTATATACACGGACCACCCAGCGATCCGGTATTTACTCGCCAAGAAGGACGCGAAACCAAGACTGATTAGATGGATTCTTCTCCTACAAGAATTCAATCTAGAGATCCGCGACAAGAAAGGCTCGGAAAATTCTGTTGCGGATCATTTGAGTCATCTACCACACATTGAAGACGACGATCTACCTATAGATGACTCCTTCCCGGATGAGCACTTACACATCATAGAGGAGTGCATCGACAAGATATCTAGAGGTAACGAACCTTGGTTTGCTGATTTTGTAAATTACTTGGTTTGTCAGGAAATACCTCCCGGATTATCCTACGCACAAAAGAAGAAGTTCTTTAGGGATGTCCGACAATACTTTTGAATTGAACCTCTACTCTTCAAGAGAGGTCCTTACGGCATCATTAGGAGATGTGTGCCAGAAGACGAAATGCAAAGTGTCATTCATCATTGTCATTCACTACCTTGTGGAGGACACGTTAGTTCCAATAAAACTAGCGCTAAGGTATTGCAATCTGGATTCTTTTGGCCTACTTTATTTAAGGATGTGCAAACCTTTGTTTCTTGTTGTGATGCTTGTCAAAGAACAGGAAATATCTTTAGGAGAAACGAGATGCCTCTCAATAACATTCAGGATGTGGAAATCTTTGACGTTTGGGGAGTAGACTTCATGGGATCATTCCCATCATCTTGTGGAAACCAATACATACTTCTAAGGAAGGAGTTTACACGTCAGATTGTGAGATTGCACGGATCACCAAGGACCATTATCTCGGATAGGGATGGGCGTTTTACCTCGAGGTTCTGGCAACATGTACACGCCGCCCTAGGTTCGAGTCTTCATTTCACCACTGCATACCATCCACGGACTGACGCTAGTCAAAGTGGACTATTCAGACCTTAGAGGACATTTTGCGTGCATGTGTGCTAGACAGGGGGCAGGTATGGTCAGACCACCTCCCATTGGTGGAGCTTTCGTATAATAATAGTTGGCACGCGTCGATTGGGATGACATCTGTTAGCATGAAATATGACTATATTTTAGGCACTTGTTTTAGTTGTTTTTCCCTCTTTAGTGTGTTCTTAGATATGAGTTTGAAGCAATAGTGAGCTAGTTCACCCACTTTGTCGATATAGAGATCTACACTAGCTTTGTTTTGTTTTTAGGTGAATAAAGGCTTGGATTGGAGCAAAATATGGAAGGAAAGAAGTATTTGATCATGCTTGATAGCAAGGAGATGCATTGGAGAGGCTAAGGAAAGAGCATGGATGAAGAATGCCACGAAACAAAGGCAACAACCAAGGATTTGAGGAACCACGCCCTGAATTACGGTCGTGGAGAAGTGATTTGTATAACCACGTTCTAAACCACGGTCGTGGATTTGGCAACATAATCGTGGACGTGAGTTTGGAGCACACCAGAGAGTTACACGGCCAAAACCACGGCCGTGGAAGTCTTATTGGCACCGTAATGAAGAACCACGCTCTAAATCACGGTCGTGGAAAGTTGTTCATGACCGTGATTTTGGTGATTTTGTGACGTGTCATTATTGCCACGTCAGCCACGTCATTGGGCTTTCTCATAACCCTATCTCCCCCTATAAAAAGGCTTGAGAAAGGAGTTTTTGGGATCTCGGCTAGACCGCTGCTTAGAGTTCCGCTTAGAGTTTGGAGACGGCCTTAGGGTTTCATTTCAACCTTAAGGATTGGAGATTCGTGAAAGACGTAATTTTTGGAGATTGTGTACTTTTGGATATCTTAGGGTTTTCATTGAAGGACGGATTGACATCCCGTTCTTTGTGGTTTCTCTAGATCATTGTGAGGATTTCTATTCCTACTTTTCTGAATTCATAAACATACGACTTTGTGTTCGGATTTCGAGATTGACTTTGAGTTATTATTGAGTTTTCGAGGTTTTTCATCTTTCATTCTTCTTAATTTGATTATGGATATCATAATGATGATTATTGGCTAAAACCCTTTAGCAATTCTAAGGTGAAGGGTTGATAGTTGTGGCTTAGATGATGATAGATCGATCGTAACTTGATTGGATCCTGAGAGTGTGAGAAATATCGTCGAAACCCTAAATCACGGTCTGTTCTTGAATTCCACGGCCGTTATTCTCAAGATCTAGCCGTGATTTCCCTTGGTTTACGAACTTTGCTTTTGCTTTGATCCAAAGTTAAAGACTAGCTTTAACCTAGCCTTGGCTTGCCTTTCCTAGGTAGTAGTGAGACTTAACATCCTCTATTTCGGTTTCGAGTGTCACAACCTTAACCGTTTTAGTTTATCTTTGATTTCTTGGGTTTGGGCATGGGTATTTGAGATTAATTCTTGTCCTTAGATCCTTTTTATACTGCAGCCTCAACAACCTTTATAGAGAGTGTCCTTGGGTGAGACATATAGGGTTTTGGAACTTCATCGTACATTACCTTGCCTTAGTATACCTTTGCAATTCTCAACTCTGTCTTTATATATATAGTATATCTTGAATCGATTGCCACAATTAGACCCTGGATCTTTAGTGTTGCTGTTTCCCCCAATATTTGCAAAGCTTTTACATTTTTTATTGCTCGATTACTTGAAACTGATTTTGTTTCACCAATTCCCTGAGTTCGATACTCTAGAATACTTGCTTATCTACGCCGATCCATACACTGCGGGTTCGCTTGCTTTTATTCTAGTTTTATAATTAAAACTTATTTGCATGCACGCTTTGAGGCGAACAGCACTGTATGAAGCATTGTATGGGCGGAGATGCCGCACTCCCTTATGTTGAGACGAGCCGGGGAGTTCTAGTATTGTAGCTCATGATCAGGTGCAGAATGACATGACTAGGGTTGCTTTGATACGAGAGAGGATGTTGACCGCCCAGAGTCGTCAGAGATCGTATGTGGATAGGAGGCATAGACCTCTCGAGTTTAGGTATGAGCCCAGGTGTGGCTGAGGGTATCACCGACTCGAGGTGTCAGACGATTCGGCATTAAGGGGATGTTGAGCCCCCGATATGTCGGTCCATTCGAGATAGTAGAGAGAGTTGGTGGGGTGGCATACCGACTAGCATTTCCGCCATGATTGGAAGGTATACATCCGGTATTCCATGTATCTCAGTTGAGGGAGTACATCCATGACCCGAGGCACATCATTAGTCACGAGAACCTTGTGGACGAGTCGGACCATACTTTTGCAGAGCACTTGATAGCGGTTTTAGAGCGGAGTACGAGACGCCTTCGATCGAAGGAGATACCGAGTGGTCGAGGCGAGGAGCCGACGAGGCTACATAGGAGACGGAGGATAGTATACGGAGGAACTATCCCGAGTTTTACGAGGGTTTAGAGACACTGATAGGATAGTCGGGTTAGTCTCGAGCTTCTTCCTTGATCTTTACCTATGTGCTTGTGATGTGATATGTTTTGTGTGTATATGTGATTACCTCGTGAGGCATTTTCATGAGTATGAGAGTGACGTTGGGCTTGAGATCGATAGTTAACGTTGCAAGTTCCTTGCATTTTCGAGTGTGCTTTGCGAGTACCTTTAGCAAGTTTCAGGACAAAACTTTTTTTAGGGGAGTTAGTTGTAACATCCGGAAATTTTATTTCCAAAAGTTGAGTTGTTTCCGACCTTTCCGCGTCTGCGGCTTATTTCCGCATGCACGTTTGCTGAGTACGGGTTTTAACGCGGGATGAGGACATCTTTTACTTTCCAACCTTGGAAAGAGGAGTGAGGGGACAAGGGGGCTGCTGACCCTTGGATATCCCAACCCCTTTTGTCAGCCTCATTACTCTCTTTCCCCATTCCCCACTTCTCCTTTCACGTTCATTTCTCTCCCTTCTATTCCTCTCTTTCTTCTTGCTTGCTCTCACCTTCTTTTGCCTTGGAAGAGCTGATTAGGAGTTGTAGCTTGGGTATTCCGGATCTGCTGTGGTAAGTGGTCTCATTCCCTCTTCCTCTTGCTGCTAGTTTTCCCTTCTTTCTCTTCTCTTCACCTCCAAGGTTATGGAGGAAGCTTTTGAAGGGAGATCTAGT
The DNA here is from genome assembly GCA_033239045.1 of Fagopyrum esculentum. NCBI lineage: Eukaryota > Viridiplantae > Streptophyta > Magnoliopsida > Caryophyllales > Polygonaceae > Fagopyrum > Fagopyrum esculentum. The sequence continues at coordinate 109,511,496 of BSUD01000008.1, read as the reverse complement.
AAACCTTTGCATGTTCCTTTCTTTAGCTCGTATAGGTCGTGGTGAGGAAGCTAGGACCTGTGGTGAGAGTTTGGAGAAGGCCTAGCAAGAGAAGGAGGCACTAGAAACAAAGAACTAGTCGGAGAAACGAAGAAGACGGAGTTTCCGTTGCTCGACCGCGGGGTCGGATCTACAGAGGCGCGGGAGCGGATCGGGGCAACCGCAGGGGCGGCCACCAGGCGCAGGGGCGGCTCCAGGGTGCCGCTGGGGGCGGTGACAACTTCCGCCGGGGCGCCAGCTTGCTTCCGCGGCTGCGTTTTCTTCACCAGTAGGTTCCTCCCTCCCTTTCTCTTCGTTCCTTCCTTAGACCTTATGATGATACCTAGTAGAAGCATGCTTAGGATAGATCTAGGACTTATGAGAATTCCATATAGTGGTTGCTATCCTTGGAGCCCTTAGGGCGGGATGAGAGTGATGATCTTGAATGTTTGAGCATGTTGCATTTTTCTAGGCTAGTTTGACTCTCCTAAGATGTTGATCATGTCCGTATGTTGTATAGGTTGTTGTGAGTTTCCCTTGATTTTTTAGAGTATCATGAGTACCATGGACCCTAGGATGCTTTCCTAGTTTGAGAGTTGAGTGATCTTGCTTAGATCACTAGATAGAAGTCTATGACTTCATGAGTGTGGGCTTGTGTTGATGAGTGTATTCATGTATGAGCAGGTTGTGTACTTCCTCACTAAGGAAGCTAGAGTGTTGTGAGTTTAGAGACGAGGTAAGTCTCCGGACTTACTTAGCCGTATTCGACGTATTAGATTCATTGCGTGCTTGGTGGTGTGTGTTTTATCGCTTTGTTATAACTTATAAACTAGTAATAGGACCACCGACCTTTATTTTATTTGGACCAAGTGTATGATAACGGGCGGTGACATCACTGCCTAGCTCTTGTGAGAGTTAGGAGGTTCTCGGCGACTAGCCCGTGCTGGTTAGACGGTCGGAGGCATCCGTACCCTTCCATTGCCGGAAGTGGGGATCGAGGCAAGTTTCGGGAGATTCTCGTGTCACAAAAGAAGTTGAATTAGAACGGGATATGACCTAATAAATGAAGATAAATAACTGGACTTGTTTGTTGAGCATGATTATGTGATGTTATGATATATGAGTGTGAATGTGCCTTCACCATGTCTTTAATGCTTTGAATATAGCTAACGGTTTTAAACCGCTTGTGTAGATTCCCCGCAGGTTAGGGACGCCGTCGAGTGAGGTGGAGGAGTGGACAGCTGAGGGTCGCCGTACATCATAGGATGGGGGCGTTTTTGGGATTGTTTATCATTATTACTATTATGTTGGATTATGGATTGATGTACGCTTCGGATTTACGTCTTGTGGAGTCTTTGTGTCGTTTTGAGGACTCGGCTGAGTTTCCACGTTGTACCCTTTACTTTTCAGTCTTGCATACATTATAAACGTTTTTGGAGTTTTACGCCTTTATTTGTGCCATGTTGGAAAGGTCCAGTGAGATTGTTGTCAAGCTAAGAGTCGGGACCCATCGTGTGGTCTCGCCCGTAGCATTCCGATATCCCGCAGATTCGGGGTGTTACAACACGTGGCTCATATCCGAAAAAGTTCATGAAATATATTCATAAGGTCAATGTTGATAGAGGCATTGAAGGATCAGCTATGAGTCTTATCAAGATAACCGATTCCGATGTCGAGACATCACTTGAGGTTGTGTAAGACGATGAGTTTCTGATATGAATTTCTGCTATGGTTTCTGGTACGAGTTTCTAGTATGAGTTTTTGATTGAGTTTCTGATATGAATTATTGGTATGAGTTTCTGGTATGAATTTCTAGTTGATTTTCTGGTATGGTTTCGGGTTGAGTTTTTGGTATGAGTTTTTGGTATGAATTTCTGATTGAGTTTCTGGTATGGTTTATGATTGAATTTTTGGTATAAGTTTCTAATTTAGTTTCAAGTATGAGTTTTTGATATGAATTTCTAGTATGGTTTCTGGTATGGTTTTTGGTTAAGTTTCTAGTATGAGTTTCTGGTATGAATTTTTGGTATGGTTTTTGGTTGACTTTCTGGTATGGTTTCTGGTTGAGTTTCTGGTATGAATTTTTAGTTGAGTTTCTGGTATGCTTTGTGGTATGAGTTTCTCGTTGAGTTTTTGGTTTGAGTTTTTTATATGAGTTTTTGAGATGAGTTTCTGATAGTGTGGCGTCATTTTTTCATTATTTTTTTTGAAAAATAAAGGGCGCCTGCAAAGTAAAAAAAGGTACATTTACTACATGTGTTCATGCTATGGTCTTAGTTAGTAGAGCAAAATCTCAGAAAAGCTTGGGCAAATTTGCTAAGTAGGTCTTTTTCAATTTTTGTTCTACTAACTAGATCCATAGCATAATTCTATTAAGTAAATGTACCTTTTGTTTTTATTGTTCAAACAAGCATGCAACAACAACTTCTCCTTCTCCCGACTCTCTCTTCCCTACATTGCCTTGAGGACCAAATTGAAAGAAGCAATATTCGGCTCAATCCCAAAAATATCCATCGCAACTACCACGTCCAACAAATCCCCCGCCGAGGCCCCAATTATCAAATTAGCCCTCAAGTAATGATTATACAAGTTAACATCCGGCTTGTTGGGCTTCCCATTCCTATCCAACAACTTAACCCATGTCTCGAACAACTGCTTCATATCATTCCATTGTTGAGAGGCCATCCAATTGACAAACAAATTCATTAGAGAAGGAACGTCCAAGGTCCGCCACAAAGTTCTTATGCAATTAGGAGCCGATTGGTTGAGGAAACCAATAGGAACAAGAGGTTGGGCATTAGCGACCGGATTTCACCAGTTCTCTCCTGCAACCTTCTTCTTTCAATTTGGATAGCGCCATCTCTGACACGTATAGGGGCACCGACTGCATATGCATCATCAAAGGTTAGGGCTTGTTTTGGATTTCAAATTAGGGTTAGAGTTCATACTAGAAATTTCTGGTATGAATTTGCTAGTATGAATTTTTTGGTAAGGAAAAAAAAAACGCAAAAAAA
>BSUD01000008.1:109469044-109508191 GCA_033239045.1 Fagopyrum esculentum | reverse complement strand
AAAAAAAAAAAAAAAAAAAAAAAAAAAAGTCAGCAATTTTTTTTACCTAACTTAGAAAAAATCATGTCTGTTTATTTTTTAAAATAAAAAAATGAATTAATTTTACCTGATACTAGTGTACTACCCGTGCCATGCACGGGATTTTTTTTCAATTTTTTTATAAATTTATATATATTAATAAAAGTATTAACGTTAACATTAATAACATAAACAAAACACTATTAAGTAATAGTATTATTATTATTATTACAAAAATTCATAGGTACATTTTGAAAGATAAGAGGCGGAGAATGAAATCACATATGTTAATACGATTTTTATTTTTTTAGAAGTATTTTTCTATTAAAACAGTTTAGCTATGTCGAGTAGTGATCATAACGTAATAGATGTTTCTTCTTTGATATGTTTAAGATTGATTTGTTATATTCCAAATCCTTAAATATTATAAATTCAATATATACGTTTAATTGATTTAGTCATATGAATAAAACATAATATAATAATGCCTATTTTTAGGGGTTAGATAGTAGTTATATTAAAAAAAATTAAATAGATAATAACGAATATTTAGAACTTAAGAATTGAAAGTAAAATAAAGTAAAGGAATTTAATTAAAAAATATTTTTATATTTATAAAATAATTATTATCTTAATAAAATAAAATCACAATATCAACTAAATATACTAACTAAGATAAAAGCAACTTAGTATAATATAACTCAAGTAATAGAATAAAATTAAAAATAAAACAAATAACTTGTTTAAAATGAGACTTGATGTTTAAGTTTGAAATAAATTATAAATTAAATTTTAACAATTTAAATTTATTTTTAAGATAAAATATCTTAATTAAAATTTATAAAAATACATCCCAGGTAATCTTCATTCACAATATAACTTTTTTTTTCCCTCTCCGTTAAAGTTCATTATTTCTCTCTCCTACCATTAACTCATCTTCACGATGAAAAGAGTTTAGCGATTGTATTATAAACTTAATAGTTATATTAAAAGCAACAATATGTATAGATGCATTAATTTTAGTACATGAACTAAGTATACATGTCAATTGTATGAGATGTGTTAGGTAAATAACCAGTCCGGCTCCCGTGAAGTTGCAAATCAACTTCACGGTGAAGTTCAACAAATCTTCAACCTTAATTAAAATAAAGGGGTGAGATTAATTTAAAATTAAATTTAATTAAACTAAAAGGAAAGTATATCTCCCACATTTAATTCATATCTCTCCAAAGCGAAAGAGGAACGGGAAGCAGACGGAAGAAGGCGGGTGCTCTCTTGGGGTGAACGACGAACTCAAGTTACACAAAATTTATGGTGCAAGGATTGCAGTTTGATGAAGAAGCCATTAACACTATTGGAGGAAGGTAAGCATATCTCTCCAATCAACATCTTCTTACCCTCTTTTTCTGAATTCTAAACTCTAATTAGCTTTAGGGCTTGTTCATTTCCCATATCTAGATATGAGTATATAAGATATCGGTATCGGTATAGATATCATAGATATGATATGAGATTGATATCTCATATTTGATACTTGTGTTTGGCAAGATGGTGAGGTATATCAAAAGAGAAAGATTGGGGAGGGAGAGGTTTGAGGGAAACGTGAGAGAAAATGAATGTGATATCTCTCATTTTTGTAAGATATCAAAAACGATAAAAAAAAGTAAAGTATTGATATCTAGGATATCACTTTGATATTCATATACTCAATTACGAAACATGGATATCGGATATGTGATATCCATACCCATATCCCATATCAGGATATGGGAAATGAACGGGCCCTTAGTTGCAGCATCCTCTTCTTTCCTCATTCTAAACTCGACTTGTAGAGCTTTATCTAGTTGATTTGAACTGGTGTGGAGGAACAAAGGGTGCTAAACTGATTGTGGTTTATATTGAGCATGATGCACATCAACTGTTCGATATAATGTCTAATATAATTATAAAGTCATCTTTGTACTCATTAGCTATAATTTTTTTGTGAGATCAGACTGTCTATTAATATTCATAAAAAGATGGGAAGAAGATGTTCTTGATCATAACTGTCAAATTTCAATTGTACCTTGGTGTTGCTTCTGGTTTTGCTGTTGAGTGTTTCTTGTATTGAACGTTGTGATTCCTGTTATCGGAATTGAGATTTTAGGATTGGATCATTGAGTTGATTCATATATATTATCTATGGTATAAGTTATATAAAGTGAAATGAATGTGGTGATTACCGTTGTGCAGCCATTTTGATGACTCTTGTAATGTTTGATTTTTTGCCTGTGATGTGTAGAGATACTGAAGTTGCTTATGGAAACCGAAGCAAACCTTGCAATGTCCTATGACTCAACCAACACAATGGCTCTGCAGATGGCTGCAAACCAAGGACATCTTGAGGTGGTGAATTTTCTCCTTGAAGTGTGCTCTGAGCTGACCACCATATCTCAGATCAATGGGAAGAATGCTTTGCATTCGGCAGCTAGGAACGGTCACGTAGAGCTTCTCGTTAGGAACAACCACGTGGTGGTGAATTTTCTACTGGCAAATTAGTTGTTTAGCCTATTATGTATGTTAATGCGTATACACTAGTCTGAAGTATATTTGTTTAGCCTATTAGCTCAAATGGAAGAGCAATGTGCTTACGCACAAAGATATAGGTTCAAATCCTATATAGGCTAATTTTTGTGATGTTATTTGTCTTTAATTCCATTTTGCAGCCTGCAGTACACTACTATACAAATTAACTAGTAAATTGTAAGGCTGCCTACAAGACACACATAAAGATTAACTGTAAATTCAATTCTAGAACAATCAAAATGAGTAAGTTTGAAACTATGTTGGCAGTAAGGTTGCCTACAAAATTCACTCGATTGGTTGTGATACGATGTCTGTGTTGAAAGGAAGAACTCATGTTCAATGTTACTTTGGAATTTGGTGTCGGTTACATTTACAGATATCGAGCTTTCCCTTTCTTCTTTTATTGCGACATTGTATAAGATTTGGCTGAAGTTAGATTGTGTTTATTTCGGGAGATCTGATGAGTTTTCTACTGTTTGAAATTTGATGAATTTCCTTGCACTTTCTAGCAACGAAGGTGTACAATTTCTCATTCTCTGTATAGCTATCCTTATTCGGTTAAGTTGAGGTGACTTATTTCAATGATAGGGAGATTAAAGTGGATATGTGAGTTTTCTCCACATTTTAAAGTCCAACATTAGATGAAGTTGTGACTGGTAACTATATCTTCGATTTACAATAATCTGCAACCACATGATATTAAGAAAATGAGTGTCTTGTAGTAACTGGGATGTTGGTTCTCTTGTAACTACATTATGTAACATAAACTTTAGCATCTTTTGTCTCTGAAATTTGATGCTTAGTTCAAATGGGAGCGGAAAAACTTGTTGAATATGTACATTTTTGGATAGTTGTAGATCGATTGAATCCAAACCAATTTTTTCTTTGATAAGCTGGTCGACTTAGTTCGCATATTATGCCAATTGACTCAACTTTACCGACTTGAAGACCTTGCTTGTATTGCACATGCTTCTAAATTATCCTTCTCCATATGCAGATATTTCTTGTAATACACGGAGCACTGCGTAGGAAAATTCCTTTTACCTATTTGAAGTTTCTTCTATAATTGGACTAGTACATTTTCACTAAGATTAGTAGGGTTCAGACTTGGTACTATTGCAAGCTTATTTCTTAAAGTTCTATGGTCAAGTCTAACTTTTCAAACGCACTTTTTCTTTTTCTGTATATTGTGATTTGTGATATCAATGATGCAAAATGTTACTGTAAAATGTGGCCAGTAAATTTGTTTATTGTCAATTAAGCCCAAACTAAATAGCCAGTAGTGATAGCATTGCTGCAAAACATAGTTGTGATATGCTGCTTGTGTTGAAAGGAAGAACTCATGTTCAATTTTACTCTGATCTCATACAAACTGTATTTTGGATCTAGGACGAAGAAACAATGATGTACGAGGAGTCAATGGTGAAGTTCGCTGCTGCTGAGTCGATGGTATAGAATTTTAAGACGAAGAAAAATTCAGAGAAAGGTTGATTTGGAGAGAGAGAGACGCTAATTTGGAAAGATATGTTTACCTTATTTGTTTAATTGAAATTAAATTCAAACTAATCTCAGCCCTTCATCGTAATTAAGGGTCGAGATTTGCTGAACTTCACCATGGAGTTGAAATTGAACTTCACCGGAGCCAAACTGGTAAACAACAAATTAAAAAATGGTTATGGATAAGAAATTTAGAGCAAGTTCCTTCCCATTATTATTATTTTAAAGCATTTTCTTTCTGGTTCATGCATCCGAAATCCAGTAAGCAACTGCAAAATAAAGTGAAGGTGGTAATGGATAAGCTAAATGTCATCAAAGGAGATCCAAGTTCATCGACGTCACAATGACACCATCAGTGTTTGGATGTATCTTCTTTATACATTGTTCAACAAACACGAAGGATGAAGCATAAAACGACTGTATAACAACACTAACACACAATCAATGTTAAGAAAAATTATGTTCTGGAAATTAGAATTCATCACAAACTACATCCAAGCCCACTAAAGGCATATCACAATTGGGATGATACAAACAGAATATGATTATCCATCATTGGATATTGCTTGATAAAACTCAAATGCATATGTTATTCATCTCAACTAAAAATCGAAATGCTTGGTGCTTTATAACTGACCTAAGCTTTGAAGAAGAAAGCCAAATCAAGTCGAAGATAGAGAGATGGGGTACCTCAAGTGCTTCAACCCACATCTTCTTCTGAATAAGTTCAACGAGGGAAACACCAAACCAAGAAAACAACAAATCACAATCGGTGGGAAAAAAAAAGTACATCACTGGAGTTGCAGAGAAAAAAAGTAAAGCAGATTAGCAGAGGATGAGGGTTAACCTTTCTCCAAATTGATGAGAGGAGTCAATACGGGAAATAGTTGTTGCAAAGTAAAGGGGAAGACGTTGAGTTCTTTCCTCTATCCATATATGACATATATTGAAGCTCAGATGAGGAAGGAAGAAAGTTTCTATCACTGTTGAACATTGGTGAGAATTCAACAACCAACTGGTAAATATGAATTTCTTCCACCGGCGAGACGACACAAACTGCAAAATAAGAGGGTATGATCTCAATCACTGTCGTCATTTGTGTCCGTAGCGGGATTGCGGAAAATAGAGAGAAGACGATAGGATGATGAGGCTAGGAAGATGAATAATTATTTATAAAAAGAAAGTGTGGTGAGGAAGATTCAGAAGATTTTTTGAATGAATCCGGGAATTTAATTAATTAAGGTTTGCAGATTTATATGGATTTGATATATTTAATTTTCAATTTTTTAATTTCAATTATCAAAAATAATGACTTTGAAAAATATTTTTACATGTTTTCTTTTCTTTTCTTTGTTGCAGATAAGAATAGATACGTATCTTGATATTTTTTTTAATTACTAAATTATTTCTTGAAAATATTAGTTTTTAACAATAATGGCATTTTTTAATTACTAAATTATTTCTTGACAATATTAATTTCCCCTAATATTTATGGATTTTAATAAAAAGAAATTTAATTAATTTAATTTTTTTAGTATAAATTATGGTTGTTAGGATACCTTATAAAATTATAATTAAAATAATTGATAATAATAACAATTTACTAATTACTTTAAAGATTAATTAAAATGGAATTTTAGTAAATATTTACAAAAAAATATCAAGATTTGTAATTTGCAATCTGAATTTTGTATATATAAATAACTAATATTTATTTAATAATTCGGATTTATTTAGTAATTAGTTATTTATATATATAAATAACTAATATTTATTTAATAATTCGGATTCTATTATTTAGGAGTGGTAGTTTAGTAATCTCTCATAAATTTTTTAGGAGTGGCATTTCAGTAAATATTTCACAAAAAAATCCTATGTGGCATACCTAGTTGATTGAGACGTGGCGGTAGTGTCTTTGTTTTAGTAAGTTATATAGATTAATAAAAGTGATACAAAATAATAGAGCATACAAACCCAAAAAAAAAAAAACTCACTCAGCAAATTTGGCGTCAGATTTCTTGCCCGTCTCTTTGAAATTGGTCGGACTTTGTTGCACCTACACTGCGCCAACACTCCAATCTTTCATGGTTCCACTCTCTCTTTTAGTGTTTGCGATTTTTAATTTTGACTTGCTGTTTTGTTAATCGTGCGTGTGGTTTTGCAGGCGACTTCTGCGTCCGGCGAAACGCCAAAGCTTACGCTCTATTCCTACTGGAGGAGTTCATGCTCTAATCGCGTTCGAATTGCTCTTAACGCGAAAGGTTTACATTGAATTTTTTGGTCTCTATAGCCTGCGGTGCATCAATTTCTTCTAATTTCAGTATTTCACTAATTCCTGTTTGATTGCTGCTTGGGGCATCGTTTCAAACCGTATTTATGTATGTAATTAGGGTTGAAGTACGACTATAAAGCGGTTAATTTGCTCAAAGACGAGCATAATAGTCCAGGTAAGAACCTTCCCTGTTTTAACGAGATGTTAGGTGTTGTTTACCTTGTCTTATGTTAAATAAAGTTATTTATCAGTACCATCATGCCAAAAATTAAAGTCCAGTCTCTGTTGATCTAATTTAATGAGTTCCAACAATTTCTTCACAGGTGAAATAGTTTTCTAAAATCTCTTATTATTGCCTTGTAGAGTTCAAAATATTGAATCCAACAGGTTTCGTACCTGTTTTGGTTGATGGAGATGTGGTTGTTGGAGACTCTCTTGCCATCATATTGGTTTGCACTTGTCTTTGTTCTGTTGTTTTATTAATGGCAATGATTATTGCTTCAATTTCAATGAGTTTTAAGGGGTGCATTTTGACTCCTGTGTAGTATTTAGAAGAGAAGTATCCACAAACACCATTGTTGCCCCCTGATCTTCAGAAAAGAGCTATTAATTACCAGGTGGGGAAATGTTTGATACTGAAAATTTTAACATTCCTTTTTTATATTTTGTTGGTTCCGTATGAAGTATGTTTCTCCTACCAATCTCTAAAGTGACTTCAGTCTACAAAAAGGAAATCTAGAGAATTGGTGAAAGGGAGGGAAGATTTGGTGAAGAAACTGATATGTTTATAATTGTATCTTAGTAGTCTGGTTTGAGATTCTAAAAGGGAACAAATGCTGGAAGGAGTGAAGAGTGATCCCCTTTGATGCTTTGTATTCTAAACTCTTGTTCGATGTCAATTTAAGGTCAAGTAAGTTTATAGGTAAAATGAAACAATTTGTTTCAAATGACCTGACATCATCACACACCTGTGTTTTTTGAGAATCTGAATGTATTCCACTTTTTAGATCCTTTATTTTACTTGGAATCCAAATCTGCACAGACATGTATGAAGTTTCAAAAGGAAATCGTTTCCGTGGAAAAAGGACTTCAATGTCAAAGGGGCTTTCACTGAAAAATATAATATTCTTATGGAAACTTGTAAGTTCAATGACTATAAATATTACTCCTGTTTCAGGCTGCAACTATTGTTTCCTCAGGGATACAACCTTTTCAGAACTTGGCTATGCTGGTTAGTCATTGATCACAAGATTATTTCTTCCATCAGCACAAAATATTATTTCACTTTTTGTGGAAAAAAAACAATTTTATTTGCACTAATTGTAGTTAAATTCTGCAGAAGTATATTGAAGAAAAAGTTGGTCCTGGTCAGAAGGTTCCATGGGCTCAATATCATATCAAAAAAGGGTTTGCAGGTAAGCTTTACCTCAAGAGTGTGTGAAAAGCTAAAATGGGAGACCACCAAACAGTATTGCCATTAGTTGTTTTCTTCCTTGAACTAGTTGTTTGACCTATTTATTTTCCTTTTCTAGTTAAACACTTAAACTGCATCATCATCATCATCATCATCATCATCATCATCATCATCATCATCATCATCCTTTCCCCTACAAAAGTGTTAGGAAAAACCTCTCTATCTTGTTGTTTTGCATAATTAAATGTAGGTACCTTGTTGTTTGGGACATATCATTTAAATACCCTTGATTTTGTATTCATTAAGTGACAAGTCGTGCTCTTGAATTCAAATTCAAGTCATTCATGGCGTTCATGTTAGTTTTCCTTATTAACCAAACCTGAGAATGTTTGCAAGTCCCACTCAGGTGATACTAAGTTTTAAAAGTCAACATACATGAATGACATTTTCTAAATGATAAGGACCATAAGTTACTTACTCTGATTATGCGGAACATAGATAGAGTACACTGTGGCAGTATGTAAGTATTTATTCTGACCAAAAGATATAAAAAGTATACATTTTTTCTATCTATATTTTATAAAAAGCACTGATTCATATATTTCTGTGGTGCAATAGTTTTCCGCATGTACTATCCTTAATTGTTTATTACTTGTTTTTCATATTGCTTTGAACTGAAGTGGAAAATGATTGATTTCACCTAGAGTGGGTCTTTGCTTTATGAAGGTTGTTATAATATCATACTTCCTTAGAGGCATTGAAGATTAAGTTCAGTTAAAAGAAATAACTTTCCTTCCCGTTCCACTACATTGCAACTCTTCTTGGCATTGCTTATGTCAGGACTACCATGACTAATCTGAAATTAAGTTAATTATGCTCTTCTTGTAATGAAGTTTACCCAACCTATCATGTCTGCAATTTTAGCTTTTGGGGTGTTTAGCATTGGGACTCCAATGAATTCTTATAAATTCTCCTTTTGTCCCCTTATTGCTAAAATTCAGTATTTCTAAAAAATGCTCCTATTTGTCCCCTTATTGCTTAAAATTCAGCATCTGTTGCGCTTCCTGTTTTCTACTTCTCCATCATAGTTTCCATTAACTTAAAATTCTGCTGTTTAATTCATACTTATGATTGTGATCTGATATCAACATTTTGAAAGTAAAAAACTGCAATTTCCTTCGGGATATGAGTTAGATCTGTACAATTTACACAGTTCATATCTCAAAGATATTGTATTTCATTTGTTTATTCTGTCGTAGCACTCGAGGCTGTTTTAAAAGGACATGCTGGAAGATATGCAACTGGTGATGAAGTTTATCTGGTTTGTATCTCTTGCTCGTCTAAGTCAATGCAGAACTGATTGCATGACAACCTAAATGCTAAACATTTATTTGTTTATGCTTGCACCTCCTAGCTCATGTGGCTACATAGTTTTCTTGCTGGTGATGGGGAGTTGTGTATTGCACTGTCAGATGTGAGTCTGTAAATATAATGAAAATATTGACTACTCTGTGCAGGCGGATGTGTTCCTCGCACCCCAGATTGATGGTGCGCTTAAGAGATTCAGCGTGGATATGGTAATTTCTGGTTGATAATTATATGCTATTGGAACTATTGCTTATGTCTTTCTTGTTTAGATGCTTCTTCTTACTGCTTGTCATTTATTTATCTACCCTGTTCATCAAATTGAGTCATGATGTTCTGATTCATTACTAGTTTTTGTGTCGTTGATAACACCAAAGAAATCTTAACAGTATCTCCAATCTTCTTCATCCAGGTGGCTCTGCAAGTTTTAGTATGATAGTCTTTTTGGTCAAACTATAAATCTTAAAAACAAGTATCTCTGATATATGATTTACACTTTGGAAACCTCAGCGTTGAAAAAATAATTTGCAAAAAATTTGATGCTGAGGTGGCTCATATGCGGATTTACTCCTCCAGTTCACTTGTGGGGCAATGGGGTATACCACACAATGAACTTGAAGTCTTAAAAAGTAACCGCCTTATTGTCAATTATAAAAGATCGAGAAAACAAGATTAGGCCCCTGAATTCTTGATCGTTACCAGGAATTATTCCTCGTTATGGAAGAATATTCAGGCTTTGAAACAAAACTCTACTTTTGATATTCCTCTAAACACTACTCTTCTATTAGTTGTCCGGACTACCTTGTTTTGTTTAGACTGTTCTGTATCATATGAATTATTTATAAATAAATATAAGGAATGATTTCCATGTTTATTGGCAATCTTGCAGGATGAATTTCCTCTTTTAAAGAGGTTGAATGAAGCATATAATGAAACTCCTGCAATTGTCAATGCCATGCCAGCTAACCAACCAGATGCTCCAGATAATTTGAAGTAGTAGGTCTTCTTTTGATCCTCATTAGTCTTGTCAGGCTGTTATTTAAATTGTTTGTTTGCTGCTTGCTATGTTTCAATTGTGTTTTTATGGTTTATTTGGGCTGTTTAGAGATTTACTACATAGATGAGTTAAGCTGTTTTCCCCCCTTCTTTTCTCTGGCTTGATTATAAACCATGGGAATGTGTACACAAATTAACTGAGACAAAAAAAAAAAAACTCGCCAATTTTCGGCTTCTCATAAAATGGATCTGATGATATGCATCAAGGATTTAATTGATTTGGGAATTTCGGTTAAGTGGTGGAACTATAGGTGTTTCTTCATGAACAAAGACAAAGAAAAAATTCCAGAGCAACAGCATAAAGAAGAGTAGAAAGTCTAAAGAAAGTATTCACTTTTTCTCCTCTATTGTTTCAGGATCAGGGACACACAGGGAGGGTATACAATCAGTGGCCGAGGAAGAATAAATAAAATAATACAGTTTCCTTATCTGGAATTATATGTATGCTAGGACTGAGCACAGGTCTGGACATGGACCAGAACAATGCAGACCGGAAATGGACTGAAATATTCGGTCCAGGTCCGGTCCAATACCGGATGGACCAAAAAAAAAACTGTGTTATTTATAAATTACTTAAATCGGGTTTTAAAAGTGATGATGAGATCCACATGCAGTAGAAAAATGAGCAGCTAGCAGGAAGGCACTGCAGGTGCCGAGGTCGGGGTCACTTTACTTAAATCTGGTTTCGCTCTGCTTCGGTCCAATTTTTTTTCCCGGTTCAGACAGTTTTCAAAGGGCACTCCAATTTTCTCATCTACTTTGTCTACTCTAGGACATATTCTTACAACTTGAGATTCCCTCCAGGTCAGCCATCCATCTTTATTGGACTGCGTTTGCAACAACTTACAGTAACTCCTAAAAAAATTTTCGAAATAAACTCGTCTGTATGACTTTTGGGTATGTATTCATTCATCTCTCTTTTTTAATCGCTTTCGTCCCACATCGATGTGCTGGGCTCCAGACTTTACTTAAATCTAGTCGAACATACACTCAAATGCAAAAGTGCCACGTGTCAACAGCTGTAAGAGACACAGTTGGTCCCGTACATACCATTCCCTCGTGCATGGACAATTGGACACATCACAACATCTATATACATCAAAGCTTAGTGTTAGAGCACGAATATCCGTACACTTTTTTGTTAGTCAAATGAACACAAGCACTGTTTTGTTAGTCAAATGAACACAAGCACTTTTTTTGTTAGTCAGATGAACACAACCACGGAGCTACAAAGCTTTGTAAGGTGTTTGGTTAAGACATGTTCAAGAGATTCTATAAATACTCAAGATAAGAATTGAAGTGCATGCCATTGCAAGAACTACAAATACAAAACAAAAAATCCCTAGTCTCATTGTGGGGAGAGTCATAGGTGATGTTTTGGCCCCTTCCCCAATTCAATCTTAATGTGTATATCTTACAACGGCAAAAACGTTACTAATGGATCCGAATTTAAGTCTTCTCAGATTGTTACACAACTCAAGAGATTCTATAAATACCCAAGACAAGAATTGAAGTGCATGCCATTACCCAAGCTACAAACACAAGACAAGCGCAAGAGATTCTATAAATACCCAAGACAAGAATTGAAGTGCATGCCATTATAAGAACTACAAACATAAAACAAAGAATCTCTATTCTCTCTACAACAATGACAAGGCCTAGAGATCCTCTCATTGTAGAGAGAGTCATAGGTGATGTTTTGAACCCCTTCACAATTCTATCTCGATGCGTATATCTTACTACGTCAACAACGTTACTAATGGATCCGAATTTAAGCCTTCTCAAATTGTAACACGGCTCAAGAGATTCTATAAATACCCAAGACAAGAATTGAATTGCATGCCATTACAAGGACTACAAACACAAAACAAAGAATCTCTAGTCTCTCTACAACAATGACAAGGCCTAAAGATTCTCTCATTGTAGGGAGAGTCATAGGTGATGTTTTGAACCCCTTCACCAATTCTATCTCGATGCGTATATCTTACTACGGCAAAAACGTTATTAATGGATCCGAATTTAAGTCTTCTCAGATTGTTACACAACCTAGAGTCGATATAGGCGGAGATGATTTTCGTACTTTTTATACTTTGGTAACTACATCTCTCTTCTTGATTTCTTTTCACGTATAAACATCGATTCTTATGCTTATGTATCATATATATTAATACACTAGATAATGGTGGATCTTGATGCACAAAACCCTATTAATCCGAGCTTAAAAGAATATCTACATTGGTGAGCATATTTATTAACTCTTTCAATTTATCTTAACGAAGAACAATTTCCGAGCCCTCATGTCCGATCGTATTGCCCGCCGCGGACAAGCTTCTAAGTTTAACTCTACCTATCGTTGGATACTTGTGTTAGGTTGGTCACTGATATACCGGCAACGACTGGAGCCACTTTGGTACGTACCGAGATCTGATACTTATCATCAGGGCCGGCCAATGATATGCGGAGGCCCTGTCTATGAAATTTATTTAAACATTAAAAATTGTTTATTATAAATTAAAATGAAAATTTTAATTGTTATCAAATATATCAAGCTACTAACTCAATTATATAAGTATATATTATATTTGTAAAAGTTGAATACGTAAGTTTGATGTGTTGGCCTCACGTTGATTTCACTTTCTGTATAGGAAATTAATTTACAAATTGGTTGAAGAAAATTAAAATCTTCCACAAAATTCTTTTTAAAAGATACAAATGTTTATGTTAAGCGTAAAGTGTTAAGAAATTTTAATAAAATTTTAGAAATCTTATCTTAAATTATTAAAATCATTAAAATTTTTAAAAAATTAAGTAAAATTTTTTAAAACTATTTATCGACAATTTAGAATTTATACATTCAATCAACTATTAGAAAAATATTCAATGTTTATATATTTAACTAATATCATGAAAATTCCATGCATGACACAAATATATAACTAAAAATAATATATTATAACTAGAAGCATAAAAATTGACTTTTTCTACAAATAATTTAACATTTCATACGTAAATAAATTATGACTACAAGCGGAAAAAATGACTTTTTTGTTTCTATAAATCAAATCAGTAATTACAAAACCTCACATACCTAAAACTTTCTTTTTAAAGTTTTCTTCGACTATCCTCTAGACTATTTGGAGATCTTGGAGATCCAAATGCCCGTTTTGGTGCTCCTCTTCTCCTATATCCACTTGCGAACAATATTCTTTTAAAAATCATTCAGATCTAGATCCGAAATCTATCAATTTCAATGATAGAGTTGAAAATTTGTCAATTTTCTTGAAACTAATGTTAAAATAATCAATCTTTTTTTGAGAATGTTTTGTTTGAACTTTTGAAGAAATCATGAATTTTACAACTTAGGGAGTTACTGGTTAGGACCGCACAGTGGGTCCCGACCTTAGTTTGACAACAACTTAACGAGATCTTACAACAAGGCACAGATAAGGAAAATCAGAAATCATAAAATAGTTCTTAATAATGCATGAATGTGACCAGATCGACTACAACCGGAAAAACGGAATATACCAAAGTACGAAAGGAAACAATGTTCAACTGTAAAACCCACAAATACCAAAACTGTAAAACGTCCTAAAGTACGACACCCCGGCTGACCACTACCATCTGGATCACTCGGCATCTGCTCTAACCTGTGTCAAGTCTAAACAACATATCAACAGTTAGCTAACTATCCAAATATAAGCAAAATGATAACAGCACAAACACAAGCAGAAACAAAAATAAACAAACATCATGCTGGCACTCAACCAATTATTATCTATTATTTAAGTGATTCACATTATTCAATTTAAGTTGTGGCACGAGAACTATTATTAGTTCTCGCCTCCGTTCCTTATCCAGCTGGTGTAGGTCTAGCTGACTTCCTTTGGTAGCATCACTACAAACCATGTGTGGACTAGTCCCGAAAGAAACCCCCAGCGCCCCACGAGCTACTGAGCGGAATGCCACCGCCCGTTACTCTTAGGCCAAAAATACAGGTCGGTAATTATATATCACAACCTATCTCTCTAACATGTCAATCACACACCACCATCATCATTTATACTCATATTTAGTAGTCAGCTAAGTAAGCCCAAAGGACTTACCTGTAATCACGCTCGACTCTTTAATAACCACTCGCTCTGTAAATTGTACCCACTCAGTTGCCTGTCAAAGGCGATAAGTGTGTTAGCACACTTTCACGTAGATAGAAGTCTAAAACTTCTAAGATCAAATAAGTATTAAGACGTACTAGTTACATTATTAGTTTTAGGGTAAAATGACCATTTTACCCTTGGTTCCGATTTTCTCGAAAACCCTAAAATTCATGTCCAAACTCCTATTTGAAGTTCTAAAATATATCCTAACTCTTAGAATTTTATTAGGTGCGAAACTGACATTTTTCCTATGTTTCTATTTTCCAGAAGAACCGAAAAAGGTTTAACTTCGGCTCTAAATATAAAATTCTTAACAGCTTATAAAATTTCCGAATTAAATATCTAGATCATCTATGAGGTTCTATCTAGCCTTAGAAGAAAGAATTTCTCCAAACTGTTCAGCCGATATTTTTATAATAATTCCCAAAGTCGGTTCCTCACTCTACTTTCCTATACTTAGTCAAATTTTAAGTTTAATAAAACTGCTCAACTACCTAACTTCGGGAGCTCGTAACTTTCAATCCGACCGTTCATTTCTTCCCAAATTTTAATATGATAAACTACATATATCCGTCTACAACATATCCAAAATTCAACGGTGGATCTTTATCCAAACGTTTTATAATTGATCGACAAGATGGACTGTTCATAACCTAAAAGCTGAAGGAATTAAATTAAATTTACAGCAGCCAAAATTTCCATTGATCATAAAAATATGCAGCAGTCCTATATTCTTCTCTTTAGATCTATATGCTCAGCAGTGTACTAATTCGGACTAACCTAAACACCGGAGGAATGCTAGTCTGGTCCCGGTGCAGCGAGGTGCGGCGTCGGCTGGTTCGTAGCACTGCGGATTAAGTCGTAGGGTTGCAGTGAGGTGCTTATTCACCAATCGACAGAAGGAAGGCGGAAAGAAGGGCCAGCACACTTACCGGTCGAAGGCGGACGGCGGAGGCTCGGCGGCGTGGACGGTGGCTGGCAGCAGCGGCGACGGAGGCTCGCAGGCGTCTCGCAGCGGCTGTACGATGTCAAGGTTAGGCCGGTTTTGGTTCGAAACAGGAAGGGCACGGGAGAAGGAGGACGGAGGAAAAGAGGGGCCAGAACCTTACCAGACTCGACTAGGGCGGCGCAGGCTTGCGGTGGCGACTGCGGTCGGAGGTGGCGGCGACACTGGCGGTCCGGTGAAGGCGCAGTCCGGCGGCTGGTGTCGTTCCTTCGTCCGTCCAAGCAGAGAGAAGCGGCTGCGAAGATGCGATGTGCAGTTGGCGAGGTAATCAGCACACGCGGCAATTAGGGTAGGTTAAGAGGGAGGTAATTAGCGGATTAGGTTAAGATTAGTTTAATTAGGGTTTAATAATTAAATTTTTAAAATGGGCTTAGGAAAGTGGGCTGATGGTTGGCCCATGTATTAAACGGAACTCATAACCCGTTAATTGTTGTGCGGAAAATTTATATAATACGGAATTAAATTCCGTATTTATAAATTATAATTATTTTTATTTTACCAACGTAAAAATATTTTTGGTCATTTAATTTATCATTTTATGTGAATCTAGGTCACATAAAATGATAGAATTAAACTCGTTTTATTTTACTTATTTATTTATTGACGATGATCTCATCGGACTTTGTTTAATTTTACTTTACCGGAAACTTAAAATTTTTGGTTATTACATCAGTGCCCCCTTAAAAGAAGTTTCGTCCCGAAACTTAAATTATTTACCCTTACTCGCACATTTCTTTCGGTATATTTTAGTTTTCTCGACATTCCATTTTCTACCATGCAGCTACTCAGGCATCAACAAACAAGTATCACAAAATAAAAGCAGAGTCGCTCAAAACAATATGGAAACCTGGAAGGTCAAACAACACAACATCCGAGTACTAACTCGTCAACCAGAAATAACCTCTAACCCCGCGAAGAACTCGGGATAGTTACGTCTAATACTCTCTTCAGTCTCCCAAGTGGCCTCATCAGCTCCTCTCCTAGACCACTGGATCCTCAGCATAGGTATCTCCTTGGATCGCAGACGTCTGGCACTGCGCTCCAAGACAGCTACGGGGTACTCTACAAATGTATGGTCAGGCTCCACTATCAGATCCTCATGGCTGATGACGCGTCTCGGATCCGGAATGTACTCTCGCAGCTGAGATACATGAAAAACTGGGTGTACTCCCTCTAGTCTCGGTGGCAGTGCTAGTCGATAGGCAACCTCTCCGACTCTCTCTACAATCTCAAATGGTCCGACATACCGGGGACTCAGCTTCCCCTTAATGCCAAAACGTCTAACTCCCCTCGTAGGTGACACTCTCAACCACACCTGTGCACCTACTCTAAACTCCAAAGGTCGACGCCTCTTGTCGGCGTAGGACTTCTGACGACTCTGAGCTGCTAACATCCTCTCCCGGACTAAGGCAATCCGGGCGATGTCGTCCTGTATCTGATCTGGTACTACTCCATCAGCCTTGCTAGGCTCATCCCAACATAGCGGTGTACGACATCTCCGGCCGTACAAAGCCTCATAAGGTGCCATCCCAATAGACGCATGCCAGCTGTTATTATATGAAAACTCTACTAGTGGGAGGTGATCTGGCCATACCTGTCCCCAATCTAGCACACATGCCCGTAACATGTCCTCTAGGGTCTGGATGGTCCTCTCTGACTGACCGTCTGTCTGTGGGTGGTAGGCAGTGGTAAAGTGAAGACTCGTACCCAGAGCAGTATGTACCTGCTGCCAGAACCTCGAGGTAAAACGTCCATCCCTGTCGGAGACGATAGTCCTCGGTACTCCATGGAGTCTCACAATATGCCTGGTGAACTCCTCTGCTAGACGACTTACCGGCCACGTTTCCTTAATCGGAATGAAACGTGCGGTCTTCGTCAGACGGTCTACTACTACCCAAATAGCATCAAAACCTCTGCTGAGCCTCAATCCAGTGACGAAATCCATAGAAATGTCTTCCCACTTCCAATGGGGTACTGGAAGTGGGTGTAGCTCTCCTCCGGATCTACGATGCTCAATCTTGACCTGCTGACAGGTCGCACACTGGGCTACATATCGGGCCACATCAGGCTTCAAACCACCCCACCAGAAGGAACGTCTCACGTCCCTATACATCTTACTCGCTCCTGGATGTACGGAGTAAGGGGTAGTATGAGCCTCACCTAGTATCCTCTGCCTCAGCTCACGGTCTGATGGCACACAAACACGGTCCTGTCGTCTCATCACTCCATCGGCACCAATAGTGAACTGAGGTGCCTCATCTCGTGACATCCGGTCTCGGATCCGGGTCAACATCGGACAGGTCTCCTGCTTCTGTCGGATCTCACCCAACAGGTCAGGGAGTAACTCTATGGTGGCTAACTGATGAGCTGTGTCGGGGAACTGGATCTCTATCTCCAACCAAGCTAAGTCTCTCTGTAGCTGTGGCTGTACTGTCAACCGAGCTATCGCCTTCTCCTGAGGCGTCTTCCGACTCAAAGCGTCGGCAACTACATTCGCCTTTCCGGGGTGGTAAAGAATCTCAAGGTCAAAATCCTTGATCAACTCTAGCCACCGCCTCTGGCGGTTATTCAACTCCCGCTGAGTGAATATGTACTTCAGACTCTTATGGTCTGTGAAGATCTGACAGGTCGCTCCATAGAGATAATGACGCCAGATCTTAAGAGCGTGCACTACTGCTGCTAACTCCAGGTCGTGAGTGGGGTAGTTCTCTTCATACGTCTTCAGCTGTCGAGACGCATATGCTATAACTTTACCCCTCTGCATCAAGACACACCCCAAGCCCAGCTTGGATGCATCACTGTACACTACGAAGTCCTCTGTACCCTCAGGCTGTGCTAAGATTGGAGCAGACGTCAATCTCCTCTTCAGCTCATCAAAACTCTGCTGACACGGCTCAGACCAGACGAACCTAGTAGTCTTCCTTAGGAGGGAAGTAAGTGGTCGGGCAATCAGAGAAAACCCTTCCACAAACCGACGGTAATAACCTGCCAATCCTAGGAAGCTGCGAACCTCCTTCACACTCTTCGGAGGCTGCCAAGAAGACACTGACTCGATCTTCGCCGGGTCGACCTTAATCCCCTCAGCGGTCACTACATGGCCAAGGAACGCCACCTCTGACATCCAGAACTCACACTTGGATAGTTTAGCATATAGCTGACTATCCTGTAGAATCTGCAGTACTGTCCTCAAGTGCCCGGCATGCTCCTCTCGACTTCTAGAGTAAACTAGAATGTCGTCGATGAAGACCACTACAAACTGGTCTAAGAAGTCGATGAAAATCCCATTCATCAACTCCATAAATACTGCTGGCGCATTAGTGAGCCCGAATGGCATCACTACAAACTCATAATGACCATACCTAGTCCAGAATGCCGTCTTAGGTATGTCCTGATCTCTCACCCTCAGCTGGTGATAACCCGATCTCAAATCTATCCTCGAGAACACTGACGCTCCATGCAGCTGGTCCAGCAGATCATCTATGCGAGGTAATGGATACTTATTCTTGATGGTGACCTTGTTCAACTCCCTGTAGTCGATACACAGTCTCATCGATCCATCCTTCTTCCTCACAAACAACACTGGTGCGCCCCAGGGAGAAACACTAGGGCGTATGAAGCCCTTCTCTGCTAACTCCTCTAACTGCTTCTTCAGCTCAAGCAGCTCTATCGGGGCCATGCGGTACGGGGCCTTCGAGATCGGTCTCGTGCCCGGCTCTAACTCGATGCTAAAGTCCACACTCCTCTGTGGAGGTAGCCCTGGTAAGTCATCCCTGAAGACCTCTGCAAACTCGCATGCGACTAGTATCTCCTCTACCGTCAGGCTCTTGCGCTCCTTCATGACATAACACCAGAAGGCCTCGCAACCCTGTGCTGTCAAATCCACCTGTCGGTCCACGGGGCAACGTATGGCCTCCAAAGCAGTCTCAATCTTCCCTATCCAGTGCTCCACCTCTAGCCCTATCTCTCCGCTGAATGAGGGGACCTTCTGAGAGTTGAAAGCCTTCAACCACTCATCCGGTCTCGGTGCTCTGACCCCAGTAGGTGCTCTATCAACATCAGCCCTCCTCTCAGATACAGCCGGCACCTGAGACACTCCCTGTGTCACCTGAGCTGACCCAGCCGGCACTACTGGTGGTACCTGAGTAAGCCTCTCCACTCTGGCAGCTTCCTCCCTACGCTCAACATAGGCTCTGAACTCCCTATACTCCGATGCTCCAATAGAGACACGTCCCGACTCAGTAGAACGAGCTCCCTGTGCTCCAGACCTAGCGGCGGGCACAGGCCTGACCTCGGGGCCTACACTCTCAGCTACTTCCTCTACAGCAACCTCTGGTACGCTTGCTGCAGGTGTGTCATCTCGAGGGACTCGTCCTCGACCTCTCCCTAGTGGAGGTCTACCCACACGACCACGCCCTCTGACAGTAGGGGTGCTATCAGCTCGATCCTGTCTGACTGGGGGAAGGGGGGGACGACCCCTACCTCGGCCAGTCACTTGTGCAGCCCTAGTACGTGCCATCTGCACGAATAGTAATCACTATAGTTATAACTAGCTAATCTATCATAACATTACAAGTCCATAATTATTCTAAGATTACCGAGATCCGCAGAGGTAGTGGTGGTCGTCCGTACTTTCTATCCCAACCCGACTCTGTATGCATTTTAAAACCAAAATTTTTCGTTGGAAAACTCAGACCCCTTTCGGGTTCTGTTTATTTACTTATACGACCTTTTTAGAAGATTCAAGTGCCATTGTTGCCAACCTAGAGCTCTGATACCATGTTGTAACACCCCAAATTTTACAACTTAGGGAGTTACTGGTTAGGACCGCACAGTGGGTCCCGACCTTAGTTTGACAACAACTTAACATGATCTTACAACAAGGCACCGATAAGGAAAAGCTAAAAATCATAAAATAGTTTTTATCAATGCATGAATGTGACCAGATCAACTACAGCCGGAAAAGCAATATATCAAGGTACGGAAGGAAACAATGTTCAACAGAAAAACCCACGAATGCAAAAAACTGCAAAAAGTCCTAAAGTACGACACCCCGGCTGACCACTATCAGATCCTCATGGCTGATGACGTGTCTCGGATCCGGAATATACTCCCGCAGCTGAGATACATGAAAAACTGGGTGTACTCCCTCTAGTCTCGGTGGCAGTGCTAGTCGGTAGGCAACTTCTCCAACTCTCTCTACGATCTCAAATGGTCCGACATACCGGGGACTCAGCTTCCCCTTAATGCCGAAACGTCTAACTCCCCTCGTAGGTGACACTCTCAACCACACCTGTGCACCTACTCTAAACTCCAAAGGTCGACGCCTCTTATCGGCGTAGGACTTCTGACGACTCTGAGCTGCTAACATCCTCTCCCGGACTAAGGCAATCCGGGCGATGTCGTCCTGTATCTGATCTGGTACTCCTCCATCAGCCTTGCTAGGCTCATCCCAACATAGCGGTGTACGACATCTCCGGCCGTACAAAGCCTCATAAGGTGCCATCCCAATAGACGCATGCCAGCTGTTATTATATGAAAACTCTACTAGTGGGAGGTGATCTGGCCATACCTGTCCCCAATCTAGCACACATGCCCGTAACATGTCCTCTAAGGTCTGGATGGTCCTCTCTGACTGACCGTCTGTCTGTGGGTGGTAGGCAGTGGTAAAGTGAAGACTCGTACCCAGAGCCGTATGTACCTGCTGCCAGAACCTCGAGGTAAAACGTCCATCCCTGTCGGAGACGATAGTCCTCGGTACTCCATGGAGTCTCACAATATGCCTGGTGAACTCCTCTGCTAGGCGACTTACCGGCCACGTTTCCTTAATCGGAATGAAACGTGCGGTCTTCGTCAGACGGTCTACTACTACCCAAATGGCATCAAAACCTCTGCTGAGCCTCAAACCAGTGACGAAATCCATAGAAATGTCTTCCCACTTCCAGTGTGGTACTGGAAGTGGGTGTAGCTCTCCTCCGGATCTACGGTGCTCAATCTTGACCTGCTGACAGGTCGCACACTGAGCTACATAACGGGCCACATCAGGCTTCAAGCCACCCCACCAGAAGGAACGTCTCAAGTCCCTATACATCTTACTCGCTCCTGGATGTACGGAGTAAGGGGTAGTATGAGCCTCACCTAGTATCCTCTGCCTCAGCTCACGGTCTGATGGCACACAAACACGGTCCTGTCGTCTCATCACTCCATCGGCACCAATAGTGAACTGAGGTGCCTCATCTCGTGACATCCGGTCTCGGATCCGGGTCAACATCGGACAGGTCTCCTGCTTCTGTCGGATCTCACCCAACAGGTCAGGGAGTAACTCTATGGTGGCTAACTGATGAGCTGTATCGGGGAACTGGATCTCTATCTCTAACCAAGCTAAGTCTCTCTGTAGCTGTGGTTGTACTGTCAACCGAGCTATCGCCTTCTCCTGAGGCGTCTTCCGACTCAAAGCGTCGGCAACTACATTCGCCTTTCCGGGGTGGTAAAGAATCTCAAGGTCAAAATCCTTGATCAACTCTAGCCACCGCCTCTGGCGGTTATTCAACTCCCGCTGCGTGAATATGTACTTCAGACTCTTATGGTCTGTGAAGATCTGACAGGTCGCTCCATAGAGATAATGACGCCAGATCTTAAGAGCGTGCACTACTGCTGCTAACTCCAGGTCGTGAGTGGGGTAGTTCTCTTCATACGTCTTCAGCTGTCGAGACGCATATGCTATAACCTTACCCCTCTGCATCAAGACACACCCCAAGCCCAGCTTGGATGCATCACTGTACACTACGAAGTCTTCTGTACCCTCAGGCTGTGCTAAGATCGGAGCAGACGTCAATCTCCTCTTCAGCTCATCAAAGCTCTGCTGACACGGCTCAGACCAGACGAACCGAGTAGTCTTCCTTAGGAGGGAAGTAAGTGGTCGGCGATCAGGGAGAACCCTTCCACAAACCGACGGTAATACCCTGCCAATCCAAGGAAACTGCGAACCTCCTTCACGTTCTTCGGAGGTTGCCAAGAAGACACTGACTCAATCTTCGCCGGGTCGACCTTAATCCCCTCAGCAGTCACTACATGGCCAAGGAATGCCACCTCGGACATCCAGAACTCACACTTGGATAGCTTAGCATATAGCTGACTATCCTGTAGAATCTGCAGCACGGTCCTCAAGTGTCCAGCATGCTCCTCTCGACTTCTAGAGTAAACTAGAATGTCGTCGATGAAGACCACTACAAACTGGTCTAAGAAGTCGATGAAAATCCCATTCATCAACTCCATAAATACTGCTGGCGCATTAGTGAGCCCGAATGGCATCACTACAAACTCATAATGACCATACCTAGTCCGGAATGCCGTCTTAGGTATGTCCTGATCTCTCACCCTCAGTTGGTGATAACCCGATCTCAAATCTATCCTCGAGAACACTGATGCTCCATGCAGCTGGTCCAACAGATCATCTATGCGAGGCAATGGATACTTATTCTTGATGGTGACCTTGTTCAACTCTCTGTAGTCGATACACAGTCTCATCGATCCATCCTTCTTCCTCACAAACAGCACTGGTGCGCCCCAGGGAGAAACACTAGGGCGTATGAAGCCCTTCTCTGCTAACTCCTCTAACTGCTTCTTCAGCTCAAGCAGCTCTATCGGGGCCATGCGGTACGGGGCCTTCGAGATCGGTCTCGTGCCCGGCTCTAACTCGATGCTAAAATCCACACTCCTCTGTGGGGGTAGCCCTGGTAAGTCGTCCCTGAAGACCTCTGCAAACTCGCATGCGACTGGTATCTCCTCTACTGTCAGGCTCTTGCGCTCCTTCATGGCATAACACCAGAAGGCCTCGCAACCCTGTGCTATCAAATCCACCTGTCGGTCCACGGGGCAACGTATGGCCTCCAAAGCAGTCTCAATCTTCCCTATCCAATGCTCCACCTCTAGCCCTATCTCTCCGCTGAAGGAGGGGACCTTCTGAGAGTTGAAAGCCTTCAACCACTCATCCGGTCTCGGTGCTCTGACCCCAGTAGGTGCTCTATCAACAGCAGCCCTCCTCTCAGATACAGCCGGCACCTGAGACACTCCCTGTGTCACCTGAGCTGACCTAGCCGGCTCCACTGATGGTACCTGAGTAAGCCTCTCCACTCTGGCAGCTTCTTCCCTGCGCTCAACATAGGCTCTGAACTCCCTATACTCCGATGCTCCAATAGAGACACGTCCCGACTCAGTAGAACGAGCTCCCTGCGCTCCAGACCTAGCGGCGGTCACAGGCCTGACCTCGGGGCCTACACTCTCAGCTACTTCCTCTACAGCAACCTCTGGTACGTCTGCTGCAGGTGGGTCATCTCGAGGGACTCGTCCTCGACCTCTCCCTAGTGGAGGTCTACCCACACGACCACGCCCTCTAACAGTAGGGGTGCTATCAGCTCGATCCTGTCTGACTGGGGGAAGGGGGGGACGACCCCTACCTCGGCCAGTCACTTGTGCAGCCCTAGTACGTGCCATCTGCACGAATAGTAATCACTATAGTTATAACTAGCTAATCTATCGTAGCATTACAAGTCCATAAATATTCTAAGATTACCGAGATCCGCAGAGGTAGTGGTGGTCGTCCGTACTTTCTATCCCAACCCGACTCTGTATGCATTTAAAACCAAAATTTTTTCGTTGGAAAACTCAGACCCCTTTCGGGTTCTGTTTATTTACTTATACGACCTTTTTAGAAGATTCAAGTGCCATTGTTGCCAACCTAGAGCTCTGATACCATGTTGTAACACCCCAAATTTTACAACTTAGGGAGTTACTGGTTAGGACCGCACAGTGGGTCCCGACCTTAGTTTGACAACAACTTAACATGATCTTACAACAAGGCACCGATAAGGAAAAGCTAAAAATCATAAAATAGTTTTTATCAATGCATGAATGTGACCAGATCAACTACAGCCGGAAAAGCAATATATCAAGGTACGGAAGGAAACAATGTTCAACAGAAAAACCCACGAATGCAAAAAACTGCAAAAAGTCCTAAAGTACGACACCCCGGCTGACCACTATCAGATCCTCATGGCTGATGACGTGTCTCGGATCCGGAATATACTCCCGCAGCTGAGATACATGAAAAACTGGGTGTACTCCCTCTAGTCTCGGTGGCAGTGCTAGTCGATAGGCAACCTCTCCGACTCTCTCTACAATCTCAAATGGTCCGACATACCGGGGACTCAGCTTCCCCTTAATGCCAAAACGTCTAACTCCCCTCGTAGGTGACACTCTCAACCACACCTGTGCACCTACTCTAAACTCCAAAGGTCGACGCCTCTTATCGGCGTAGGACTTCTGACGACTCTGAGCTGCTAACATCCTCTCCCGGACTAAGGCAATCCGGGCGATGTCGTCCTGTATCTGATCTGGTACTACTCCATCAGCCTTGCTAGGCTCATCCCAACATAGCGGTGTACGACATCTCCGGCCGTACAAAGCCTCATAAGGTGCCATCCCAATAGACGCATGCCAGCTGTTATTATATGAAAACTCTACTAGTGGGAGGTGATCTGGCCATACCTGTCCCCAATCTAGCACACATGCCCGTAACATGTCCTCTAGGGTCTGGATGGTCCTCTCTGACTGACCGTCTGTCTGTGGGTGGTAGGCAGTGGTAAAGTGAAGACTCGTACCCAGAGCAGTATGTACCTGCTGCCAGAACCTCGAGGTAAAACGTCCATCCCTGTCGGAGACGATAGTCCTCGGTACTCCATGGAGTCTCACAATATGCCTGGTGAACTCCTCTGCTAGACGACTTACCGGCCACGTTTCCTTAATCGGAATGAAACGTGCGGTCTTCGTCAGACGGTCTACTACTACCCAAATAGCATCAAAACCTCTGCTGAGCCTCAATCCAGTGACGAAATCCATAGAAATGTCTTCCCACTTCCAATGGGGTACTGGAAGTGGGTGTAGCTCTCCTCCGGATCTACGATGCTCAATCTTGACCTGCTGACAGGTCGCACACTGGGCTACATATCGGGCCACATCAGGCTTCAAACCACCCCACCAGAAGGAACGTCTCACGTCCCTATACATCTTACTCGCTCCTGGATGTACGGAGTAAGGGGTAGTATGAGCCTCACCTAGTATCCTCTGCCTCAGCTCACGGTCTGATGGCACACAAACACGGTCCTGTCGTCTCATCACTCCATCGGCACCAATAGTGAACTGAGGTGCCTCATCTCGTGACATCCGGTCTCGGATCCGGGTCAACATCGGACAGGTCTCCTGCTTCTGTCGGATCTCACCCAACAGGTCAGGGAGTAACTCTATGGTGGCTAACTGATGAGCTGTGTCGGGGAACTGGATCTCTATCTCCAACCAAGCTAAGTCTCTCTGTAGCTGTGGCTGTACTGTCAACCGAGCTATCGCCTTCTCCTGAGGCGTCTTCCGACTCAAAGCGTCGGCAACTACATTCGCCTTTCCGGGGTGGTAAAGAATCTCAAGGTCAAAATCCTTGATCAACTCTAGCCACCGCCTCTGGCGGTTATTCAACTCCCGCTGAGTGAATATGTACTTCAGACTCTTATGGTCTGTGAAGATCTGACAGGTCGCTCCATAGAGATAATGACGCCAGATCTTAAGAGCGTGCACTACTGCTGCTAACTCCAGGTCGTGAGTGGGGTAGTTCTCTTCATACGTCTTCAGCTGTCGAGACGCATATGCTATAACTTTACCCCTCTGCATCAAGACACACCCCAAGCCCAGCTTGGATGCATCACTGTACACTACGAAGTCCTCTGTACCCTCAGGCTGTGCTAAGATTGGAGCAGACGTCAATCTCCTCTTCAGCTCATCAAAACTCTGCTGACACGGCTCAGACCAGACGAACCTAGTAGTCTTCCTTAGGAGGGAAGTAAGTGGTCGGGCAATCAGAGAAAACCCTTCCACAAACCGACGGTAATAACCTGCCAATCCTAGGAAGCTGCGAACCTCCTTCACACTCTTCGGAGGCTGCCAAGAAGACACTGACTCGATCTTCGCCGGGTCGACCTTAATCCCCTCAGCGGTCACTACATGGCCAAGGAACGCCACCTCTGACATCCAGAACTCACACTTGGATAGTTTAGCATATAGCTGACTATCCTGTAGAATCTGCAGTACTGTCCTCAAGTGCCCGGCATGCTCCTCTCGACTTCTAGAGTAAACTAGAATGTCGTCGATGAAGACCACTACAAACTGGTCTAAGAAGTCGATGAAAATCCCATTCATCAACTCCATAAATACTGCTGGCGCATTAGTGAGCCCGAATGGCATCACTACAAACTCATAATGACCATACCTAGTCCAGAATGCCGTCTTAGGTATGTCCTGATCTCTCACCCTCAGCTGGTGATAACCCGATCTCAAATCTATCCTCGAGAACACTGACGCTCCATGCAGCTGGTCCAGCAGATCATCTATGCGAGGTAATGGATACTTATTCTTGATGGTGACCTTGTTCAACTCCCTGTAGTCGATACACAGTCTCATCGATCCATCCTTCTTCCTCACAAACAACACTGGTGCGCCCCAGGGAGAAACACTAGGGCGTATGAAGCCCTTCTCTGCTAACTCCTCTAACTGCTTCTTCAGCTCAAGCAGCTCTATCGGGGCCATGCGGTACGGGGCCTTCGAGATCGGTCTCGTGCCCGGCTCTAACTCGATGCTAAAGTCCACACTCCTCTGTGGAGGTAGCCCTGGTAAGTCATCCCTGAAGACCTCTGCAAACTCGCATGCGACTAGTATCTCCTCTACCGTCAGGCTCTTGCGCTCCTTCATGACATAACACCAGAAGGCCTCGCAACCCTGTGCTGTCAATCTGGCTGCCCTCACTGCACTGATGACTAAGCCGGACTTTCCGAGGTCCCAACCTCGGAATATAACTCTGTGGCCCTCCTCCGTGGCAACAGTCACAGTCCTCCTACCAATATCCAAGACGGCTCCATGTCTAGTCATCCAGTCTATCCCTAATATCACGTCTTCATGTGCTAAGGGCATGACTAGGAAATTTACTAACCAAATCCGGCCTCCCAGGTGAATAGGGCAGTCATAAATCTCTCGAGATCCTCTAACCTTACCCCCATCTGGTAACCCAACCACAAAAGGTACACCCTCTACTGTAGCTAAGGACAACCTATCTACACATGCATCTGATATAAAGGAGTGCGTGAAACCCGTATCAAATAAAACGCGCACAGGTAAGTCATGGATCCAAATAGTACCTGTGGTCGCAGGTGCTGCAGGCTGCTCAGTGTTCCTCAGCTCAAACACTCTCGATGGTCCTCCTCTGGTGTCAGTGGTACTACCACGTCCTCTGCCACGACCTGATTCCTGTGCAGCACTGTACGAAGCAGGATGTCCTGGAGCCCGGTACTGCTGCTGCTGCTGACTCGGAGCTCGGTACTGAGGGGGTCTTTGTACACTCTTCTCAGCACCTGTAGGAGAAGATCCCTGCTAAGAAGAAGCCTTGCCCTGACGGCAGAAAGTAGCCCTGTGTCCCGGCTTCCCACAAGTGAAGCAAGTGACCGGTGGTTTCGGGCAGTCCGGCTTAATGTGATCACGGCCGCCACAGTTAAAGCACTGTCGATCTCCACTGGGTGTCCGAACTGTAAAGTGGTTGCTGGACCTCCCCTGAGTCTGTCCTCTACTATAGCCTGCTACTGCTCCACTGCTACCAGCATGTCCTGTCCTCTGCCGCTTATCCGGCCCACTAGACTGTGCTGCTTTCCTAGAAGCTGGTCTATCTCTCTCATAAGCAGAGGCCCTATCCTGATAATCAGACAAGGTCTCACAGCGGAATCCAGCCAGGTAGGATCGGGTACTCTCTCTCAACCTCCTGGAGAAAAGATAAACATGCTGCTCTTCTGGAGGTGCAGACGGTCCAAGCAAAGTCAACTCTTTCTGAAACTTCTTTATGGCTGCAGCAATCGGGATATCCTCGAATCCCGCCTCAATGAAATCCTGGAATCTCTCCCTCCTCAGCGAAACTGGGCAGTACCTATCTCTAACAATGTTCTTCATCTGCTCCCAGCTGGTGACTCGGCCACGAATGGTACGCCACCATGAATGAGCATCATCTGTGAAGCAGGTCTGTATCAAATCCACCTGTCGGTCCACGGGGCAACGTATTGCCTCCAAAGCAGTCTCAATCTTCCCTATCCAATGCTCCACCTCTAGCCCTATCTCTCCGCTGAAGGAGGGGACCTTCTGAGAGTTGAAAGCCTTCAACCACTCATCCGGTCTCGGTGCTCTGACCCCAGTAGGTGCTCTATCAACATCAGCCCTCCTCTCAGATACAGCCGGCACCTGAGACACTCCCTGTGTCACCTGAGCTGACCCAGCCGGCACTACTGGTGGTACCTGAGTAAGCCTCTCCACTCTGGCAGCTTCCTCCCTACGCTCAACATAGGCTCTGAACTCCCTATACTCCGATGCTCCAATAGAGACACGTCCCGACTCAGTAGAACGAGCTCCCTGCGCTCCAGACCTAGCGGCGGTCACAGGCCTGACCTCGGGGCCTACACTCTCAGCTACTTCCTCTACAGCAACCTCTGGTACGCTTGCTGCAGGTGGGTCATCTCGAGGGACTCGTCCTCGACCTCTCCCTAGTGGAGGTCTACCCACACGACCACGCCCTCTAACAGTAGGGGTGCTATCAGCTCGATCCTGTCTGACTGGGGGAAGGGGGGGACGACCCCTACCTCGGCCAGTCACTTGTGCAGCCCTAGTACGTGCCATCTGCACGAATAGTAATAACTACAGTTATAAGCTAGCTAATCTATCATAACAGTACAAGTCCATAATTATTCTAAGATTACCGAGATCCGCAGAGGTAGTGGTGGTCGTCCGTACTTTCTATCCCAACCCGACTCTGTATGCATTTTAAAACCAAAATTTTTCGTTGGAAAACTCAGACCCCTTTCGGGTTCTGTTTATTTACTTATACGACCTTTTTAGAAGATTCAAGTGCCATTGTTGCCAACCTAGAGCTCTGATACCATGTTGTAACACCCCAAATTTTACAACTTAGGGAGTTACTGGTTAGGACCGCACAGTGGGTCCCAACCTTAGTTTGACAACAACTTAACGAGATCTTACAACAAGGCACAAATAAGGAAAATCAGAAATTATAAAATAGTTCTTAATAATGCATGAATGTGACCAGATCGACTACAACCGGAAAAACGGAATATACCAAAGTACGAAAGGAAACAATGTTCAACTGTAAAACCCACAAATACCAAAACTGTAAAACGTCCTAAAGTACGACACCCCGGCTGACCACTACCGTCTGGATCACTCGGCATCTGCTCTAACCTGTGTCAAGTCTAAACAACATATCAACAGTTAGCTAACTATCCAAATATAAGCAAAATGATAACAGCACAAACACAAGCAGAAACAAAAATAAACAAACATCATGCTGGCACTCAACCAATTATTATCTATTATTTAAGTGATTCACATTATTCAATTTAAGTTGTGGCACGAGAACTATTATTAGTTCTCGCCTCCGTTCCTTATCCAACTGGTGTAGGTCTAGCTGACTTCCTTTGGTAGCATCACTACAAACCATGTGTGGACTAGTCCCGAAAGAAACCCCAGCGCCCCGCGAGCTACTGAGCGGAATGCCACCGCCCGTTACTCTTAGGCCAAAAATACAGGTCGGTAATTATATATCACAATCTATCTCTCTAACATGTCAATCACACACCATCATCATCATTTATACTCATATTTAGTAGTCAGCTAAGTAAGCCCAAAGGACTTACCTGTTATCACGCTCGACTCTTTAATAACCACTCGCTCTGTAAACTGTACCCACTCAGTTGCCTGTCAAAGGCGATAAGTGTGTTAGCACACTTTCACGTAGATAGAAGTCTAAAACTTCTAAGATCAAATAAGTATTAAGACGTACTAGTTACATTATTAGTTTTAGGGTAAAATGACCATTTTACCCTTGGTTCCGATTTTCTCGAAAACCCTAAAATTCATGTCCAAACTCCTATTTGAAGTTCTAAAATATATCCTAACTCTTAGAATTTTATTAGGTGCGAAACTGACATTTTTCCTATGTTTCTATTTTCCGGAAGAACCGAAAAAGGTTTAACTTCGGCTCTAAATATAAAATTCTTAACAGCTTATAAAATTTCCGAATTAAATATCTAGATCATCTATGAGGTTCTATCTAGCCTTAGAAGAAAGAATTTCTCCAAACTGTTCAGCCGATATTTTTATAATAATTCCCAAAGTCGGTTCCTCACTCTACTTTCCTATACTTAGTCAAATTTTAAGTTTAATAAAACTGCTCAACTACCTAACTTCGGGAGCTCGTAACTTTCAATCCGACCGTTCATTTCTCCCCAAATTTTAATATGATAAACTACATATATCCGTTTACAACATATCCAAAATTCAATGGTGGATCTTTATCCAAACGTTTTATAATTGATCGACAAGATGGACTGTTCATAACCTAAAAGCTGAAGGAATTAAATTAAATTTACAGCAGCCAAAATTTCCATTGATCATAAAAATATGCAGCAGTCCTATATTCTTCTCTTTAGATCTATATGCTCAGCAGTGTACTAATTCAGACTAACCTAAACACCGGAGGAATGCTAGTCTGGTCCCGGTGCAGCGAGGTGCGGCGTCGGCTGGTTCGTAGCACTGCGGATTAAGTCGTAGGGTTGCAGTGAGGTGCTTATTCACCAATCGACAGAAGGAAGGCGGAAAGAAGGGCCAGCACACTTACCGGTCGAAGGCGGACGGCGGAGGCTCGGCGGCGTGGACGGTGGCTGGCAGCAGCGGCGACGGAGGCTCGCAGGCGTCTCGCAGCGGCTGTACGATGTCAAGGTTAGGCCGGTTTTGGTTCGAAACAGGAAGGGCACGGGAGAAGGAGGACGGAGGAAAAGAGGGGCCAGAACCTTACCAGACTCGACTGGGGCGGCGCAGGCTTGCGGTGGCGACTGCGGTCGGAGGTGGCGGCGACACTGGCGGTCCGGTGAAGGCGCAGTCCGGCGGCTGGTGTCGTTCCTTCGTCCGTCCAAGCAGAGAGAAGCGGCTGCGAAGATGCGATGTGCAGTTGGCGAGGTAATCAGCACAAGCGGCAATTAGGGTAGGTTAAGAGGGAGGTAATTAGCGGATTAGGTTAAGATTAGTTTAATTAGGGTATAATAATTAAATTTTTAAGATGGGCTTAGGAAAGTGGGCTGATGGTTGGCCCATGTATTAAACGGAACTCATAACCCGTTAATTGTTGTGCGGAAAATTTATATAATACGGAATTAAATTCCTATTTATAAATTATAATTATTTTTATTTTACCAACGTAAAAATATTTTTGGTCATTTAATTTATCATTTTATGTGAATCTAGGTCACATAAAATGATAGAATTAAACTCGTTTTATTTTACTTATTTATTTATTGACGATGGTCTCATCGGACTTTGTTTAATTTTACTTTACCGGAAACTTAAAATTTTTGGTTATTACATTACATCTGTATGTTGGCTTCAACTTCCCGTAAATTAACTTTGAAAAAAGGGAAAAAAAAGAAGAATAAGAAAAAAGTTTAAACCCTTCAGAGAAAAAAGAATACATGAACTATTGGACAAAACTTGAAATTTAAAACAACTTTTCATGTCAAAATTTGTTGTTGTGTACAACCAAAGAATCGGGTTTTTAACTCACTACATCCACTACTTGTGCATATCTACCCATGTCCCCTTGTATAGTTGTGGTAATTGGCAAGACGACAAAAAATCAGGTTCCCTTAACCTACTGAGTCCATCATTTCTAAATCATTCGCAAATTGGCGCACCGAACAAGTCTCGTTAGACATTCATGAAAAGGAGTCTTGCACTCCCTAAAAGCCTTCAAAGGTTTGTGCTCCGTGAAAGTTGCACGATTTTGGAAAATAGAGAGATGAATTCTATAACATTGCTTAGTTGAGATGACTTTCCCTTTGAAAACGCTTCTCGATTGTTGTCTAAATGAATGTTCCGGAAGATGCCGTAGTCACATGCCCCTGTTGATCGTGTTGATCATGGTTATGTTCGAGGTCTCCCAAGATCCTCCATCTAGGTGAAGGGAATGCCGTTGGATCCACATTTCCGCAGGAGGTATGCCTTCCCCTTGAAAAGGGTTTCTACTATCCTATTTCCTGGCGGCAAGACACCGCGCTAGCTCATCTATCCCGTGTCCTCTCCATGTTTGGTCAGCCTCAAGTATTCCTCGTCTTCTGCGGTGGATTGTTTGTTCCGACTTCTTTGGATCTTTTTTTTTTTTACTTTTTCGGTCATTGCTTTGTAGTGTTTTGTTGTGTTTATCTCTTGTTTTTTTGTCACTATTTACATGATGGTTTGTCCGTTTGCCGGTTTCAGCCTCTCGATACACCAAGTTTGTTTGTTATAGTCGAGCACCTTACCTTATTGATATATAAAAAAAGAGCATGATTATACTCATTTGTACAATAACAACCCACAAGTCCATTTTACCCAATAAATTTAATGCATAAATGAACAAATAACACGGTAACCAAATTTGAACAAACAACAAATTCATTACCTTGCCAACAATTGGTCATCAAGTTCACAGTCAATCTAATCATAAATTGATATAATCGTACTCTGATGTTAGACATTCATATTCCTTTTCACATTATAATGTTACGATGGATGTGAACCTCTTATGATATTTTACTATCGTACTCATGATATTAGACGTTAAGCATGGAATAAAGAGAAAGATCTAAAATACATGAGCCGAAAACAACATGCAGGATATGGGTCGGTAGTTCAGGCTCGATCAACAACCCAATATTTTTGACGATTAGTTTTAGGATGTAACGTCACTAGGATCGTGAGTTACTAACTCAAACATATTCTCAAATTTACTTTGTCACGTGTCAGCAGCTATATGAACCATGAAACATAGTTGGTCCAGTAAGTATATACCATCTCTGTCGAGGTAGAGGCTGTATATATTCGGCGTTTTTGATGAAATGGGTCATTTGCCTATAGCAGTTACTAAATTGGCCCCACCTTTTCCATCTTTGTAATTTAGGCTCTAAAAAATAATCATTGCCACTAACTAGTTTCAGTAAGTATACGCCAACTAATACCGTAAAAGGGAGCAAGGTACAATGAGAACAGTCCTCAGATGTGACTCCTCTGCAACAAATGATGACCTTTTTCCCATTTTGAACCGTCGTTTTGTACCATTCCCCGGCAATAGAAAAAGGTGAAATTGGGTCTCCCTCCAAATGTAAGTAATACATAAAAGTTTACTTCGACAACTTCCTACAAACAATAACACCTAACAATGATCCAACAAAAGCTACACCCAAGAGTCAAACCTCTAACGAGAAGTCTTTACAAAAGTGTGTGTTCTCATTATCCAATTTCTCATTCTCCAGTTTCTCAACCTGTCTAATTAAGATAGAAATACTCTCATCTTTGTCTCTAATTATGGACTGCAATTCCGAAATTTTTTCATCCAAACTTCTATTCTCTCCTTCAACTCTTTCACAAACTCCTTTATCATTGTCTCTAATTATGGACTGCAATTCCGAAATTTTTTCATCCAAACTTCTATTCTCACCTTCAACTCTTTCACAAACTCCTTTATCATTGTCGTGGTTAGGGGACTAGTATCTGCAACTATATCAGCAAGTCTTTTTTTTTATCATACTCATCCCTGGTTATGGCAAATTGTTGACTAAATGCCAATCATAAAAGTTCGGGTCATTGCTGTTCAGGCTGGAGTCATCCACATTATACTCATCCATCTGCATGTATTGTACTCAATATGAACATTTGAGTAACCAATGACATGTGAAGAAGTTAGTAAACACTACACGGATAATCAAATTAACATAAAAAGTTTATAACATAATACAACATATACCAAATCATCAACCTATAAATGTATATCACTAACACTAACATACTAAACTTTCATCTAAACATACTCAAGATTAGTGAAAACCACAATTCATCGTACCCGCTTGATAAGATGGATGATATAGACACCATACTCAAAATTCATAAATCAAAAGCACTGTTATCAATTCATACCCAAAAACTCAGAAATAACAAACTCAAATTTATTGTAAAGCACATAATCACATGCCCAAAATTACTGAAAACCATTGAATCATCGATTCATCATACATGCTTGATAAGTTTGAAGATATATCTACCATACTCAAACTTCATAGATCAAAAATGCTGCTACCATACCCAAAACTCCGAGTAACATACTCAACTTTGCTGTAAAACACATAATGACATACCCAAGATTGCTGAAAAATACTAACTCATCATACCCACGACTCCGTCTAATATAGTCTAAGTTACTTAAAATCATATATCATCATACCCCAAGCCTCGAACTACCTTACACAAAAATACTGACCATCAACAATGTACATCATGCTTCATAAACTTGAAGAGATAGGTGTCATGCTCAGAATACATAATACAAAAGGACAAGTTCCATGAGGACAACTAGATTAAAACTAACTAACTCACTAA
The DNA here is from genome assembly GCA_033239045.1 of Fagopyrum esculentum. Taxonomy (NCBI): domain Eukaryota; kingdom Viridiplantae; phylum Streptophyta; class Magnoliopsida; order Caryophyllales; family Polygonaceae; genus Fagopyrum; species Fagopyrum esculentum. Next base: position 109,473,293 of record BSUD01000008.1, on the reverse strand, counting down.
TATACTCAAAATTTTTGAATAGAGTTCAGAAAAATTACGAATTTATCCTCTTCATCATATACTAGGTCTGATTATCCGTTGCCAGTGTCATCAATATCCTTAGCTTCAACTTCGGCTTCATCAATAACTTTTGAGTTTTCCATTGACTAAGAAAAATGATGGAGTTTCGACTAGAGTTGTAGACGATGAACATTCAGAAACAAAGACTTTCTTTGAGTTTTCCAATTAAAATGAAAAACGAGGAAATCAGAAATGAAAGATATCTGTCTTTGAGAGGCGCAGAAATGGAGAATATGGATATCGGTTTCTTTGTCAAAAGTATATATTCCGTATTTTTAATTATTTTGAATCGCCCGCCCCTCTATGCGCCTTCACTATTCATTTGATTTAACATTTCTGATCCATGTGTCTCTCCTGTTCACGGTGTCACGTCGTTCTAGTTTTCAATATTTTTTCCTTTTTTTTCCTGTAAAAACGAGTGGTGGAAACCATGGGGGCCAAAATACAAAGAGCAACAATTTGGGACCCTATACCGCCAATTTTTTCCTATATATTCCCCTACTTTTATTTGAAGCCAAGTTGTATACTATAAGCCTAACTTAGTGTAGGTTTAATGTTTATTTCCTGTAGTATGCAAAGTCGTAGTCAACCATAGACCAGATGCATATTAACACTATTCCTAACGTTTATTTCCTAAATTATTTCGTGTAGTTAAAAACTTCCTATAAATTTTAGTTGTGTAATATATTTTATTACATTAATTTACGTAAGTAAATAAATTTAATAAATCTTGTGAAAATATATGGAAAATCTAAATTAATAAAAAAAATATATTATTTAATTATTTAAACTTTGTGAAAAATATATCATTAGTGGTAACAAAAATTATACAAAATACATTATAATTCTACATTTCTACCCAATTTTTTTAATGTTAATTATATGTGAGAAGATTAGCTACTAAGGTAACTTATTTTTGTAGAATAAAAATAAGGCCCCAAGTATTTGACATGTTTTAAGAAAAGATAAATTAGCAATAAGTGAATCTTTAACAAGCAGTTAATGGAAGATATTTATTTTATAAAATTTATTAATTAACCGTAAAACAAGAAAACAAGTTAAACAAGGTAACCGTGCTGAGATTTCCAATACCATATATCCAAAATTTTCGCAATTAAACACGTAACCAAAAGCAAGCCAAAAATCGACTCCATGGCGACAGAAGAAACCTTTCGCCATAGTAGTTGCACCATAGTAGTCGCGCCATAACAGTCCTCTCGAGCTCTCGTCTTCAACCTATTCTTCATCCTCAAGAATCTCATTCAATCGCAGATTAAATTGTCGTCTTCAACAAGTATAAGCTACCAATCGATTCAAATGATAATCCAAATCTCGAATCGAATAACTTCAGTTTCACCATAGCTAGTGCTCTCGAGGTCTCGTCTTTATCCTATTCTCCATCCTCAACATTTTCCTTCAATCGCCTATTAAACGGTCGTCTTCAACAAGTATATGTATCAAATATGTAGTTTGTGTACATTTGATGTTTGGGTTGTGTTGAAATACATACTTCTATTGTGTTCGTATGTATTAAATATGGAAGTTGTGTACATTTTAATAGGGGTTTGATGATACACAAACATATGTTGTGTGTACATATAACATGTTGTCGATTAAAATATGTACACAGAACAAACTATGTTATAATACACACTTTTGTTGTGTTTGCATGTACATATGTTTGTAGTCTCTGATGATTATGTACATATGTTACTGCGAAAATGTTACTGACTAACTATATATGTACATATGTTTGCAATCTCTGGCGATTATACTACTAGAAACACGGGTCATTAACTACGCTTTTTTAAGGCTTTCTCGGCGTTAAATAGCGTCGAGAAAAAATCTCTCTACGCTTTCACTAAGCGTAGTTATTCGCGACGCGGAGAATGGTCGACGCTTTTTATCGTCGAACATTGTCGGCGCTATGTACGGTCAATAAACATCTTTTGACGCTTTTATGGTTTGAATTTTTTTTAAAAATTCAAATACAGTGGACGTTTGAAAGCGTCGAGATTTTCGGGCGCCAACTTCTCTCCAAACTTCCCGCCAATAAATTGTGCATTTATCGACAATAAAAAGCATCGACAAGTGTGCCCGCCAAGTTTCAACGAACTTCCCGCCATTACAGAGTTGGAATAAGGGACATTAAAAAGTGTCGATAATATTTCGCGCGCATTTATTTTAAATATTTTGTGACATTAAAAAGTATCGAGAAATGAGTTATGGATAATTAATGTTTAGCGCCAATCCCATATAGGGGTTGGTGCTAAATATTATTGACACTTTATGCGCCATTATAATTAAACATCCTGCTGAAAAACTTTATCACAAAAACAAGCATTTACGATACACATCGTACTTACAAACTAATCTCCCTAATAAAACTATCTACTACTTGAGATGCTACAATAAGTTCCTCGACATAAATTAACTGAAAATTTTGAGCTCCATTGGATATATTTAGGACCTCCAGACTATGCTTAACTATTCATGAGAAGCTCTTCATAGTCGACCGTCTTCATATGTCCACCAACTCAAGCTATGCTTCTCCTCCGAGTGTGATGATCGGTAGACAATGACAATTACATAGTGGAAGATTCAAAGAAGAAGATTTTTAGGAAGGCAATTGGGTGAACACAACATCTAATTGGAGAACTAGTAAACTAACTCCACTTTTTTTAGCCAATATATTAACTATAACAACGTTGTTCATTACTTGGAGCTTTTGGACAGAAGCTAGATCACAAAACTTTCAAATATCATCTTCCAAAAATAGGAAATTGTTAGACGGGTGTCATAGCTCCACAAGTCCTTCACATTGCAATGTGACAGACTTTACACCAACAAATAAGATTTTATTGCTGCAAGAATTTTAAACAAATTGATGTCAATAATTAAAACCTAAAAATTGATCAGCTATTATGCATGTGTCATAGTTGAGGGGAAAGGGATGGACAAGATCATTCAAATCCAACAGCGGTACATGATAGATGGTGCATAATATAATAAGGTGTGTTGTAACCACAACTCATCCTTAACAATTGCCTAGTTAATTATAACAAAGCAGCAAATTTTAGTAAAAGGCACAATCAAATTAGCATGCATCTTTATTGTTAAAGATATTCTAACACTAATGCATAATATAATAAGGTGTGTTGTAACCACAAAAAGATGAAGACAAATATAATTCTCTCACATTGTTGCCATTTTCGCATTGTACTTGGCCTAAAGTGGATTGTTGTACCTTCACCTACATAAGTATAGAGCATGCCACTAAATGTTAAAATACAAACAAGATAATCACAAATGACTTTACTACTCAAGAACATGGGTACATGAGAGATGGTGCATATCAGATAGTATTGATTCAACTCATACACAAGGACTTATAAGTGCTAGGACATAAAAACATCTATTGCAGTAGCACTGACCAATTGAAATAAATATGCGTAAGTAACACCAGAATACTTCTCTTTTATGGACTTGAAAAAATGACACAATTCAAAGCATACACAACGGTGGGAGTGAATTTCAAGCTATGAGCATCTTCGTGATTTATAATAATAATCAATGCAACTAGTCTACTTGTAACCTAGTAATGAGGCAAAAGTACAAAACTGAATAACAATTCATAAAAGGAAAGAACAATTGCTACCAATAAATTGGAACCTAAATAAGACAAAATACATATTAAGTTCTGACAGTAATGGTATTTCTCTGTCCATTATAGCCACTTGGTATTTAAAATAAGACTAAATAACAGTTCGTAAAAGAAGTCTGGCCATTATTCACTGCCTCAATGCAAAATCATTCAAACTCATAAAAACAGGTAATATAAATATCTAGTATAATCTCAATTAACCAAAATTGAATTCCAACTAACTTAGAATAACCTATTTCAGATAAGGATTAGGAAAGCATATAATATTATTGTTCCGGTGAAATTCGCAATCCAAAAAGAAGATGAATTGTTCTTATCTGATAAGAGACCTTACCCAAGATTTATAGATAAGGATTGTAACACTTGGAACTTTTCAAGGGACAATCAAATATTCCAAGGGAATGAAATCTCACAATTATAGGCATTAGAAGCACATGTATATATGTATATATATGTGTGTATATATATATGTATATATATATATATATATATATATATATATATATATATATATATATATATATA
>BSUD01000008.1:109417195-109468816 GCA_033239045.1 Fagopyrum esculentum | reverse complement strand
AGAGAGAGAGAGAGAGAGAGAGAGAGAGAGAGAGAGAGAGAGAGAGAGAGAGGTCTCAAGCTTACCAGAAAAGTACTTGGCAATTGTAGTTCTCTTCTCTTTCAAGCATATTGCCTATTAAGGACTGCAAACCAGAAGATTATATAAAGGAGGCCAAGTTATGGTTGTAAATAAATAAACAAATAAAGGTATGACAGACATATCACATATTTGAAGAAGAATAACAGGAGAAAGTGTTTGTGTATTAATGAAATTACCCCCAGAAAATATGAAAGGAGATGTATAATATATTGGGTAAAGAATAAGGTTTCAACATGTGTTAAATTAATAACGAAATTGAAGGAGAGGGCGATCTAAAATTCAGTAATAGTAATTAAACTAAAAAACGAAGTAATTTACTTTGCTTTTGCTGTCTTCAACCTTGAGAACCATGTTGTATCACAAACTGTTATATTGAACTCACAATTTTCTTGAGAAACTATGTTGCACCAAAATTGACAACACAACATGGATACTTAGTTACTGTGACTTAGATACTGTGACACTCTCAACCACTTATTAAAGTTCTCAAATTCGGTGTAGTCTGAGTCTGAAATCATGGTCTTGTAGAAAGACTTGCCAGAAGCCTTGATTGTTGTTTGCTCCTCCTAATCATGCAAATAAGTAAATAAACACTACACAATATGGATACTTAAAAGCCCGGACTTGGGTTATAAGTATATAGCACATAAAGAGCAATTCAATTAATTTCTCATGATGAACACATGAGAAACATAGCAAAATAACCAAAGCCATCCTAGAACTTATTTAAACATGAGTTCCACTGAAAGATATGATAGCTGAAACCTCAAAGCAATACACACATAAACACCACTATTTATAACAGCAAAAAAGCTATAAACACCAAATATCAACAAAGTCTTTATGGGCAGATGAATGAAAAACATTAGATTACAATCCATATTTCTAGTGTAAAATAGAGTGCAAAAAAATTGAATCAAAATAGGAGAGCTTTACCTTCCTTAACATTGACAAAGTCATTGACTCAAAGTAACTTACCTATTCAGAGGGGGAATAACAAAGACACATTAAAACACAAAGTTATTAGTTGTTGTAGATCAATCAAGAAAAAATTCAAAAAATTAAGCACGTCACCTCATCCTTTATTGACTGAGAGGTTGAATGACTTGATGAAGCTACAAAATCCACCTGTTTTTCCATAACAAGGTAAACCAACAATTTATAGAAGCTAAAGGCTTCACATATAATCATCTAGGAAATAGAAACAAAAAACACTCAAAATTTATCAGTAACAAGACAACTGAAATCGTAAATATCAAAAGCCCTAAATGATGGGAGAGAGGGGCTCAACTCACAATTGCAGGGACGGGATTGGAAGGGACAGAAGGGAAAACCCATAAAGTGAGAATTCACATTAATATAAGAAGAAATCAGTTCTTGTTCTTCCTGTGCACCTCCCTTGAGTAAGGAGAGGTCGAGTACAAAACTATTGATTTACAAACCCCGAAACATAAAGTGAGAACTCACATTGACAGTAGTTCAATAAATGAAAGCTTGTAGACTGATAAGAAATTAACTTACACGTTCTTTGGTTTGTTATTACCTAAAGCTTCACAGTTCAAGAAGATCTTACTGTCTACCTTTGCTGCTGAGCAAATCAAAGGTAGATGAACGTTTTTGCTTGTTGCATTTCAGTTCAAATTTCAATTCATTAATATAAGAATAACTTGGTTCATAATGATTAATGAACTGATGAAGATTCTAACCTGATTCAAGTAGAGATTCGGCTGATTCCTTTATCCCCAAGATTTTCTGCACCAAAAGTTAGTTTGAGAGATGAATTAATATGAAGAAGTTTGATATTGATAGTGCTGAGTGAGAGGCTCACCTTAAGCTTTTCATAGTACGCATCCAAGTCGTTGTTTACCAGGACATGATCAAAAAGACCTAGTGAATTTCTTTGATCCATCTCTCCCTTGGCATTCCGAAGAGGCTTTTTGAATCTGTTCTCATGTTTCAATGCCCCTATTTCAAACCAAGTTAACAAACCTAAGATAACAAAAAACCCTAAATGATGGGAGAGAGGGACTTCAAGTTCGGATCTATATAGCACAGAGGATGATAGCGCAGAGGATGACCCAAATCACCCAATCCATGGAGCCATATAACGCAAAGAAGATGAGTTTTGGCCAGAAAGTACAAGTCGGAGTGGTTTTCGGTCATCGTTGCCTAAGCCGCCGAGGAAGCTGCGAAGATGGAGAAGTGCCTGTCGTTGGAGATTCGCAGGGACGGCGTTAGAGAGTAGTAGGGCTCCTCTTGGTTGTCGGTAGTCGGTAGTCGGATTAGGGCTCCTCTTTTTCAAAGAGAGCAACGGCGATAGAGAGAAGTAGAGAGGTGTACATATTAGGGTTTGAGGGACAAAAAGAAATGAGAGAGGGTTTGTTTGAATGGAAACTCAAAAGTTACAGCGGGACCAACGGGTTTAGTGTCTTACAAGAAAAAAAGAGGCGGGTTTTGGTTTTTAATTTCGCGGGTGATGAAAATTGATAATTTTGTTGACGCTTTGTAAATTATTTCGATATTTATAAGTGTCCATTTTATCTTTGACGTTATATAGCGTCAAAAATGTTAAACGCTTGTTGAAAGCGCTGAAATTTCAGGCGACGCAATAGGAAGCGTCGAAGCCAAAGCGTAGTTAATGACCCGTGTTTCTAGTAGTGTTATGTACATATGTTGTTGCAAAATTCTTACCAGGATTGATTTAATATCGTCGCCATGGATGAACGCAAGTTGGATTAACAACTGTCTGTTACGAAAATTCCGGAGAGGACGAATAGAAGGAATATATTTTGATTTCCTTAATAAATGGAGAGAGAGAGAAAAATATTTACTTTCCCGTTTTGTAATAATTAATTGCTTGATAAATGGAGAAAGAAAAATTTTCTAATTTTCTTATTATCTTCTTTTTATTTTAATAAATCTTTTTTATATAATCTTAAGGGGCCTATTTTGTACACATTATTAAATTGAGGCCCTTTATATGCTCATGGTTACAAAACCTACCTATTCTCCCATTTTACCCATTATATGTTAAAGTTACGTGTGCATGGCAAGCTCACAATTAGTATAAATTAGAAGAGGAAAAATTGCATATAGAGTAAAAGGGATAAGTAGGCTTTTATTGTATAAATGTAGATTGAGTAGGCAATTATTTATCAATGAGAATTAACTAGGCACCTTGTAAATTTACAAAAAAGATAAATTATATAATAATTGAATATACTTTCAAAATTAAAAAGATTCTCTCCCTTAATTAATATGACATTTTTTTAATTAAATAAGAAAAATGAGAGTGGTCCCTTACAATTAAGGAATCAGTCACATCCAGCACAATCCGTTTCAACATCATTCCAAATTCACGATATCCACCACTGTTTAGGGCGACAACCACCATTTTTCCACAGAGAATCGAAAATCATCATTCAAAAATCCATGTTTTTTGTCCGATTGTTAGTGAATTCAGTATATGAATTGACATACATTGTTGAGGATCCGAATCGGCATACATAACATTCGATTTGAGGAGCTGTATGTGCAATCGTTGCTGCTGTGCAATAATCACCATTCGATTTCCGGATATGTATATGCAATCGTTGCTTCTGTGCGATATCCACCATCTTTTACAGATAATCGATTACGATAGTCACCGTTTTTTGGACGAATAAGTCATTATTACAGTTGAGGATATGTATTTGGAATCTGCTTAAATTTGCTTCGAACATTTTATTGAGGTTTTTTGTCTCCAGATTAGTAAGGTATGTTTGTTTTTCTTATCATGTATGAGGATAACTTTTTCGTTGTGCAGATTTATATGTGTCCGTGAAAATTATGTACATAATTTTCACATACAACATTTGAAGGTTGAAGAGGAAGAAGACGAGTGCTGTATGTGAAAATTATGTACATAATTTTCACATACAAAATTTGAAGGTTGAAGACGAAGAAGACGAGTGTGTTGTCTGTGAAAATTATGTACATAATTATGTGTTGACTGTGAAAATTATGTACATAAATTTTCACAGAGAGCATTTGAAGGTTGAAGACGAAGAAGACGAGTGTGTTGTTTGTGAAAATTAGGCAACATTTGAATGTTGAAGACGAAGAAGACGAGTGTTTTGCGAGTTGCAAGTGAATATTCTCCAGAATATCTATGACGCTATTTTCTCGGGATATTTTGAGCGTGGAAGTTGAAGAGAAGAATCTTGTAATATCAATAAATATTCAGTTGCCTTTTTTTACGGGATTTCAGTTTTTTATTTTTGGCAGTTTATTATATATTTTAGAAAAAACCCTTAATTAGATATCCTAATTTCAGCATTAATCTATTTTATTTACTTTTATTATTTGGCTTGAAAATGGAGGGGCCTAGATTGTATCAGTGATACAAAAAGGGCTTCTCTACACCAATTTTGTCTTGCATATATTATCTAAAGCACAAGAATAATGAGTTGGAGTAAGGTGTTTGACAGGTGGTTCAAGATATTTCTATAAATACTCAAGAGAAGAATTGAAGTGCATGTCATGTCAAGAACTACAAACACACAACAAAGACTTCTTAGTCTCTCTTCAACAATGTCAATCCATAGAGATCCTCTCATTGTAGGGAGAATCATATGTGATGTTTTGGACCCTTTCACTAATTCTATCTTGATCCTTATGTCTTACTCCAATAAAAACATTACGAACACAAGCGAGTTTAAACCCTCGCAGATTGTCACACAACCTAGAGTCGATGTTGGGACCAATGATTGTAATATCCAATTTGTCAAAGATATGTCATAATCAATTTAATTTTAAAATAAAATAAATATTTTAAATTATTAATAAATTAATTGTAATTTTATTGGAGATTTTGGAAAAGGATGATATGAAGTGTTTTTTTTAAAAAAAAACGAAAAGCGTTAGGACGACCTATAAAGTATATGGAGTTGATTTACATTTGAGACCTCACTTTATCCCCCAAGACCCTACTTTTCTTTCTGATAGCAATCTTATGTAAATAGAATATAATAGAGGGCTGCCTTTGTAATTACTGTAAATACGTTGGTTATTTATATGACCATTCAGTCAATGGAAACCCTAAGGGGAATTTATCATAATCTTACATGGTATCAGAGGTTCTCGTTCCTCAAACCTTCTTCCGCTCTTTCTAACCCTAACGGCCGCTTTCACTTCTGCCGTCTCTCCCCTTTTCCAAACGTTCTTCGATGACTACCGAAAGAAAACCTTCGTTCCATTCCGCTCTTGGAATCTCCAACATCAAGAACAATATTACCCTCGTCCTTGACCACGACACTCCGTATGCATCTTGGGTTACTCTTTTTCGCGTCACTGCGAAAGCTCACAACGTCCTCGACCACATTGATGAGAAGATTCCCAAACCTACGGATATTGATGATTCATTATGGCTTCAAGTCGACGCAGCGGTCCTTCAATGGATTTACAGTACGGTCTCCAGGGAGATCCTATTGCAAATCCTCGACTCAGATGATACTGCTCTTCAGGCATGGAATCGAGTCAAAGATATCTTTCAAGATAATAAAAACACTCGGGCTGTCTATCTTGAACACGAGTTCTCGAATTGTAAGTTATCTGGATTTTCCTCCATTAACGCTTACTGTTTGCAACTTAAGTCTCTAGCAGATCAACTCAAAGGCGTCGGATCACCTGTTCCTGACACTCGACTTGTGCTTCAACTTATTTCGGGATTACCTGCTGAATATAATGCGGCGGCCAGTTTTATTCAACAAACTGATCCGCTCCCGTCTTTCACCAAGGCCCGCTCCCAATTGCAACTCGAAGAAACTCGCATGGCTTCCCAAAAATCAGCCGGTTCAAATAGCACTGCCCTGACAGCCGAATCTCGCACACCACCTCCAGGCTCGCCGGCGCCACCTTCTGCCGACTCATCTCCGGCAACCTCCGATCGGAACCAACAGCGCCGAGGCCGGAGTCGCAAGGGCAAGCAACGCAGCAACAGCGGCAACACCAATTCGCAGGGCAGATTTGTGTGGCATCCTGCGCGTGGGTGGCTGCCTCTGGCCCAATCCAGTCCGGCCCAGTTCCCCAGCGGCCCACCTGCCTCACCTGTTTTCAACTGGACCCAGTCTGGCCCAATGCAGCAGTATAGGCCGCCCTGTCCGTTTCCACAGCAGCAACAAGAGGGTATCCTTGGGCCGGGCCCTGGAAATTCGTTTTCTCAGGCCCATCTGGCTACACCATATCAGCCCACTGCTCTAGATCACTCTTTTGCCACTATGTCTTTGAATCCGGCGGACAATAATTGGTACATGGACACGGGTGCCACATCGCACATGACTCATACTCCAGGTATACTCTCGTCTATTTCGTATAATGGTCCCTCAAATTCGATAATTGTTGGAAATGGCATGCGTATTCCTTCTACAGGTATTGGAGAAACCACCTTTCCCACCACAAAACACCCATTACGCCTATCCAATATTCTCATTGCACCAAAAATAGTCAAAAACCTTGTTTCTGTTAGACGCTTCACTTCCGATAACCTTGCTAGTGTTGAGTTTGATCCGTTTGGTTTTTCTGTGAAGGATCTGCAAACGGGGACAATTCGTCTGAGATGCAATAGTTCGGGGGATCTTTATCCTGTCACTTCATCTTCCCAAGTCCACGCTCTCTCCATCGAGTCGCCACACATTTGGCACGATCGTCTAGGCCATCCTGGAGCTCCTGTTTTAGACATTCTTCGTTCTTCATCTTTTTTTCGTTGTAAAAAGGAGAAATTCTCCTCTTTATGTCATGCTTGTCAACTAGGAAAACACATTAAACTTCCTTTTGAACGATCTTTTACCTCTACTTCTGCACCTTTTGATATTATTCATAGCGATCTATGGACTTCACCTATTGAAAGCAAAGAAGGTTTCAAATACTATCTCCTTTTTCTTGATGATTTCTCCCATTTTTTATGGGTTTTTCCCATCAAATTTAAGTCTCAAGTGTTTGATATCTTTGTGCGATTTCACCAGATGGTTAAAACTCAGTTCAATTGTGCTATAAAATCTTTTCAATGTGACATGGGTAGAGAGTTCAATAACTCCAGTTTTCACAACTTCTTCATCTCAAACGGAATTAATTTCAGATTTTCGTGTCCTTATACCTCCCCTCAAAACGGTAAAGCGGAACGTATCATTCGTACCATCACCAACATGATTCGTTCCCTTCTCTTTCATGCGTCGCTTCCCGTTTCTTTTTGGCCCCATGCCTTAGAAACGTCCAGCTACCTTCTCAACATCCTACCCTCCACCACAATCCAAAATCGGTCACCCACCCAAGTATTATACTTCGTCACACCCTCATACGATCACCTCCGCGTTTTCGGTTGTCTTTGCTTTCCTAATCAAAGCACCACCGTCTCCCACAAACTCCAACCTCGCTCCTCTCCATGTGTCTTTCTTGGGTACCCAAGTCACCAACGGGGGTATAGATGTTTAGAACTTTCCACAAATAAAATTATTATATCTCGCCATGTCACTTTTGACGAGTCCGTTTTTCCTTTTGCCACTTCATCCCGTAAATCTCCCACCTCGATTTTTCCGGATGATGTGAATCCTTCCCCGTACCATTCTGAAATGGCATCTCAGGCCCATGGTTCTCGTGCCCAGCTTCCCTCGCAGTCAGGCCCATCGGATTTAAGCCCAACAGTGCAGTCCTTTGCTCCTCAGCAGCTTTCTGGGCCCATTTCCCTACCCGGCCCACTCTGTCCAGCGCGCCCCACCCGGCCTTCCACGCATACTTCTCCTGGCCCACCTTTCTCCGGCCCAGCTCCAGTGACACGCTCCCCACCTCTTCCCTCTGGCCCAGCTAATTCCATCAGCCCACCCGCTCCTTTGGACTACCCCGCGCCTGGCCCTATTAGCCCAACCAGCTCAACCCACCCAGTTTCACTACGATCTACCATCCCACATTCCGTAGCTCACCAACATGTTGAAACTGAATCCACCTCAAATACTCAACTACCTCAACCACGACCACACACCCGAAGTCAATCCGGCATAACCAAACCTAAACCGGTTTTTGACCTTTCCGTCTCCACCACCAATATATCTCCCATACCCAAATCCCACAATGTAGCCCTCCAAGACCCGCAGTGGAACGCTGCCATGGTCGACGAATATCGAGCCCTTATGCGAAATAAGACTTGGGTTCTGGTTCCTCGTCCTCCTCAGGCTAACATTGTGCGATGTATGTGGATTTTTCGTCATAAGCACAGGTCTGATGGCTCCCTTGAACGCTACAAGGCTCGTCTTGTCGCTAATGGATGTTCCCAACAGGTCGGTATTGATTGCGATGAAACTTTCAGCCCAGTTGTCAAACCGGCAACTATCAGAACAGTTCTCAGCATTGCAGTTTCCCGGTCATGGTCCATTCATCAACTTGACGTTCAAAATGCCTTCCTACATGGGCATTTAAATGAGACGGTTTATATGTTCCAACCCCCTGGATTCCGTGATTCCTCGAGACCTAATGATGTTTGTTTACTGCAGAAATCTCTTTACGGTCTTAAACAGGCACCTCGGGCTTGGTTTCAGCGTTTTGCAGGCTTCTTACTCCAAATTGGCTTCATTGGCAGTAAGAGTGACTCATCTCTTTTCATTTACAGACATGGCTCTCATATTGCCTACCTGCTTCTCTATGTTGATGATATCATCCTTACTGCATCTTCTGATAAATTGCGGAATCATCTGATCATGCTCTTGGGAAACGAGTTTGCACTTAAAGATCTCGGAATCCTATCCTATTTTCTGGGCATCTCCGTTCGTCGAAGTTCCTCTGGATTATTTTTATCTCAGGATAAATACGCCAGGGAAATTGTTGAGCGTGCAAAAATGATTAATTGCAAACCTTCTGCTACACCAGCTGAACCATCTGTGAAACTCAGTGCCTCATCTGGTCCAGCAATCAGTGATCCGACCCTATACAGAAGCTTAGCTGGAGCACTTCAATACTTGACCTTCACCCGACCTGACATCAGTTATGCAGTACAACAAGTGTGTCTATTCATGCACGATCCCCGAGAAGCCCATTTTGCTGCACTCAAGCGTATCATCCGCTACATCTCTGGCACTTCATCTTTAGGTATCACCATTTCTCCATCTCCAAAGTCAGATCTTATTGCATATACAGATGCAGACTGGGCTGGATGTCCTGATACCCGCCGTTCAACCTCTGGTTATTGTGTCTTCTTCAACGACACTTTAATATCTTGGGCTGCTAAACGACAGTCTGTTGTTTCCCGCTCTAGCGCAGAGGCCGAATACAGAGGAGTTGCCAATGTCGTGTCAGAATGCTCTTGGCTGCGCAATTTATTGCTTGAACTTCATTGCCCCCTTACCAAAGCTTCTGTGGTATACACTGATAACATCTCAGCAACGTACCTTGCCAGCAACCCGGTTCAACATCAACGAACCAAGCACATCGAAATTGACATTCATTTCGTACGTGATCAAGTTGCCCGCGGTCAAGTTCGAGTCCTCCACGTTCCATCGACTTTCCAGTATGCAGACATTTTTACAAAAGGCCTTCCACGACAATTGTTTCTTGATTTTAGATCCAGTCTTACTGTAATGCCTCCTCCAGTTTCGACTGCGGGGGTATGATAGCAATCTTATGTAAATAGAATATAATAGAGGGCTGCCTTTGTAATTACTGTAAATACGTTGGTTATTTATATGACCATTCAGTCAATGGAAACCCTAAGGGGAATTTATCATAATCTTACACTTTCCTCTCTCCCGGTACACTATTCACTGCCGGAATATTGAAACCTCACTTCCGGATCTGTCCATCGTCAACAATGGTGTTCGAGTTCGACAACGCCGATTTCAACCCTGAATTTGCACCACCCTTCCACCGCCTCTGTTGTCGGCCGCTGAATCCGGTTGCCGTCACACTCGTCGTTGCCTCGCCTGTTGCCTCCAATCCCGACCCGAGACAGTTGCCTCCATCTCTGTTTCGATCTGTTGCCTCGCTGCCGCTAAAGGGACCCAGCACCGCTAGATCTAGGCTCGCCACCACCGAACCAAATCAGAGCCGCCACTGATTGTCGCTCGCGTCAGGGCTGGTGCTTGTCTCCTGCAAGCCCGATCTGCAACTATCGCCATTACCGAGCCAGATTCAGCCGGCAGGGCTGCACCGTCTTCGTTTCTGCTGGAAGAAGCCACCGCCGCGGTGCCGCCTAGGTTGCCATTGACCACCACAACCGCAGCCGGAAGCTGCTGCAGGACTGCACCTGAATGGATCATTACAGAAAATGACCAAAAATTTATATTTATAGAAAAGGTCAAGACATTTAGAAGTTCACCAATTGTTCCAATTTGGTTAATTATAAATTTTAACCAAAATTATGATTATGGGGAATGACCTATATATTTATAGTTATATTTTATGATCCAAATTTGGGTAAATGGAGCTAAAACTTGTGTAGTTGATTTATTTAGTCTCTTACACGTTGGAGACACAATTGAATATGAAGTGAGACTCGACTTGATTTTGATACGCAACATCGACCTTCATTCTAACCTATGATATGTAAGTGATCCTAAACCTCAATCGGAATCATTATCCAGAGGACTTGTTTGTAGATTGTTTCTTTTGTTGAGTTGATTGATGATAGGTTTTTATGTTATGTATGGATATTAAGGACTTGAATGTTGGTGACTAATTTGGGTAGTTAGTATGGTAATTATGAGACTCGTTTAATTTGGGTAGTTAGTAAGGACTTAAATTCTGTGTGAGCGTGCTATGTGTTTCATTTCCGCATTGTGAGTGTTTGTGCTGGTGCTTGTGTCATCTTTTAATATGTAGGTTGTTAGCTAACGATTTATCCGATGTTGTAGATACTCTGTAGACCGCGGTCGTGTAACAACCCAAGTTCTCGGAACTCGGGGAGTTACTGGTTAGGACCTCACAATGGGATCCGACCTTAGTTTGACACCAACTTAACTAGATCTTACAACAAGGAACATATAAGGGAAACCAGAAATCATAAAATACGTTTGACAATGTCATGAATGTGATCACAAACACTAACAACCGACAACAACAATATTTTAAAGATTAAGAACAAAGAATGTCATAACTGAAGACCAACATAAAGAAAAGACTGCAACCCGTCCTAGGGAGTACGGCAACCCGGCTGACCACTACCTTCCGGATCACTCGGCATCTGCTCTAACCTGTGGTACGTCTAAACAACAATAAGACAACAGTTAGCTAACTGACTAGATATAAGCTGAATAAGAATAGCACAAACACACCCATGATAACATAAATTAATCATCATGTTGGCACACAAACCAGTTATTATCTAATAACTTATGTGATTCACGTTATTCCCTTTTAAATTTGTGGCACGAGAAATCTTATGATATCTCGCCTCTATTCCTTATCCAACTGGTGCAGGTCTAGCACACCTCCGCCAGTAGCGTCACTACAAACCAAGTATGGACTAGTCCCTAAAGAAACTTTCAGCGCCCTCGGGCTAACTGCCAGAATGCCACCGCCCGTTACTCTTAGGCCAAATATGTAGGTCGGTTGATAATTAATAAAAATATACTTATAAACACATCATTCAAACACCACTATCGTTATTCACACTCATATCCAGAAGCTAGTAAAGTAAGCCCAAAGGACTTACCTGAATCAATCTCGACTCTTAAATTCCAATTCGATCGGCAACCGTAGACTACTCATTTGTTTGTCACACGAGGAAAGTTGATCAAAACATTTCCCATACACTTAGAAGTCTATGACTTCTAAGATGTAAGATTTAACAGAAGAGAAATTACTAAAATACCCTCCGAAGGTAGAATGGCCATTTTAACCTTGATTCCGAAACTTCCAAAATCCCCTAAAATATGTCTATCCTTTTCTTTGGGACATAATTTCATATTCTAACTTTTGAGAATGAGTTTAGATTGAAACTAGAAGGAACACACATTCTCCTCACTTCACACAAAGGTCACTAGGATCCAACTTTAGCCTATGATACGAGATCTGAATAAAAATATAAAAATTCTAACAAAAATATCTAAGTCTTCTATGCAATGCACTCTATCCATATAAGCAAGAATTTCACAAAAATACCTAATAACCACTTCTACACAAATTCCCAAAGTCGGTTCCAAAACTAGAAATTTAGACTTAGCCAAAACTGAGTATTTTCTTAGCTGCTCAACAACTTTGAGCCTCTATAACTCTAAATCCCACCGTTGGATCCATCCCAACTTTTGATATTAACCTATGCATGGCACTGAACAACATATTAAAAACTGAATGGTGGATCTTGTGTTTAAGATATCAAAAAGACACCTCAAACATGATTGTTACACACAGTCTTCCTAAATGAAAAATTCTAAATAAGCCATAGATTAAGACTTCGAATCTCACCACAACAGTTTGTTTTCTTGCAGTTCCTCACTGTTATGTAGAAGGCCTTGGCTTTGAGATCTAAGGTTGGCAAAGTGAGGTTAGGATCCTCCCAATCCATTAGGCAAAAGTGAACTCAACTGGATCATTTGGCTTATCTTGGATCTCCAGCCTCGACAAGGGTTTCTCTAGACACACGTGGGAGGAAGGGAGTCCGGTTCTTCGTTTGCAAAACACCCACGATGTTCCTGACGTTGCACACAAGAAGTAAGGTGGGTGTTTGTAGATACGAATCGAAAGGGCAAGGAGAAGACTAGCCCAAGACTTACGCTGCAACAGTAGGGAAGTCCACCTGTTCTGTATATGTGCAAGTCTACAAGGAGGACTCGACTGTTACTGCACATTGGCCATGCTCAGATCGGGTAGAGACGAAAGAAGAGGAGGAGGGACGAAGACTCACCTGACTACGTGTACCGGCTCTGTAGAGGAAGGTACCAAGGGTGTGGATCCACTACTGCGAGAACTTCTGAGGGAGACACTAGTGTTACTTCACTAGATGATGGAAATATAGAAGGAGAAGTAGAGGTTTAGGTCTTACCTTGATGACCCCGCCGCTGGTGTGCTTCTATGTTTGAAGCGAGGCGATAAATGCACTGGAGAGGGATGGTCTAGGCTGGAGTAATAGCGAGCGTGAATTAATGCTACTCAGTGTGTACGGGAGGAACTAGGTCTGGACAAGATGGCTGCAAGCGTACAAGGGGGGGGGGGCGGCAGTACAAGGGAGGCGGAGATCACGTACGCCGGAGAAGGAAGGAAATGATCCAGGAGCGTGAATCTGGACGTCTTTGAGGAGGGAGGGAAATCACACTGGCGTGATTTCAGGAGGTGGTTAAACGTGGGAAATCCTCTCCTCGCTCCAGCTCAGCGTGCGTCTCCTAGAAATTGTCTTTTGTTGGTTGGGCCGGCATTTAGCTGGGCTTCCTTGACTGCCCAAATACGTGCAACCAAGGGAGGTAAGATGAGGCTGGCCATGTAAATCCAACAAGAAAAGTGCTGCAAAACAAGGGTGTAAGGTGTGGGCTGAAACAAAATGATCATGTCACAATGGTGTCTTGACTTTGTCAAGGTAAGTCATGGGCTTGTTATAATGTATAGATGTATATAAATTAGGGTTTGATGTAAAATTCATCATTTAATGTGAATTGAAGTTACATAAAATGATAGAATTTGAGATAGTGTGTACGACTAGAAAGAATGAGAAAAGGTCAACGGATCGAAATCCGGTTTGCTACGGAATAAAAATTTCAGGTATTACATTAGTACCCCCTTAAATTAAATATCGTCCCGAAACTTAGAATAAGGCATTATTCCATGTCTTCTATAAATAAAAGTATTTAACTAGGTAACTATTAAATCTTCACTCTCACTTCCTCACATGCAAGACTACTCAATCATCATAATCAGGCAACACATAAAAACATAATCACCCAATCTAATGTGTAATCACAAAAGTCACACAAACAACATCCAAGTACTAACCCGTCGCTACAGAAGTAGCGGCTAACTCCGCAAAGAACTCAGAATAACTGCGTCTAATGCACTCCTTTGTCTCCCAGGTGGCCTCATCGGCTCCTCGTCTAAACCACTGGATCCTCAACATCGTTATCTCCTTGGACCGCAGGCATCTAGTATTGCGTTCTAGGACGGCTACTGGGTACTCTACAAAGGTATGATCTGGCTCTACTATCAGGTCCTCATGGCTGATGACGTGCCTCGGGTCCGGAATGTACTCTCTCATCTGGGATACATGGAAGACCGGATGGACACCCTCTAATCTCGGCGGTAGTGCTAGCCGGTAGGCAACCTCTCCAACTCTCTCCAAAATCTCAAAAGGTCCGACATATTGGGGACTCAGCTTCCCCTTATGTCCAAAACGCCGAATGCCTATTGTTGGTGACACTCTCAACCACACATGTGCACCTACTCTAAACTCCAAAGGTCGACGCCTCTTGTCGGCGTAGGATTTCTCACGACTCTGAGCTGCTAGCATCCGCTCTCGGACTAGGGCGATCCGAGCGATGGCATCCTGTATTTGCGCCAGAGCCACTCCATCCGCGCTACTGGCTAGGCTCATCCCAGCACAACGGGGTACGACATCTCCACCCATATAGAGCCTCATAAGGAGCCATCCCAATAGACACGTGCCAACTGTTATTATATGAAAACTCTACAAGGGGAAGGTGATCTGGCCATACCTGTCCCCAATCCATTACAAAGGCCCGCAACATGTCCTCTAACGTCTAGATGGTCCTCTCAAACTGATCGTCAGTCTGTGGGTGGTAAGAAGTAGTAAAGTGGAGACTCGTCCCCAAAGCAGTATGTACCTGCTGCCAAAATCTCGAGGTGAAACGTCCGTCTCTATCAAAAACTATAGTCCTCGGTATCCCATGGAGTCTCACAATGTGTCTGGTGAATTCCTCAGCTAGACGACTCACCGGACATGTCTCCTTGATCAGAATGAAACGTGCGGTCTTCGTCAGACAGTCTACTACTATCTAAATAGCATCAAAACCTCTTCTGAATCTCAATCCTGTGACGAAATCCATAGAGATGTCCTCCCACTTCCATTGGGGCATTGATAGTGGGTGAAGCTCTCTTCCGGACCTACGATGCTCAATCTTGACCTGTTGATAGGTCGCACATTGAGCTATATACCGAGCCACGTCGTGCTTCAAACCACTCCACTAGAAGGGACGTCTCACATCCTTTTACATCTTACTCGCTCTTGGATGTACTGAGTACGGGGTAGCATGAGCCTCACCCAATATCCATTGTCTCAACTCCTTGTCTGATGGCACACAAATACGATCCCGACGTCTCATCACTCCATCAACACTAATAGTGAACTGAGGTGCCTCATCACGAGACATCCTGTCTCGGATCCTGGTCAAAGTCGGACAGATCTCTTGCTTTTGTCGGATCTCACCCAACAGATAAGGAAGTAACTCCAAGGTAGCCAATTGATGGACTGTATCTGGAAACTGAATCTCTACCTCTAACCAAGCCAAATCCCTCTACAATTGCGGCTGTAATGTCAACCGGGATATCACCTTCTCCCGAGACGTCTTCCGACTCAAAGCGTCAGCAACCACATTCGCCTTTCCGGGGTGATAGAGAATCTCAAGGTCGAAATCCTTGATCAACTCTAGCCACCGCCTCTAGCGGTTATTCAACTCCCACTGAGTGAATATGTATTTCAGACTCTTATGGTATGTGAAGATCTGACACAGTGACGCCAGATCTTATGAGCATGTACTACTGCAGCTAACTCTAGGTCGTGCGTGGGGTAGTTCTCCTCATACGTCTTTAGTTGCTGAGATGCATAGGCTATGACCTTACCCCTCTGCATCAAGACACACCCCAAGCCTAGCTTGGATGCGTCACTATATACCACAAAGTCATCTGTACCCTTAGGCTGTGCTAAAATCAGAGCAGACATCAATCTCCTCTTCAGCTCCTCAAAGCTCCGCTCACACGGCTCAGACCAAATGAACCGAGTAGTCTTCCTCAAAAGGCAAGTAAGTGGTCGGGAAATCAGGGAGAACCCTTCCACGAACTAGGGGTAGTAGCCTGTCAAACCTAGAAAGCTGCAAACCTCCTTAACATTATTCGGAGGTTGCCAAGAAGACAGTGACTCGATCTTCGCCGGATCGACCTTAATCCCCTCAGTAGTCACTACATGGCCTAGGAAGGCCACCTTTGACATCCATAACTCGCACTTGGACAACTTAACATAAAGCTGGCTATCCTGCAGAATCTGTAACGTTGTCCTCAAGTGTCCGGCATGCTCCTCTCGACTCCTAGAGTAAACTAGAATGTCGTCAATGAAGACCACTACAAACTGGTCTAAGAAGTCGATTAAAATCCCGTTCATCAACTCCATGAACACCGTTGTAGCATTAGTGAGCCCGAATACATCACTACAAACTCATAATTGCCATACCTAGTCCAGAATGCCGTGTTAGGTATGTCCTGATCTCTCACCCTCAGCTGGTGATAACCCGACCTCAAGTTGATCCTCAAAAACACTGACGCTTCATGCAACTGGTCCAACAAATCATCTATGCGAGGCAGTGGATACTTGTTCTTGATGGTGACCTTGTTCAACTCATTGTAATTGATGCATAGCCTCATCGATCCATCCTTCTTCCTTACAAACAATACTGGCGCTCCCCAGGGGGACACACTAGGGCGTATGAAGCCCTTCTTAGCCAGTTTCTCCAACTACTTCTTCAGGTCAAGCAACTCTATCGGTGCCATGCGGTACGGGGCCTTCGAGATCGGTCTCGTGCCCGGCTCTAACTCAATGCTAAAGTCAACACTCCTTTGTGGGGGTAACCCTGGCAGATCGTCATTAAATACCTCTGCAAACTCGCATGTAACTGATATCTTCTCTACTGTCAGACTCTTGTGTTCCTTCATGGCATAAAACCAGAAGGCCTTGCAACCCTGTGCTATCAGTCTCGTCGCGCTGATAACGGTGCCGGACTTTCCGAGGTCCAAACCTCGAAATATCTCCGTGTGACCGTCCTTAGTGACGATAATCACAGTCCTCCTGCCAATGTCTAAGACCGCTCCATTTCTCATCATCCAATCTATCCCTAAGATCACGTCCTCATGTGCTAAGGGCATGACTAGAAAATCTACCAGCCAATCCCGATCTCCAAATGAATGGGGCAGTCATGAATCTCTCGGGACCCTCTAATCTTACCCCCATCAGGCAACCCAACTACAAATGGTACTCCCTCTACCGTACCTAAGGACAACCTATCTACGCATGTATATGATATAAAGGAGTGCGTAGCACCCATATCAAACAAAACTCACACAGGTGAATCATAAATAAAAATAGTACATGTGGTCGTAGGTGCTGCTGGTTGATCAGCACTCCTCAGCTAAAACACTCTCGACGGGGCTCCCCTGGTGTCAGTAGTACCACCACGTCCCCTACCACGTCCTGATCCCTGTGATGATATGTGTGAGGCAGGGTTTCTATGAGCCCGGTACTGCTACTGCTGCTGACTCGACACTCGGTACTGAGGAGGCCTCTGTTGTAATATCCAAAATTTTTATTCCATTTAATTCCTTAGCAAACTGGATTTCGATATTTTGATCCTTAATTGTCTACGTAGTTGGACACTATATCTCAAAATTTTATCATTTTATGTAATATCACTTTACATAAAATGATAAGATTCTATTAGTAGCAAACCCTAATCCAAACCCTAGTGTATATCATGACTTGTCTTTGACAAAGTCTTGACATCCTAGTGACGAGATCAAGACGAGACCAAGATGAGTTTTGACAAGTTTTGACAACCCAACCCACCTTTGTTTTTTTTTACAACTTCAGCTCACCTCTTCATGTCCAGATTGCTCCAGCCCAAGAACCAGCTCAGCCGTATAGCAACTCCAACCCGTCTCCTTGCCAAACCCACTTCCTTGATTGCACCACCCATGACAAGGCCCATACAGTATTGTGACAAGGCCAGACAACCGGATCTGCAAGCCTAGGAGATAGCAGGCGCCAGTCCAGCACTGCCCTTGCTTCCGCCAGATGTGTCCTCATTTGTGTGTTGGCCCAACGGCCGTCCAACCCAGCGTTGTCCTTGTGAGTGTATTGGCCCAACATCATGTCGAGCCCAGCAATAAGAAAGGGAGCAGCCGGCCTGCACTCTCCTCTCCAGTCCACGTAACAACAACCGGTCTTCTTTCTCCCTGTATCTTGTAACGCCTAAGATCACACCACAATCATCGCATCAACGTTTAATTTCCTTCTGAATACAACCCCACGTTCCCATTCTTCTGTCTACATTCAGAATCCACCTCTCCTCCGTTCTCCCTTCTACAGCGGATCCTCTCACAACAAGCAATCGTCAACCGCTCTCAGTCTTGCAACCAGCCATCGACGCTACCAGCATGCACGCCCTCGGAAGACACGATACTTAGAGACAACGACGCTCTGCACTCCCCTGGGACTTTAGCAAGGATCTGGTGGGACGCCGACTGAATTTGTACTATACAGAAGGTGAGAACACCTTAAACCCCTTCCTCTCTTTTCAGTGTTCAAACCGATATGTATGAAACTGTTGAGTAATGACGAAGGAGTTTCTTGCAACATACCACCCACACCGAATCAGTGGAGCCTACTAGAGCAGTTGAGGACGCATTGCAGTGTCACTGGCTAGGGATCGAACCCTACTCCTTACTCGCTGAGCCACCAAGGACCCATTCTGCAACCATCGAAGAGAATAGGTATACCTCACTCTAAGCTCAATAAGTAGGAAGAAGATAGACTGAATTAATCCAGTTATATAGATAGAGAATGACCGCTTAGTTGTGTTAACAGAAAGGGGTGGAAACAAAGACTGCTGTAAATAAAATTTGTATTTCCTTCAATTTTGGAAGTTAGAAACGGTCAATCTTGCAGTCAATGATAAGGAGTTATATTGAAGATCCACCGTTAAAATTTTGATGAGTCATTGATGGATATATGTAGTTTGCTGTCTCAAAATTTGAGAATAATTGAACGGTCGGATTAAAAATGATAAGGTCCCAAAGTAGAGTAGTTGAGTTGTTTTTCCAGCAATGAAATTTTGGGTAAGTATAGAAATTTGAAGTGTTGTACCCAACTTTAGGAATTTTTGTAGAAGTGATGGTTGAACAGTTTTAAGAAATTATTGCTCCAATGAGTAGTTTGGATATCATAGATGATCTAGAGAATTATTTCGGAATTTTTATAAATTTATTCGAGTTTCATTTTTGAAGCAAAAGTTGGACCTTAATGACGTTTCGGGAAGTAGGAAAATGTGTAGTTTTTCTAGTTTTACCCAAACTCAGCCTTTAGGAGTTAGAATATGGCATGTTAGTCTCAAATAAGAGTTTAAGCATAAATTATGGAATTTTTGAAAGTTTCGGGACCAAGGGTAAAATAGTCATTTTACCATAATTTAGTGTTGTAATCACTGTCGTTCTAATAAGATCTACTATCTTATAAGTCTTAGCCTTCTAATTACCTAGGCACTGTGCTGACACACTTGCCTCCTTTGACAGGCACTGAGTTCCTACGGTTACCGATTGAGTTGTGATTAAGAGAGTCGAGATTTGATTCTGGTAAGTTCACGGACTTACTTAGCTGGCTTCTTGTATGAGTGTAATGTGTATGAGTGGCGTTTGTTAGTTATGATAAACAACTAAACCGGATTAGGCCAACTTTAATATAGTATGTAATTGAATCAAGTGTATGATAACGGGTCGTGACATCATTTGCCTAGCTCTTGCGAGAGTCTAGGAGGTTCCCTGCGACCAGCCCAGTCAGGTAGACGGTCAGATGCATTAGTACCATTCCTCGTTGGTAAACGGGGACATGGGCGAGGTTTGGGAATCCCTCGTGTCACAAAATAAGTATCATTAGTAATGCCATATCACCTAATTAAAAGATAATAAAAGGATTGAGTGTTGCATGTTGATTGTGTATGTTGTGTGTTTGTGCTTTTACCTTTACACTTATGCATAGAATGTTAGCTAACGGTTTTATCCGTGTTGTAGATTTGTAAAGAGACACAATTGCAGAGAGACCTGGGACGGATGGTAAGCCGGGTCCACGTATTCATTAGATGGGGACAGGGGAGTCTCCCATACGGCATGCATGTTATGTATCTATATATATATTTTTGTAAGGCTGTCACATGTGTATATTCATACATTAAAAATAATATGTTTTGAAATTATTTTAAATACATTTGTGTCTTGTTGTAAGATCCTAGCAAAATTATTGTCAAACTAAGGTCCGGACCCATTGTGAGGTCCTAACCAGTATCATGAGTTGTCTTTGACAAAGTCTTGACATCCTAGTGACGAGATCAAGGCGAGACCAAGACGAGTTTTGACAAGTTTTGACAACCCAGCCCACCTTTGTTTTTTTTACAACTTCAGCTCACTTCTTCATGTCCAGATTGCTCCAGCCCAAGAACCAGCTCAGCCATACAGCAACTCCAGCCCGTCTCCTTGCCCAGCCCACTTCCTTGATTGCACCAGCCATGACAAGGCCCAAACAGTATCATAACAAGGCCAGACAACCGGATTTGCAAGCCCAAGAAATACGAGGTGCCAAACCAGCGTTGCCCTTGCTTCCGCCAGATGTGTCCTCATTTGTGTGCTGGCCCAGCGGCCGTCCAGCCCAGCGTTGTCCTTGTGAGTGTATTGGCCCAGCATCACGTCGAGCCCAGCAAGAAGAAAGGGAGCAGCCGGCCTGTACTCTCCTCTCCAGTCGACGTAACAACAGCCGGTCTTCTCTCTCCCCGTATCTTGTAACGCCTGAGATCACACCACAATCATCGCATCAACGTTTAATTTCCTTCTGAATACAGCCCCACGTTCCTATTCTTCTGTCTACATTCAGAATTCACCTCTCCTCCGTTCTCCCTTCTGTAGTGGATCCTCTCACAGCAAGCAATCGTCAACCGCTCTTAGTCTTGCAGCCAGCCATCGACGCTACCAGCCTACACGCCCTCGGAAGACACGATACTTAGAGACAACGACGCTCTGCACTCCCCTGGGACTGTAGCAAGGTTCTGGTGGGACACCGACTGAATTTGTACTATACAGAAGGTGAGCACACCTTAAACTCCTTCCTCCCTTTTCAGTCCTCAAACCGATCTGTATGAAACTGTTGAGTAATGACGAAGGAGTTCCTTGCAACATACTACCCACACCGAATCAATAGAGAATGGCTTCTTAGTTGTGTTAACAGAAAGGGGTGGAAACAAAGACTGCTGTAAATAAAATTTGTATTTCCTTCAGTTTTGGAAGTTGGAAACGGTCAATCTTGCAGATCAATGTTAAGGAGTTATTATGAAGATCCACCGTTAAAATTTTGATGAGTAATTGATGGATATATGTAGTTTGCTGTCTCAAAATTTAAGAATAAATGAATGGTCGGATTAAAAGATATAAGGTCCCAAAGTAGAGTAGTTGAGCTGTTTTTACAGCAGTGAAATTTTGGGTAAGCATAGAAATTTGAAGTGTTGTACCCAACTTTAGGAATTTTTGTAGAAGTGATGGTTGAACAGTTTTAAGAAATTATTGCTCCTATGAGTATTTTGGATATCATAGATGATCTAGAGAATTATTTCGGAATTTTTATAGATTTATTCGAGTTTCATATCTGAAGCCAAAGTTGGACCTTAATGACTTTTCGGGAAGTAGGAAAATGTGTAGTTTTTCTAGTTTTACCGAAACTGAGTCTTTAGGAGTTAGAATATGGCATGTTTGTCTCAAATAAGAGTTTAAGCATAAATTATGGAATTTTTAGAAGTTTCGGGACCAAGGGTAAAATAGTCATTTTACCATAATTTAGTGTTGTAATCAATGTTGTTCTAATAAGATTTACTTTCTTAGAAGTCTTAGACTTCTAATTACCTAGGCACTGTGCTGACGCACTTGCCTCCTTTGACAGGCACTGAGTTCCTACGGTTACCGATTGAGTTGTGATTAAGAGAGTCGAGATTTGATTCTGGTAAGTCCACGGGCTTACTTAGCTGGCTTCTTGTATGAGTGTAATGTGTATGAGTGGCGTTTGTTAGTTATGATAAACAACTAAACCGGATTAGGCCAACTTTATTATAGTATATAATTGACATAAGTGTATGATAACGGGTCGTGACATCATCTGCCTAGCTCTTGCGAGAGTCTAGGAGGTTTCCTGCGACCAGCCCAGTCAGACAGACGGTCAGATGCATTAGTATCATTCCTCGTTGGTAAACGGGGACAGAGGCGAGGTTTGGGAATCCCTCGTGTCACAAAATAAGTATCATTAATAATGACATATCACCTAATTAAAAGATAATAAAAGGATTGAGTGTTGCATGTTGATTGTGTATGTTGTGTGTTTGTGCTTTTACCTTTACACTTATGCATAGAATGTTAGCTAACGGTTTTAACCATGTTGTAGATGTGTAAAGAGAGACAGTTGCAGAGAGATCCGGGACGGATGGTAAGCCAGGTCCACGTATTCATTAGATGGGGACAAGGGAGTCTCCCATACGGCACGCATGTTATGTACCTATATATGTTTTTGTAAGGTTGTCACATGTGTATATTCATACATTAAAAATAATATGTTTTGAAATTGTTTTAAATACATTTGTGTCTTGTTGTAAGATCCTAGTAAAATTGTTGTCAAACTAAGGTTCGGACCCATTGTGAGGTCCTAACCAGTATCATGCGTTGTCTTTGACAAAGTCTTGACATCCTAGTGACGAGATCAAGACGAGACCATGACGAGTTTTGACAAGTTTTGACAACCCAACCCACCTTTGTTATTTTTTTTTACAACTTCAGCTCACCTCTTCATGTCCAGATTGCTCCAGCCCAAGAACCAGCTCAGCCGTACAGCAACTCCAACCCGTCTCCTTGCCAAGCCCACTTCCTTGATTGCACCAGCCATGACAAGGCTGTTAGCATGAAATATTGTGATATTTTAGGCACGTTATCTTAACGTAATTGGTTCATATTGATAGTCTTTGATTGAACTTTGTGCATATGTGAGCTAGTATTACCTATATTGTCGATATAGATGTCTACACTAGTTCTATGTTGATTATAGGTGATTTGGAGCTATTTCCGAACGGAATCGAGCAAAGGAGAGTTGATTTGATATGTCCAAGGATTGAGGACATTCTTAGGAAGCAAATTGGAGTTTTAGCTTGAGGAATGCACGAGGCTGGGGAAGAATCACGTTCTTGCCCTAAACCACGCTCTAAAATACGGCCGTACTACGAACCACGTTCAGTTCCACGGCCATGGAACCCTGCAAGAGAGGCGTGATGCATTCCAGTAACTATTACGGCCGTGGAGTACATGGTACAAACCGTGACCTAATCCACGCTCTAAATTACGGTCGTGGAAACTTCCACGACCGTGATCTTGGCGAACCTTTTCGCCATACTTTGAAGCCACGATCTTTTGAAGATTGGGCCGGGCCGATATTTTATCTTGCCCTATAAAAAGACGGACGAAGCAAGAATCCGTCATCAATGCTTATCACGGCTTATCACCGCTTATCCTCGCTTACCCTCATTTATCGACGCTTGGGCCGGCTACACCTCGTTTAGCCTTGCTTGGAAGCATTGACATCTCGTTGGAGATTGAAGTTCGTGTTTGGGAATTGCCCTAATCTCGCACTTTTGGTGGAGATTGCTGTTGAGATCTCCGGATTGGCGGGAGATCGAAGTTTTTGGAAGATTTTGCAAGAAGATCTCTCTTCTTGTTTAGGTTCGATTCGGAAAACGGATTGACATCCCGTTTTCCCCTTCTTTTCTAAGGTTGTGATTGTTTACTTTATTGTGAATCTTTTGACGACATTCGTTCTTGATTGTGACTTTGAGATTGATTTGAAGATTATTGAAAGTTCTTGAAAGTTTTCATCTTTTTATCTTTTAATTCTTGAATTGATATCAACATGACTGTTATTGGCTAAAAACCCTTAACAATTCTAAGGTGAAGGGTTGATAGTTGTGGCTTAGATAATGATAGATCGATCGCAAACAGATTAGACCCTGAGAGTTAGAGAGAATCGCCGACAACCCTAAATTACGGCCTGTTCTTGAGTCCACGGCCGTGGAACCTCAAGAACTAACCGTGATTTCCCTTAAGTCCACGAACTTGCTTTTACTTTAATCCAAAGTTAAAGATTTGCTTTAGCTTAGTTTAGACTTGTCTTATCTAGGTGGTAGTGAAGCCTCAACAACCTCTACCTCGATTGTGAGTGTCACAACCTCAATCGGTTAAGTTGGTCTTGATCCTCGGGTTACAAGTTTGGGTATTTGACACTAATTCTCACCTTTAGAATCTTTCTATATTGAGCCTCAACAACCTGTATAGAGAGTTCCTTGTAGGTGAGTTATATAAGGTTTTTGGAACTTCACCGTACGATTACCTTACATTAGTATACCTTCGCATATCTCAACTCTGTCTTTACATCATTAAGTATATCTTGAATCGATTGCCACAGCTGGATACTTGGATCTTTAGGATTGTTGTTTTCCCAATAGTTGCAAAACTCTCATATTTACTCACTTGATAACTTGCAATCGAGTTCGTTCCCACCCAAATCCCTGTGTTCGATACTTTGTAATTCTTGCTTAGCTACGTCGATCCGTACACTGCGGGTTCGCTGCTTGATTCTAGTTTTATAAATTTAAAGCTTATTTGCACACACCTTTAGGGGCGAACAAGTTTTTGGCGCCGTTGCCGGGGATTTGGTTTCGGCCGAATCCGGTTGCCGGTTGTCAAGCTTGGGAGCTTGCTCTCGTTATTTGATATTTCTTTGAGTGCATGCACAGGTCTAGGAACACCGAAGATCTCTTACCTCTTGATCAAGAGCTAGAGAAAACCTTGAGGCAAAAGCGCAAGGAAAAGAAGATGGCTGAAGAACACGAACGTGATCTTCAAACGGAGTTGGCGGAGAAGGAAGCTCAACTCTGATGGAATGAGACTCTCCGCCAGGATGAGATGGATCGTCATCAATCTCAAGTTAACAGTCTATAAGACATGATCTTCCAGATGAGGGTAGAGATGAGCGACCTTAAGAATAAGGGAAGCAAGAAATCCTCAAGAAGGAGATCAAGGTCTAGAAGAAAAAGTCACTCATCCGCTGATGATAGTGACTCTTCCATGCCACCGTTAGAGGAGATTGATCCCACGATCAATATGAATCCTTTCCATCCACAAGGAGCTGCTAATCGCCGCATTCCGCCTAGGAATGTGAGGATCTAACGTGTAGACAATGAGCCAAGAACTCTTGGCCAGCGGATGGACCCAACACAACAACCACGCCGTTTAGGTGTGAAATTTGACGCTGAAGATGTGCAAGGGTTTAGCTTTAACCCTCAAGTTATTACTCTTGTTCGCCAAAACCAATTTGGCGGTACAAGCGCTGAATCTCCGCATCAACACTTGCAAAACTTTGAGTGTATGATGGAGACGATGAGACCGAAGAACGCTACTACCAACAGCTATAAGCTCAAGCCTTTCTTTTTCTCTTTGAAGGGAAAAGCGTTGTCTTGGTACCAAGCTCTTCCTAATGGGAAACTAGACACGTGGGAAGACCTTTCCGTGGAGTTTCTCACCAAATTCTTTCCGCCTTCCAAAACGACGGAACTTAGAGGTAAGATTAATGCTTTTTCAATGAGACCTAACGAAAGTTTGTTTCAATCTTGGGAAAGGTTTCAAGATTTGCTCTTGGATTGCCCTCATCATGGCATATCCAAGCTTGCATTGCTGGAGATCTACTACAAGGGGCTGGATGCGGGAACGCAATTCAACCTCCAATCCCTCTCATGTGGAATGTTCATGGACATGAGAGAAGACGACGCTTGGGACTTCATTGAGAAGCAAGCAAGAGTCATAGAGAAGTATTCCCACCGGAAAGTGGAGGGAAATCGTGTGGAGCAAGGAGCGAAGCTCACACATGAAGCTCAAAATCAGATTTTCTCCCTCAACAATGAGATCAAAGAGTTGAAGGAGGCTATCAAAACCAACTTCCCAAAGCAACAAGAGAAGGATGTTGGCTATTTGGGCAACAACAATGGCGGTGATAACACCAACCGCAACAACAATAACCGGAACAACAACCGGAATAACAATTGGAATGGAAACAACAACAACCGGAACAACAATTGGAACAACAATAGGGGTTCAAACAACAACAATTCCCGTCAAGCTAGGTAATATGCAACTTCCCAAAGCAACAAGAGAAGGATGTTGGCATTTTCTCCTTCAAGAACTTACCATAAGCTGGCATACCTACAATAGCATCAATGAAGGGTATATTAATATGCAGCTTACTCATGAGTTCTATGAACTTACCGAACTGTTGTTCCGGTTGTTGTTGTTTCCATTCCAATTGTTATTCCGGTTGTTTTCGGAGAGGTCAAGATGAGTTCGGAACAACAACCGGAATATGTTGCTTTCGGAGAGGTCAAGATGAGTTCGGATTCTTCGGATCTCATCAAGACTATGAAGGAGAAAATGCCCCCAAAGTTGAAGGATCCGGGGTCATTTTGCATTCCCATTGGAGTGGGAGATGTCACATATGACGCTTTATGTGACTTAGGAGCAAGTGTGAGCATCATACCACTTGCATTATGTAGGAAGATCGGTTTAGGCGATCCTAAACCGGTGAAGATGACGTTATACATGGCGGATCGATCCATCACTCGCCCCATCGGTATTGTAGAAGACGTTCCCGTCAAGCTAGGTAAATTCTTTGTTCCCATTGATTTTGTCGTGCTTGACATTCCTACAGATAGTCCGGTCCCGATCATACTCGGAAGACCGTTTCTTGCAACTTCCGGCTGCATGGTCGATTGCAAGAATGGAAGACTCGCTTTTGACATCGGAGAGGAGAAAGTAGAGTTCGTTCTTTCCACTCTAGTGAAGGAACCGATCTTCGACGAGGATATTTACGATATCCAAGATGAAGAAGGTTTATCTAGGGAAGAGGTAAGTGCGATTCTCTTTAACGATCCTCTAAAAAAAGTCATTACCATGAGTCTAACAGATGTAGGGGAAGAAGAAGAGTGCAAAGAGGAAATTGAAGCCTTGGAAGCACAAGAAGAGATGCATGAAGTGGAGTTTGAGAAACTCCACGATGAGGCTGAGAATGTTAGAATCCACGGTCACACCCTATATTCCACAACCGTGGATTTCACAACCAAAATCAACCTCCATTCCAGTGGATTACACGGCCGTGGAACATATGGAGAACCCGTAATTCTGACCGTGGAAGATGGTGATCGGCATACTTCTTCAACTTCTTCTAATTCTTCTCCAACTCACTCAACACCCTTAGAAACTTCTAAGGAAACGTCGGATGCGCCTCAAGGATCATTGGAAGCTCCGAAAGTGATGGAACTCAAACCACTTCCTACTCATCTAAGGTACGCTTTCCTTGGATCTAATTCTACCTTTTCGGTTATTGTTAGCTCCGAATTAAGCATAGATGAACATGAGCAGCTCATGATTGTCCTTAGGAAACATAGAAAAGCCATAGGCTATACTATTGAGAACTTAGTAGGAATTAAACCCTCCCTATGTATGCACAAGATACTAATGGAGGAGGACTTTAGAACTTCAAGACAACCTCAAAGGCGGTTGAATCCGACCATGAAGGAGGTTGTCAAGAAGGAAATTCTTAAACTTCTTGATGCAGGTATCATCTATCCTATCTCCGATAGCAAGTGGGTGAGTCCAGTTCAAGTAGTTCCGAAGAAGGGAGGAATGACGGTCATCACCAACAATAACAACGAACTCATTCCTACCCGAACCGTGACTGGATGGCGAATGTGCATAGACTACCGCAAGCTCAACAACGCAACGCGGAAGGATCACTTTCCATTGCCATTCATCGATCAAATGCTTGAAAGGTTAGCACAACATTCACATTTTTGCTACCTTGACGGTTATAGTGGTTTCTTTCAGATTCCGATACATCCGGATGATCAAGAGAAGACCACATTCACGTGCCCTTGGGGTACGTTCGCCTATAGGAGAATGCCGTTCGGGCTTTGCAACGCCCCAGCCACCTTTCAACGGTGCATGATGGCCATCTTCTCCGAATACGTAGAGGAAATCATGGAAGTCTTCATGGACGACTTCTCCGTATACGGTTCCTCTTTTAACGATTGCCTTTCTAACCT
The DNA here is from genome assembly GCA_033239045.1 of Fagopyrum esculentum. Taxonomy (NCBI): domain Eukaryota; kingdom Viridiplantae; phylum Streptophyta; class Magnoliopsida; order Caryophyllales; family Polygonaceae; genus Fagopyrum; species Fagopyrum esculentum. Next base: position 109,440,572 of record BSUD01000008.1, on the reverse strand, counting down.
TTCTCTTGTTTTACAAAGGTGTGAAGACACTAACCTAGTTCTTAATTGGGAGAAGTGTCAATTCATGGTTAAGGAAGGAATCGTATTAGGTCACTTAGTCTCTAGTAGAGGGATAGAGGTAGACAAGGCTAAGATAGAGACCATAGAGAAACTTCCTCCCCCAATTTCGGTGAAAGGGATAAGAAGTTTCCTAGGACATGCTAGATTTTATAGACGTTTCATTAAGGACTTTTCTAAGATATCAAAACCTCTCACTAATCTATTGATGAAAGATGCGGTTTTTGAGTTTTCGCAGGAATGTTTGGATGCGTTTAACACCATTCGGCAAGCTCTAATTTCAGCACCAATTATCCAACCTCCGGATTGGACTCTACCCTTCGAGATTATGTGCGATGCTAGTGACGTAGCTATTGGAGCTGTTCTTGGACAACGAAAGGAAGGGCGAACCCATGCCATATACTATGCAAGCAAGACGCTAGACGAAGCACAGCTCAACTACGCCACTACAGAAAAAGAGTTCCTAGCCATTGTCTACGCTGTTGAAAAGTTTCGCTCTTATCTTGTAGGTGCAAAGGTGATTGTCTACACGGATCATGCTGCGATCCGGTACCTCCTTGCGAAGAAAGACGCGAAGCCAAGGCTAATTAGATGGATTCTTCTCCTACAAGAATTCGATCTTGAGATCCGCGACAAGAAAGGTTCAGAAAATTCTGTTGCGGATCATTTGAGTCGTCTAACACATCTAGAGGACGACCATCTACCCATTGATGACTCCTTCCCGGACGAACACTTACACATCATAGAGGAGTGCATCAACGTGATCTCCAAAGGTAACGAACCGTGGTTTGCCGACTTTGTTAACTATTTGGTTTGCCAGGAGATACCGCCCGGACTATCCTACGCACAAAGGAAGAAGTTCTTTAAGGACGTCCGGGAATACTATTGGAACGAGCCTCTCCTCTTTAAGAGAGGTCCGGATGGCATCATTCGGCGATGTGTGCCGGAAGATGAGATGCAAAGTGTCATCCTCCATTGTCATTCACTACCTTGTGGAGGACATGCTAGTTCAAACAAGACTAGCGCAAAGGTATTGCAATCTGGATTCTATTGGCCTACTTTATTTAGAGATGTGCAATCCTTTGTTTCTTGCTGCGATGCTTGTCAAAGAACAGGCAATATTTCTATAAGGAACGAGATGCCCCTCAACAACATCCAAGAGGTGGAAATTTTCGACGTTTAGGGAGTCGATTTCATGGGATCATTCCCATCTTCTTGTGGAAACCAATACATACTATTGGCGGTAGATTACGTTTCTAGATGGGTGGAAGCAATTGCCTCTCCCACAAATGATGCCATGGTGGTGGTTAAGTTCTTCAACAAGACCATCTTTCCGCGATTTGGGACACCAAGGACTATCATTAGTGATGGAGGTTCTCACTTCATAGCCCGTCGCTTTGAAGCTCTTCTAGCTAAGTATGGGGTTACTCACAAGATCGCTACCCCTTACCATCCACAAACGAGTGGACAAGTTGAGATCTCAAATAGGGAGATCAAAGGAATTCTAGAGAAGACGGTTTCAAGGACGAGGAAGGATTGGTCCTTGAAGCTAGATGATGCGTTATGGGCGTACCGGACTGCGTACAAGACTCCCATAGGAACCACACCATACAACCTTGTGTATGGGAAGTCTTGTCACTTGCCGGTGGAGCTGGAGCACAAAGCGTTTTGGGCTATCAAGTGGCTGAATTTCGGCATGAAGGAAGCGGGAGAGAAGCGTCTCCTAGACATCAACAAGCTGGATGAACTTCGCTTGAACGCCTATGAAAACGCCAAGATCTACAAGGAAAGAGCAAAGCGTTGGCATGATAAGCATATCATTCCAAAGGACTTCAAAGAAGGGGATCAAGTTCTCCTCTTCAATTCGAGACTTCGCCTCTTTCCAGGTAAGCTTAAATCCCGTTGGACCGGACCTTTTCTAATTAAGCGTATTTTCCCCCATGGTGCAGTTGAAGTATGGGGTGAAGCTAGCGGAAGTTTTAAGGTGAACGGCCAACGACTCAAGAAGTATACGCCGGAACTCCAAGCTGAGGAGTTTGCGCCTACCGCACTCGAATAAGTGCAGATTGGTCTAGCTAAGGACCTTAAACAAAGCGCTTCTTGGGAGGCAACCCAAGGTATTGCATTTTCGTTTTTGTTTTCGATTCATAGTTTAGCTTAGAATAGACGTTTTTCGCTTTATTTTGCCTCGATTTCTTTCGGTATGTTCGTGTTTTTGGTTGCAGGATCGATGGAAAAAGGAAAAGAGGAGATGATGTCGAAGAGAAGTGACGAAATTTGGACTTTGAAGCTTTACAGAAGGTTCCACGGTCTAAATTACGGTCGTCATAGCTACAGTGGCCGTAATTCTCAAAAGCCTTTGAAAAATCACCAAAACCACGGTTCTGTACACTTCCACGGCCGTGGAACACCCCGACAGACCGTGATTTTCAAAATTTTGCCTGCTACTATATAAGCCACATTCTTCACAAACTCATCCCAAAAACCCCTCTTTCCACGACCTAATTGCCGGAAATCCACGACCTCCTCAAAATCTTCGTTTCTTAATCGTTTCTAACGATTTTTCTTCCCAAACTGCAGCAATTTCAACCACAAACAAGATCCAAGCGACAAACTGAGCGGAAATCCATCAACAAACGCGCATTTCAGATTTTTCAATCCGAAAAAGAGGTTTATTCTTTCTTCTCGATTTTCGCCGATTTGGTTCGTTTTTGCTATAGATTTTTAGGAAGAACTGACAAAGACTGGAAGGAATTAGACTAGGACTGCTTGTTGTGGTGATTGCTAGTGAATTTGCTGAGATTCGTGAAATTCTGAGATGAATCACGGTCTCTGGGTAATCCACGGCCGTAATTCCTGAAGAACAGACCGTAATTTTTGGTGCAGAATGGATTTCGTAAGGAGAGTGTCGGGGAGGATAAAAGAGAAGAAGGGAGAGCAGAATAAGAAAAGGAAAGGCAATCCCTCCACCTCTAGGGCACCACCACCCTCATCTCCTACACCTCCATCTTCACCTTCACCTCCATCCTCACCCCCTCACCCTAGAGTCCCGACCATACACGACGACCATCTTGATGCACTTGACCGGATCAAGGAGAGGGCAGTGATTGGCCCTAGGTATTTGTTGTTGGAGGATCTACATCCTCTCAACATAGTTGATGACCTTACGTGGCTCTTGGATAGAGCCGGATTAGTTATCTTCTCGGCTATCCGAGAAGACGCCTATGAGGAGATCACCCGGGAGGTTGTGACGTCTTTCGAGCACAGCCACGTCGATAGGACCGTCTCTTTCCGTCTCATGGAAAAAGACTATCATTTGAGTATTGTCGAGTTTGGGACCATTTTCGGGTTTCATGAGACCTTCAATGGTCGGTTTCCGAGTGGTGTCTAACCTAAGGATTTTTGGAAGGAAGTTGCGACGATATACGCCGACGAGGACCGTTGGTAACCCGCCGATACCAAGGCTAGATTGATGTACCATCTAGCCTTGAAGATAGCTCACCGCGTTCTTTCGGAGTGTCTCTTTCCTAGGACGGAGACGCCACAAAAGATCAAGACGGATGAGCTATTCTTGCTCTATTGCATGCTATATGGACGCCGTGCAGATTGTGCTACCCTCTTGGCTGCTACGATGAGCAAGCTCAAGAACAAGAAGAAGGGGAACATTGGATATGGTGGGATAGTTACCCACATTGCTAGGAGTTTTGGTGTGGATTTTTCTGCTTGCACCCGCATACCGGCCGTTCCCTTAGGGCTACATGCTTTCATGGTTAGGGGTCTCATTTTCCCCACACATAGAGGTCCGCCTTATGCGGGCATGCCTTGGGAGAGTAGGATGGGTAGGGGTATAGAGTGGCTGCCGGAGTACTCCATTATGGCGGGACGCCATAATTGGAAGGAGACGTTCGCTGCGATGCATGCGAACAGGATAGTAGCTCCCCCTTACGTCCCACAGCCGGTTGTAGAGGAGGAGGATATGGGAGATCAGTTCGAGAGTGGAGGAGGAGCGGAGCATGAGTTTGGCACGTTTCCGGACCAGCCGGAGGCGGCCCCAGATGTACCTAGACACTCTCCACGTCCAGCTAGAGCCTCAGGCTCGTCATCTCGCCGCGCTAGCGTGAGTGAGAGGCCCACGTGGATGACCACACCTCCCACATGGTATGGCGTTCCACCTCCTTGGTCCACGGAGCAGCCAGCAGCACCACCACCAGCACCAGCACCATCCGACGCCCCCGCATGGTACAGTCACGCCCCGGGATGGTACGAGTAGATGCTGGATTGAGCTACCGGACTTTCAGAGAGAGTTGGAGCGTTGGAGATCCGGGCCGACGCTAGAGACGGATGCCTCGACGACCTCGACCACATGATGAGGGACGTCTACCGCCAGCAGTTTGGGCGGCCCTACGGCTCCAGCTTCTCCCCATTCCCACCTCCGCCGGCGCCGCAGTGATTCGATGCATGACCGTTCGTTTTAGACATTCCCGCCACCACTTTGTGAGTTTCTTTTTCTTTTCTTTCTTTTCTTTCTTTCTTTTGAACATTAGGGACAATGTTCGTCCTAAGTATGGGGTGGGATGTACTAAAAAGTTTGTAATAACTCTACTTACTATGTTCGCTTTCATTTGAGACTATCGTTGCATGTTCATTATGTGTTGCACGTTTCCTTATTGCATTGCATGAAAAATAACTTGAAAAACCCATAAAAATTTGAAAATTTTGAAAATTTTGTGCTTCTAATGAATTGAGATGATTTCCATGATAATCACTACTTGTGAATTGAGTTTGATGACAATTGCATGCTTACAAGGATTGTGAATCGAAAAGAACTTGAATGAATGAATTTTACCTCTTTTGCAAGTTTTATAATGAGAAAATGTTACCTAAATCATGCTAGGAAATTGAAGTTGAAATCACATTATAAGTTCCTATACTTCTTGTTGAAATGATTAAGGCAATTCGATACTTTCTTTCTTCTTTCTTTGATCATCTAGCTCCTCATTGAAATATTAGCCTCCTTTACCTATCCGGGATTTTGGAGAAGTGAATGAGAAAAAGGCATGTTTGATGTGGGAGGGCCATGAGAGCAATTATTTGCAATCAATTGAATAGAAAGAAATTTTAGGTTTGGGGAAGTCAATCATGACGATGAGTAACTCGGCACCATTCACATAGCCGGGTGTTTGTGTCTTGCCAAAGTCGGATTGAGCGATATTCCTAGCGGATTATGGTATGTGCGCTAAGGGTTTGAGGCATCTCTTGAAAAATTGAGAAACGCCGATCTCCTAGGCTTCGGTTTTTGTGCACCTCTGTCCATAACTCCAAAAGTAAAGTCGAAAAATGAAAAGAAGAGAGCGAAGCTCTAAGTTGAAGTGTTGCGGGAACCGCATAAGAAGAAGAAGGTAGTTGTCCACTTTCCCGGATTTATGCACCACTTTCCCTTAAAGTTTTCCCTTCCCTTCCGTATTCTAGACCTTTTCTTTGGAAGTCCTTAAGATCAAAAGAATGTTATATGACTTGGTGGTCTAAATTGAAGTTTCTTGTGATTGATTTTGATAATGTTTGAAGGTTATAATGCTTGTTTAGAAGTTAAGTTGGTTCATGAATTTTCTTTGCTTTTTACTCTTTGATTGAGTGTGTGAAAGTTTGAAGAACGATTGAAGCAAGGTTTGAGAATGATCTATTCTTGTTTAAAGCTTTTTGAAAGACCTTGCTTAGGGACAAGCAAGTGTTAAGTATGGGGTTATTTGTTAGCATGAAATATTGTGATATTTTAGGCACGTTTTCTTAACGTAATGGTTCATATTGATAGTCTTTGATTGAACTTTGTGCATATGTGAGCTAGTATTACCTATATTGTCTATATAGATGTCTACACTAGTTCTATGTTGATTATAGGTGATTTGGAGCTATTTCCGAACGGAATCGAGCAAAGGAGAGTTGATTTGATATGTCCAAGGATTGAGGACATTCTTAGGAAGCAAATTGGAGTTTTAGCTTGAGGAATGCACGAGGCTGGGGAAGAATCACGTTCTTGCCCTAAACCACGCTCTAAAATACGGCCGTACTACGAACCACGTTCAGTTCCACGGCCGTGGAACCCTGCAAGAGAGGCGTGATGCATTCCAGTAACTATTACGGCCGTGGAGTACATGGTACAAACCCTGACCTAATCCACGCTCTAAATTACGGTCGTGGAAACTTCCACGACCGTGATCTTGGCGAATCTTTTTGCCATACTTTGAAGCCACGATCTTTTGAAGATTGGGCCGGGCCGATATTTTATCTTGCCCTATAAAAAGACGGACGAAGCAAGAATCCGTCATCACTGCTTATCACGGCTTATCACCGCTTATCCTCGCTTACCCTCATTTATCGACGCTTGGGCCGGCTACACCTCGTTTAGCCTTGCTTGGAAGCATTGACATCTCGTTGGAGATTGAAGTTCGTGTTTGGGAATTGCCCTAATCTCGCACTTTTGGTGGAGATTGCTGTTGAGATCTCCGGATTGGCGGGAGATCGAAGTTTTTGGAAGATTTTGCAAGAAGATCTCTCTTCTTGTTTAGGTTCGATTCGGAAAACGGATTGACATCCCGTTTTCCCCTTCTTTCCTAAGGTTGTGATTGTTTACTTTATTGTGAATCTTTTGACGACATTCGTTCTTGATTGTGACTTTGAGATTGATTTGAAGATTATTGAAAGTTCTTGAAAGTTTTCATCTTTTTATCTTTTAATTCTTGAATTGATATCAACATGACTGTTATTGGCTAAAAACCCTTAACAATTCTAAGGTGAAGGGTTGATAGTTGTGGCTTAGATAATGATAGATCGATCGCAAACAGATTAGACCCTGAGAGTTAGAGAGAATCGCCGGCAACCCTATATTACGGCCTGTTCTTGAGTCCACGGCCGTGGAACCTCAAGAACTAACCGTGATTTCCCTTAAGTCCACGAACTTGCTTTTACTTTAATCCAAAGTTAAAGATTTGCTTTAGCTTAGTTTAGACTTGTCTTATCTAGGTGGTAGTGAAGCCTCAACAACCTCTACCTCGATTGTGAGTGTCACAACCTCAATCGGTTAAGTTGGTCTTGATCCTCGGGTTACAAGTTTGGGTATTTGACACTAATTCTCACCTTTAGAATCTTTCTATATTGAGCCTCAACAACCTGTATAGAGAGTGCCTTGTAGGTGAGTTATATAAGGTTTTTGGAACTTCACCGTACGATTACCTTACATTAGTATACTTTCGCATATCTCAACTCTGTCTTTACATCATTAAGTATATCTTGAATCGATTGCCACAGCTGGATACTTGGATCTTTAGGATTGTTGTTTTCCCAATATTTGCAAAACTCTCATATTTACTCACTTGATAACTTGCAATCGAGTTCGTTCCCACCCAAATCCCTGTGTTCGATACTCTGGAATTCTTGCTTAGCTACGTCGATCCGTACACTGCGGGTTTGCTGCTTGATTCTAGTTTTATAAACTTAAAGCTTATTTGCACACACCTTTAGGGGCGAACAAAGGCCCACACAGTATTGTGACAAGGCCAGACAATCGGATCTGCAAGCCCAGGAAATACAAGGCGCCAGCCTAGCGCTGCCCTTGCTTCCGCCAGATGTGTTCTCATTTGTGTGCTGGCCCAGCGGCCGTCCAGCCCAGCGTTGTCCTTGTGAGTGTATTGGCCCAGCATCACGTCGAGCCCAGCAAGAAGAAAGGGAGCAGTCGGCCTGCACTCTCCTCTCCAGTCCACGTAACAACAGACGGTCTTCTCTCTCCCTGTATCTTGTAACGCGTGAGATCACACCACAATCATCGCAGCAACATTTAATGTCCTTTTGAATACAGCCCCACATTCCCATTCTTCTGTCTACATTCAGAATCCATCTCTACTCCGTTCTCCCTTCTGCAGCGGATCCTCTCATAGCAAGCAATCGTCAACCGCTCTCAGTCTTGCAGCCAGCCATCGACGCTACCCGCCTGCACGCCCTCGGATGACACGATACTTAGAGACAACGACGCTCTGCACTTCCCTGGGACTGTAGCAAGGATCTGGTGGGACGCCGACTGAATTTGTACTATACAGAAGGTGAGCACACCTTAAACCCCTTCCTCCCTTTTTAGTGTTCAAACCGATTTGTATGAAACTGTTGAGTAATGACGAAGGAGTTCCTTGCAACATACCACCCACACTGAATTAGTGGAGCCTGCTAGAGCAGTTGAGGATGCATTGGAGTGTCATTGGCTAGGGATCGAACCCTACTCCTCACTCGCTGAGCCACCAAGGACCCATTTTGCAACCATCGAAGAAAATAGGTATACCTAACTCTAAGCTCAATCAGTAGGACACTAAACAACATATTAAAAACTGCAGCCTTGACAAGGGTTTCTCTAAGTGTATGGGAAATGTATTGATCCGCCTGCTTCGTGTGACAGGCAATTGAGTAGTCTACGGTTGCCGATCGAATTGAAATTTAAGAGTCGAGATTGATTCAAGTAAGTCCTTTGGGCTTACTTAGCTAGCTTTTGGATATGAGTGTGAATAACGATAGTTGTGTTTGAATGATGTGTTTATAAGTATACTTTTATTAATTATCGACTGACCTACATATTTAGTCTAAGAGTAACGGGCGGTGGCATTCTGCCTAGTTAGCCCGAGGGCACTGGGGGTTTCTTTAGGGACTAGTCCGTACTTGGTTTGTAGTGACGCTACTGGCGGAGGTGTGCTAGACCTGCACCAGTTGGATAAGGAACTGAGGTGAGAAATCTTAAGATTTCTCGTGTCACAACTTTAAAACGGAATAACGTGAATCACATAAGCTATCAGATAATAACCAGTTTGTGTGCCAACATGATGATTGTTTTATGTTATGTTGGGTGTGTTTGTACTATTCTTATTCTGCTATATCTGGTCAGTTAGCTAACCGTTGTCTTATTATTGTTTAGACGTACCACAAGTTAGAGCAGATGCCGAGTAATCCGGAAGGTAGTGGTCAGCCGGGTTGTCGTACTCCCTAGGACGGGTTGCAGTCTTTTCTTTATGTTGGTCTTCAGTTATGACATTCTTTGTTCTTAATCTTTAAAATATTGTTGTTGCCGGATGTTAGTGTTTGTGGTCACATTCATGACATTGTCAAGCGTATTTTATGATTTCTGGTTTCCCTTATATGTGCCTTGTTGTAAGATCTAGTTAAATTGTTGTCAAACTAAGGTCGGGACCCATTGTGAGGTCCTAACCAATAACTTCCCAAGTTCCGAACTTGAGGTGTTACAACATGGTATCAGAGTGAGGTTGGAAACAATGATACTTGAAATCTTCTAAAAGGCCAAATAAGTAAATAAGCAAAACCCAAAAGGGGTCTGAATTTTCCTAAGGAACTTTTGGTTTTCAAAATGCATGCATAGGGTTGGGGTAGAAAGTACAGATGACTACTCAATTGCCTGTCACACGAGGCAGGTGGATCTTGTGTTTAAGATATCGAAAATACGCCTCAACCATGATTGTTGCACACAGTCCTCATGAAATGAAAAATACTAAATAAGCCATAGATTCAGACTTCGAATTTCACCACAACAGTTTGTTTTCTAGCAGTTCCTCACTGTTATGTAGAAGGCCTTGGCTTCGAGATCTAAGGTTGGCAAAGTGAGGTTAGGATCCTCTCAATCCATTAGGCAAAAATGAACTCAACTGGATTAGTTGGCTTACCTTGGATCTGCAGCCTTGACAAGGGTTTCTCTAGACACACGTGGGAGGAAGGGAGTCCGGTTTTTTGTTTGTAAAACACCCACGATGTTCCTGACGTTGCACACAAGAAGTAAGGTGGGTGTTTGCAGATACGAATAGAAAGGGCAAGGAGAAGACTAGCCCAAGACTTACGCTGCAACACTAGGGAAGTCCACCGGTTCTGTACGTGTGCACGTCTACAAAGAGGACTCGACTGTTACTGCACATTGGCCATGCTCAGATCGGGTAGAGACGAAAGAAGAGGAGGAGGGACGAAGACTCACCCGACTACGTGTACCGGCTCTACAGAGGAAGGTACCAAGGGTGTGGATCCACTACTGCGACAAATTCAAAGGGTAACACTAGTGTTACTTCACTAGATGACGGAAAGATAGAAGGAGAAGTAGAGGTTTAGGTCTTACCCTGATGACCCCTCCGCTGGTGTACTTCTATGTCTGAAGCGAGGCGATAAATGCACTGGAGAGGGCTGGTCTAGGCTGGAGTAACGGCTAGCGTGAATCACTGCTACTCAGTGTGTACGGGAGGAACTAGGTCTGGACAAGATGGTTGCAAGCGTACAAGGGGGGGCGGTACAAGGGAGTCGGAGATCACGTATGCTGGAGAAGGAAGGAAATGATCCAGGAGCGTGAATCTGGACATCTTTGAGGAGGGAGGGAAATAATACCGGCGTGATTTCAGGAGACGGTTAAACGTGGGAAATCCTCTCCTTGCTCCAGCTCAACGTGCGTCTCCTGGAAATTGTCTTTTCCTTGTTGGGCCGGCGTTTAGCTGGGCTTTCTGGACTTCCCAGATACATGAAACCAAGGGAAATAAGATGAGGTTGGCCGTGTAAAATCCAACAAGAAAAGGGATGAAAAAAAAGGGTGTAAAGTGTGGGCTGAAACAAAATGATCATGTCACAATGGTGTCTTGACTTTATCAAGGTAAGTCATGGGCTTGTTATAATGTATAGATGTATATAAATTAGGGTTTGATGTAAAATTCATCATTTTATGTGAATTGAAGTTACATAAAATGATAGAATTTGAGATAGTGTGTACGACTAGGTAGAATGAGAAAAGGTCAACGGATCAAAATCCGGTTTGCTACGGAATTAAACAGAATAAAAATTCTGGATATTATAGGGCGAAGCCCAGATCACGCCCGATCTGTTTTATTTCGTTTTTATTTTCTTCCTTTCTTAGAAGATCCGATCTTCTATCTTATGGGTCGGCTTTCCTTCTATCTTTTAAGCCCTAAGTCTGACCTTCCTTATCCTTTTCTCAACCGTTCTTTATATATTCTCACCGTCTCTTTCTTTTTCCGCTTCTTGCTTAAGTTTTCTTCAACCTCGAGCAAAGTTGCGGCATTTCCCTTGTAACCTGTTGCAAAATGTGTAAGTTCTTCTTCCCTTTGATCTTCCTTACGTTCAAGAGCCTACTACATGCTTCTCCTCCTTTTGTTCCTCTTTCTCTTTCTCGTTTCTTCTTCTTCACATGAATCAAGATCGAGTCTTGATTCTTGTTTGTCTTCCGTTGTTGATACGTATATGTTTCTAGGCTCTTTTGGTTGAGAAGTTACGCGTGTGAATTGAAAGAAGGCAAATGTGGTAGTTGACGCCCTTAGTAGGAAGACTCACCGGGAAATGGAGATCGCTCGGCTGATAGCTCAGCCTCAGTTACAGCGAGACTTGACATGACTCGAGATGGACATCCACTTTTCGGATTCCGACAACCATTTGTTCACCTTAGAGATGTTACCTACTCTATTGGTAGAAATCCGACAGAAATAGGAGAGTTGCCCAAATTTGACAGGATCGAGACAAGATGTCTCGAGGAGAGGCGTCTCAGTTTGCAGTCGGTGCCAATGGAGTTTTGAGACGCCAAGAGGGCGTATGTATTCCCTTAGATCGAGAGCTGAGACAACAGATCTTACAGGAGCCTCACACTACACCTTACTCAGCACATCCTGGTGCGAGTAAGATGTATCAGGATATCACACGCTCTTTCTGGTGGGGAGGTCTGACGCCAGAAGTGATGAGATATGTAGCTCAGTGTGTGACCTGTCAGCAAGTCAAGATCGAGCACCACCGGCCAGGAGGAGAACTACACCCACTTCCTGTTCCCCGGTGGAAGTTGGAGGACATCTCAATGGATTTTGTTACTGGCTTGAGACCGAGTCGGAGTTTTGACTCCATGTGGGTGATAGTAGATCGAGTGACGAAGATCGCACGTTTCATTCCTATCAAGGAGACGTGGCCGGTGAGTCGATTAGCCGAGGAGTTCACTAGACAGATAATGAGACTTCATTGAGTACCTAGGACTATAGTCTCATACAGAGACGGACGGTTCACTTTGAGGTTTTGGCAACAAGTGCATGTCGCCTTAGGTATGAGTCTGAAGTTCACGACCGCTTATCATCCTCAGACCGATGTTCAGTCTGAGCGGACCATCCAGACTCTAGAGGTTATGTTGAGAGCCTACGTGTTAGATTGGGGATAGGTGTGGTCAGATCACCTTCCCTTGGTGGAGTTTTTGTACAATAATAGTTGGCACGCATCGATCAAGATGGCTCCTTACGTGGATTTATACGGACAGAGATGCCGCACCCCGCTATGTTGGGACGAGCCGAGTAGTGCTAGTGGTGTAGCACCTGAGCAGATATAGGACGATATGGCTAGAGAGACGATGATCCGAGAGAGGATACTGATAGTACAGAGTCGCCAAAAGTCTTACGCGGATAAGAGGCGCATACCTCTAGAGTTCAGAGTTGGAGGTTAGGTATGGTTTAGAGTATCCCGACACGAGGTGTTAGACGTTTCGGCGTCAAGGGGAAGCTGAGTCCAAGATACGTCGGACCTTTCGAGATTTTCCAGCGAGTTGGAGAAGCAACATACAGACTTGATCTACCGCCGAGACTAGAGGGTGTTCACCTAGTCTTCCATGTGTCTCAGTTACGGGAGTACGTACTAGACCCGAGATACATAGTCAGTCACGAATATTTAGTAGTCAAGCCAAAACAAATGTTCGTAGAGCACCTAGTAGTTGTCTTAGAGCGTAGTACGAGACGCTTGCGATCGAAGGACATACCGTTGATGAAGATACAATGGTCGATGCAAGGAGTTAATGAGGCGACTTGGAGACAGAGGATAATATCCGGAAGAACTATCCGGAGTTTTATGTTGAGCTGGATGTACCTATAGCATAGACGTTAGAGTTTTTGTTTTCTTTTTGGTTGAGTTGTGTATACGCTTGTGTTATGTTTTGATTTATGTGCCTCACGTGGGAATATGAGTTGAGATTTGTGTTTCCGCTATGGTATTGTGTGATGATGTGGTTGTTGTAAGTTGCGGGACGGAACTTTTTTGTAGGGAGATCTAATGTAACATCCGTGTTTTTGCCTTCACTACCCCCGCAGTGAAGGGAGCCGCCCCTTTGGCTAACCCCAGATCGCGCCCGATCTGTTTTATTTCGTTTTTGTTTCCTTCCTTTCTTAGAAGATCCGATTTTCTATCTTATGAGCCGTCTTTTCTTCTATCTTTTAAACCCTAAATCTGACCTTCCTTATCTTTTTCCCAACCGTTCTCTATATATTCTCGTTGTCTCTTCCTTTTTCCGCTTCTTGCTTACGTTTTCTTCAACCTCGAGCAAAGTTGTGACCTTTCCCTTGTGACCTATTGCAGGACGTGTAAGTTCTTCTTCCCTTTGATCTTCCTTACTTCCAAGAGCCTATTGCATGCTTCTCCTCCTTCTATTCCTCTTTCTCTTTCTCGTTTCTTCTTCTTCTTCTTCTTCTTCTTCTTCACATGAATCAAGATTGAATCTTGATTCTTTTTTGTCTTCCATTGTTGATATGCATGTGTTTTCAGGCTCCTTTGGTTGAGAAGTTATGTATGTGAATTGAGGGATCAAGCTTTGGTGTCCTTGTTGTGACGTTATTGTTAGAAGAAGTCTCAATGATCGTTCTGTCACGCCACCGCCTCCGTGCCTACATTGTTCCACCCTTGCGGCTACAATCCAGCACCGTCCCCATGCCTCTGACTGCCGCCCCGATGGTTTCCTCTACAATAGCTCCCTTCTTTGGTGAGTTGTTTCCTTCCTTGTTTCCTCGTTCCTTTTCCTTGAGTTGAGTGTTGATTTCGTTCCATGGGATACCTGTGAGACTAGGGATCGTGTCCCTAACTTGTTGGAGATCTCTTAGAGATCATTGAGACTAGAAGTTTTAGACTTCTAAATTTTGGTTTGTTTTTGATTCGTTATGCCTTGTTTGAGCAAACATTCCTTCCTTCCTTCCTTCGGGAAACTGAGCAATAACTGACCCTTGTGTTTACATTCGACTGAGGTAAGTCCCTTGGACTTACTAAGTTTTGTTCTTATATTGGTTTGACCGTATTGGTCGTGTTTGTGTTTATCGTTATAATGGAAAACTGGACTAGGATGAACTTATACCTTAATTGGCCCAAGTGTATTATAACCGGACGGTGACCGCTTGTCCGGTTAAAAATGGGGAAACTGGGAAGTGCTCTTGCGACCAGTCCAGTAGGTAACGGAAGGATGCATCGCCTTTATTCCTGTTGGTCAAAGGGGACAGAGGCGAGATTACGGTGATTTTTGTGTGACAACATAAGTTGAATTAGTAAAGGGATTAACTTAAATGAAAGATAATAACCGGTTGTGTGAGAGCATGCTATGTATTTACATTCTTATATGTGTTTGTGCCTTTACTGTCTTTCTGATATCTAGAATGTTAGCTAACGGTTTATACCGATGTTGTTGATGCCTTGCAAGTTAGAGATATTGCTGAGTGAACTGGACGGTGTAGTCCACCGGGGTTCCCGTACATTATATGACGTGATCGGGTTTATATTTTTGTTGTTGTTCTTTCATTTTGTTGTTGAACTCGGCTACGAGTCTTTTGGTTTTTCCCTTTTGTTAAACCTTTGGTTTTATACAAGTTTTGGCTTTCATTTATTTGTGTCTTGTTACAAGATCCGATGATATTGTTGTTACTCTGAGGGTCGGGACCCATTGTGAGGTTCTAGCTCGTAACGCTTCGAGTTTCTAGAACTTGGGGTGTTATACTAATGAATAATAGTAATGGAGATTCAAGTTACACCTGAATAGAATACCCGATTAGAAAATGATGAGATTATTGACCGCGGATCTATTGTTTAGATGAGGTCCGCAATATTTTTTTTTCTAAATACTAATTTAACAAAATTTGATTTGGGTTATTACGTTGTTTTGTAATATTTTAAAAAAATTAATAATAAGATTGATCTGATTCGGGTGGTTAGGTTCGAATTTTTTTATAAAAAAAATGATAATATTGATATGTTTAACTAATTGCATTATTAGGATCGATCTAATAAGATCTATTTTTATATAAAAAATAAATAAGATCAACCTGATAAGATCGATCGATTTATTGGTAGATATGTTTACTAATAAAATTGAGATTTTTATTAAAATCAAAATTGTTTTGTTAGGTTAACTGATAAGATCCGTTCTAAAACATTTATTATTGATATAATTTCACTAAGAAAATCAATATGTTTACAATATACAAATATAAAAATTTTAATAATTTGAATAAAAAAAATATTTGTCGTATTGATAAGTTTAGTTTGAATATTTTTTTTTATTGAAATTTTTTTGTTGAATTTGTTATTTTAATTTTGTATGCTGGATGTTCTTAAGAAATATTGGTTGTGATTGATTTGTTAGTTATAAAAAATTTATATTGATGATTTAAAAAAAAGGGTTTGCAATATTTTTTTCAATAAATACTAATTTAACAAAATTCGTTGTTAGGTTGTTTGGTAATATTTTAAAGAAATTAGTGATAAGATCGATCTAATTTGGGTTGTTAGGTCCGGAATATTTTTTATAAAAAAATTGACAAGATCGATCTGTTTACTAATCGTTCTGTTTAGTGGTAAGATCGAGATTTTTATTAAAATTAAAATTGTTCTGTTAGGTTAATTGATAAGATCCGTTTTAAAATATTTATTATTGAAATAATTTTACTTACTAAAATTGATATGTTTAAATTGATAAGATTAGTTTGAAGATAATTATTATTGAAAAAAAATTTGTTAAAAATTGTTATTTTAATTCTGTATGGCGGACCTTTTTAACAAATATTGGTTGTGATTGATTTGTTAGTTATAAAAAATTTAAATTTATGATAATTTAAAAAAGGACTCGTAATATTATTTTTTTAAAATACTAATTTAAAAAACTTTGATATGGGTTGTTAGGTTGTTTTGTAATATTTTAAAGAAATTACTGATAAAATCGATTTGGTTTGAGTTGTTAGGTCTGAATTTTTTTTTAAAACTAGATAAGATCGACTGTTTAACTAATTGCATTGTTAAAATCGATTTCATAAGATCTATTTTTTTTGTAAAAAATAGATAAGAATGAAATATTTACTAATAGATTTGTTTACTAATAAGATCGAGACTTTTTTAAAATTAAATTGTTCTGTTAGGTTAACTAATAAGATCCATTTTAAATATTTGTTATTGATATAATTTTACTTAAGAAAATCGATATGTTTTAAAAAATAACAATATAAAATTTTTAATAATTTTAATAAAAAAAATTATATTCGTCTTGTTGATAAGATTAGTTTGAACATATTTGTTATTGAAAAACAATTGTTAAAAAATCGTTATTTAATTTTGTATGGCGGATCTTCTTAACAAATATTGGTTGTGATTGATTTGTTAGTTATAAAATATTGAAAGAACTTGGTGGAATAGACCCTTTTTTATTTTCTTTTGTTTTGTATACCTCTTTAATTTTTACCACGTTATGAAAAAGTAATTTGTCTTATTTTAACCCCCTCTATCAATAAAAACACACATATATAATTTCTGGTTGAGTTTCTAGTATGAATTTCTAGTATGGATTCTGGTTGAGTTTCTCGTATGGTTTCTGGTTGAGTTTGTGGTTGAGTTTCTGGTCTGATTTCTGGTATGGTTTCTGTTTGAATTTCTATTATGGTTTTTAGTTGAGTTTCTGGTATGGTTTCTGGTTGAGTTTCTAGTATGAATATCTGGTATGGTTTTGGTTGAGTTTTTGGTAAGGTCTTTGGTTGAGTGTCTGGTATGAATTTTTGGTTTGGTTTCTAGTATGAGTTTCTGATATGGTTTTTGATTGAGTTTCTAGTAAGGTTTGTGGTTGAGTTTCTAGTAATGTTTTTGGTTGAGTGTCTAGTGTTGCTTTTGGTTGAGTTTTTGGTATGATTTTTGGTTGAGTTTGGGGTATGAGTTTTTGGTAATATGGCGCCATTTTTTATTTTCCTGGGAAAAAAGGCGCCTACTGCTAGCGTCGGCGCCCATAATGTAAAAAAAAAATTTTGTCGGTGCAATCCGCCGGCGTCCAAGCAGGAAAAAAAATGTATATGTACTAAATGTGTTTATGCTATGGGCCTAATTAGTAGAGCAGATCTCAAAAAAAACTACTTTGCAAATTTGGCCTAAAATTTTTTTATTAGTAATTAAAAAAAGGATTTTGACCTTAATTAAGAGAGCTCGATTTCAACCCTCGCACAGGGAATGTCACGTCAACCACGTCAGCGCTAGTGAACTCTACTTTGATAGTAATATATTGATTAAATCGATTATTAAAATATTTTTTAATCAACTAATTAGAAATTGAAACAATTTGGTTTACTAGGCTTTTTCTAGTTTTGTGTTTAGTAAATGTACCCTTGAGAGAAGTGTGTGTAGGGTTTGAGTATAAATACAAAAGGTTGGGGTATATTTACTTAATTAAAACATTAAAAAGCGTAGTTACTACTCTAGTTTCTCAAAAAGGCCTAGTTACTAAAATTGCCCTTAAAAATTGGTACTTTGTTTTTTTTAAATACGTCTTATAATAATAGTAATCATATGTTTTTAGAAAATTTTATTTATATAGACAAATTACATTTTTTTTAAAACTAAGTTTGTTATATAATATGGATATTTTTATTTGTAATGGAAGAATTATGAAGAAAGTTTTTTTTGAAAAATGAGTTGTGTATATCATATAAATTTTTAAAATTTATTTAATAAAGTTTAATTTTATGTGAAATATAAAATAAATAAATTGTAAAATGCTAATATTTAGTTAAGAGTTAAGGGTATTATTTTTTGCCAAATTAGCTAAGTAATCTTTTTGAGAATTCTGTAATATCCGGAAATTTTCTTCCGTTATTTTTTTAAGTTAAACCGGATTTCGATCCGTTGACCTTTTCATGATACCTAGCGATATGTATCCTCACAACTTCTATCACATAAAATGACAAAATTAACACGAAACCCTAATCTTGTAACCCTAGGTATGCCATTCGACAAGTTTTTGACAAAGCCATGGCAATGCCATTCGGGCTAGTTGACAACAACCCTTTTGTTATTAATTTTTTTAGCCTATATTTTCTCCTTGCTTCAGCCCACCTCCTTACTCCCTTGGTGCTGCAACCTTGTACTCCTTGCAAGCCCAAGAAGCTATCTCGCCATCCCATGAGAACAACAACCCATTGATGCTAGCCTTGTACATGACCTTCCTCAAGCCCGTCCGGAAGCTAGTCAAGACGCTAGCCCAGCAGTGAAGCCCATCAACTCTAACGGGTGTGAGTGTTGCGTTGAAAGAAGATTCACTTACTATAACTGCTCCTTGGATCACACTACATCCTCCCCTCTAACACATCCAGATTCATGCCGTTACAATGCCCTCATTCCTTCTTCACCTCAACCCTAGCCTCGACTTCCTTCTGCCCTCCTGACTTCACACCAGCCGGTGATAGTCGAAGATCCGCTTACCTCTTCCCCATCTCCATGTTTCTATCGTGATCCAACTTATACAACATCGGACTCCTGTCTTCGTGCACACAGACCCTTCCTGGCGCTGCGTGGTCATGTCTCCACTCTTACACGCTTCTAGTTGAGTAGTCCTCACATATCCAACAAGACGGCTGCTTTATTTTTCCTTCACAACTTACAAGTAATTAGATATATCTCCTCTCTAGAGCCTCCATCTAATAACACGTACATGCCGGTCTGAATGAACACTTTTCTGTCGATAGTCTAGCACGGGTGGCCGATACCGATGAACCTGCACCAGTGAGCCCAGTTCCCTCTCCGTAACCTTCGTCCTCAGGCGCCACCAATAGGGCATTCGCTCCTTTCCCCTATTTTTGTGTCTTCCTGATTGGTAAGAACACCCTGATCTTCTCTTCTTCTCGTTCGTTTCTTCATGCCAAAACTAAGGCATCAACCTCTCTTACCTTTGCACGGAGTGGCTATCAACAGCGAGGCAAGGCACTAGCAGATCTAGTAGTCCATCCTCCGTCCTCAAACCGTCACAACACATGCAACCAATAGGCCTCGAAGTGAAGACCATTGCTTATCTAACTCTAGAACAAACTATTGCCTCTGATGGAGAGTCGAACCTGAGACGTATGGGAAGCTCTAGTGTAGATATGAGACGCCAAGGGTGAGATTCGAACCTAAGACCTCTTGCAACCTTGATGTTGGGATTTCATAAATCTGTGTTGAGCAGTCGACTTTGAGCCTACGTTTCGATGCTTTAGATTTATTATTCACCGTTCAATCTTTAGTATGATATAGAGGGATATGCATAGTATCAAAAGTTTAGGCCGATCCAACGGTCGGATTTGGGTCTACGAGAGTAGAAAGTAGGTTGGTTGTGCAGTTTGAAAAAGCTGTAAATTTTTTACTAAGTATAGAATTTCTAGATGTTGGAAACATCTTTGGAGATTTATGTAGGAATTTTGGTTGAGTGTTTTTTAGAGATCTTTGCTCTTATGAGTAGTATGCATATCATAGAAGACCTAGATATTTTTCTTAGATTTTTTTATATTTTTATTTGAGCCTCGTATCTTAAACCAAAGTTGGACCCTAGAGACTTTATTTAAAAGTCAAGAAATTTAGTACTCTTCTAGTTTCTACCTAAACTTTTTCTTAGGATTTAGATTGTCAACTTAAGTTTCAAAGGAGAGTCTGAGCCTATATGATGGGATTGTCGAGAGTTTCGGGACCAAGGGTAAAATGGTCATTTATCTTCATGAGGGTATTTTGGTAAATTCTCTTATGATCGATTTGAGTAGCTTAGAAGTTGGAGACTTCTAGGAAGGTGGGATATATTATTGATTCACTTGCTTTTTATAATAAGTGGTTGAGTTTCTACGGTTGTAGACCGAGTTGATATTACGAGAGTTGAGATTTAATTCAGGTAAGTCCTTTGGGCTTACTTAGCCATCTTTCGGATATGAGTGTGAATAATGATAGTGGTGTTTGTACGATGTGTTTATAAGTGTATTTATTATTAATTATCGACCGACCTGTATAATTCGCCTAAGAGTAACGGGCGGTGGCATTCTGCATGTAACACCCCGAATCCGCTGGACTCGGGATGCTACGGGTTGGGACCTCACAATTGGTCCCGACCCTTAGCCTGACAACAATTTCACCGGATCTTTCAACATGGCACAAATAAAGGCCAAAACCGAAAAACATTTTTTATGCAATGGATGAAACCCAAAAGCATACAACCAAAAGACCACAGCCGAGTCAACTACTCCAACGACCAAACGTCCAAAACATACAAAACATATATATATCTACAAGACTCCACCCACAAACCCATCCTACAATGTGCGGACCCCGGCTGCCCACTCTTCCGGATCTCTCGGCTGCGTTCCTAACCTGCAGGGCAACTACAACAATATCGGTATAAAACCGTTAGTTAGCACTCAAGGCATTAGAATCATGGTATTGGCCCCCACACACACACATAAGGCATCATAAACACACAACATGCTTCAAAATACACAAGCCGGTTTATTATTTTTCCATTTACGTCATTCCATTACTAATTCCGTTTATGGTGTGACACGAGAAACTTAACGATCTCGCCCTTATCCCCTTTCACCATACGGGTTTGTACTTGATGCGAATCAGTATCACCCGTTGGACTGGTCGCAAGGCACCTCCCAGTCATCCCCATTTTGGACTGGACAAGCGGTCACCGCCCGTTATCATACACTTGGGCCAAATATATTCATATAAAGTCGGTGGTCCTATTACCGGTTTAGATGTTATAACATAAACAATAAACACACACATAAACGATAAACATACACCACCAAACACGCATCGAAACTAATACAGAGAATACGAGCTAAGTAAGTCCGGAGACTTACTTGTCCCTAAGATAAACCCGCTAAATCCCGTACTCAATTTCCCGCAGGAATGTAACTCATCGTCTGATCAGACAAAGCACACAATCAATAACTAACCAACAAGCTAGAAGCCCTCGGGCTTCTAGTCTTCCAAAACCTATATGAGGTCAAAACCCTAGTATGCTAGGTTCAACTCCTAATCTCGAAGATCATCCTATGATCGTACTGCAAACATCACAACTATGTTTGTAAACCATCCAACAACGACAAACGGTTCAAGGCCACTACTTGGCATTCTCGCTAAGTTATGCTAGATCCAACCTAGCATGATACTAATACTAAACATAACTAGATCGAGGAAAAAGATACTCACACAATGTCAAAAGATGGAAGACGATCTATGGATGTCGAGTTGGACTCTTTAGGTCTTTATCGGGAGCTTCCGAACCTAACACCAAAATTTGACAAATTTAGCTCGTACGCTAAATTTGATCGGAATATATAATATACATAAACTAAAGAAAAGCTCGATTTCAATTTCCCACGTTAAAACTCGCAAAAACCTTCTCGGGCAAAATACAAGAATCTAGCAACTTGGTCATAACTCGAAATTACAACTTGAACCGTAAATCTGAATTAACCCAACAAGGCATAAAACATCGTGTAGGCAAATACAAGACTTTAACTCGAGGAAAAACCCAATTTTAAAATCCAAAAATATATATTCCGGGCAACTTATACAACCTCGTAAACCTAAGGAAAACTCTCTTTCAAAATCAAGGACGAAACAAAACCACTCATACATTTCCCTGGACAAATAATACAACTCTAGAAACTTGGGTCATTTTCCGTAAACAAAGCCTTTGGGCCAAATCTGTAATTTCACATGCAGTGGGTAGCTTTGCCATTACACAAAAGTTGGGCCATAAATTGTAAAATCAAGTTATGGGTGCATTTTGTAATTACTCTTAAAAGAGTGGGGTCCGATTTCAAATACCCTAAAAGCTTCTTCCTAATCGACACGCTGCTGGGAAAGGGCAAGGCATCTGCGCAGGCGGCGTGCTTCATCCATCGACACAGGAGGTGACGGTTGCAGGGAACCGGCGAGGGCAAAGGTCAAGGCTTCTCCGGCGTGGGCAGGGGCTCCTTTATCCGGCGACCAGGCGAGGCTATTGGCTCCGGCGGCAGGCTCTTCCAGGTGATCTCGGTGGTTCCCAAATCTGCAGTTGACAAAGAGAAGCGAGATCGAAGGCGGCTGTTTCCAGCGTCAGGTGGCACCGGTAGCAGTGAGGGAGGGCTCGTTGCTCCGAATTGGCTCCGGCGAGGTAAGAGAAAGGTGGGTTGAGAGAGGCTGCGGTGGCGGACGGAGAAGAAGACGGCAGGGCACATTGAGGCGGCACTCGCAGGTTCCTTGGTGGTCTCGAGCGAGGTTAAGGTGGAGCGTCGTCTTCCGGGTGGTTGCACGCACAGGAGGAAGATTTGAGGGTAACTTCTCGTTGTTGCTTATTGCAGCTTGGACAGAACTGGAGAAGAAGACAAGACAGAGTTAGAGGGAGGAGAGGCTCAGCAGGGAGGAACTTGCAGATCAGAGAGCAAGTAGGTTCGAGCTGGGAAGATCAGGGGGTTGGAGCAGGTGATGAAAGCAGATGGAGGTCGAGGGGTCAGCTTGCTTTGCAGAGAGGTGGTGCAACCAGGGGCTGCAGAAGCTACATCATGTGTAGATAGGTAGGAAGAGCTGATGGGTTAAGAAGAAAGGAAGAAAAGAAAAGGGGAAATAAATATTAAAATAAAGGGAAATTCCGGATGGTACCCTCGTGGTTTGGGGTATTCCGGATTTTGCCCACCAGTTTTTTCAAGTTCGGATGGTACCCTTAAGTTTAGGTTGTTTTCCGGATTTTGCCCAAATTCATTACACTTTTTAAATTTCTATTAAAAACATACAAAAGAAAATAAACTAAAATTAAAAAACAACTTAAAATAGAAAGAATAATTTATTTATTTTAAAAATAAAGTATAACGGTAACTTTTAAATATATATATATATATATATATATATATATATATATATATTATATTAATTTAAAAATAAATTAATTTTTAAAAATTTAAAAAATCAGTGTTTTCTTTTATTTAAAATAAATAAATTGGGTTAACATTTTTTAACAAAATCTAAAAACATAAGTTTTATACTTTATTTCAAAAATAAATAAAATAAGGATTTTTTTAAAAAAATTTAAAAAAATCACTGTTTAAATTTATTATTAAATTAAATAAATCAGTTTTTTAATTTTTTAATATTACTTTATTTTCTTTCTTTTAGTTTTGGGAAATAAATAAAATAGAAAATTTATTTATTTATTTTAATAATAAATTAAAACAGTGCGTTTTTTATTTTTAAA
>BSUD01000008.1:109396434-109417185 GCA_033239045.1 Fagopyrum esculentum | reverse complement strand
CTTTTAGTTTTGGGAAATAAATAAAATAGAAATATTATTTATTTATTTTAATAATAAATTAAAACAGTGCGTTTTTTATTTTTAAAAGATTCTTTATTTTATTTATTTTTTAAATAAAGTATAACACTTATGTTTTTAAATTTTGTTAAAAATATGCTAATTCAATTATTTATTTTAAAAATAAATAAAACACTGATTTTTGAATTTTTTAAAATTTATCTAATTTATTTATTTTTAAATTAATATAATATATATATTTTTTTAAAAAGTTACTGTTTTACTTTATTTTTAAAATAAATAATTTATTCTTTCTATTTTAATTTATTTTTTAATTTTAGTTTATTTTATTTTATATGTTTTTAATGGAATTTAAAAAAATTGTAATGAATTTGGGCAAAATCCGGAAAACAACATAAACTTAAGGGTACCATCCGAACTTGAAAAAACTAGTGGGCAAAATCCGGAATACCCCAAACCACGAGGGTACCATCCGGAAATTCCCTAAAATAAAATATAATAACTTCATCGGAAAATGGTGGGAACCGAAGTTTCGGATCGGAAAACTTTTCAAAAAATAAAGATACGGAAAATTTACGTGGATTGAATATATAAATACTCGCCAAGATATAATTTGAAATACAAAACCATCCTCGATGTCAACATACTCGTAAAACTATTTAAACTATTTAAAATGACGATAAAACCGGGAAAAAATAAATAACACAAAAGCGCCAAAATTTTGGGCGTTACACTGCCCAGTTAGCCCGAGTGTGCTGGGGGTTTCTTTAAGGACTAGTCCAGACTTTGTTTGTGGTGACACTACCGGCGGAGGTGTGCTAGACCCACATCAGTTGCATAAGGAACGAAGGCAAGAAATATTAAGATTTTTCGTGCCACAACTTTAAAACGGAACGAAGTGAATTACCTAAGTTGTCAGAATAATAACCGGTTTGTGTGTCAGCATGATGATTGCTTTATTTTGCCTGAGTTGTGTTTCTGTTATTTTTATTCAACTTATATTTGAATTGTTAGCTAACGGTTTATCCGTGTTGTAGATTTTGTAGAGATAAACAGTTGCAGAGAGATCCGGAAATGATGGTCAGCCGGATCCACGTACTCATTAGTTGGGGACGGGGAGTCTTCCGTTCAGCATACATGTTATTATTATATTTATGTTTTGTAAGGTTGTCATGTGTTGATCATTCATATAAATGCTATATGATGTTTTCAAAAAGGTTTTAAATATGTTTGTGTCTTGTTGCAAGATCCTAGTAAAGTTGTTGCCAAACTGAGGTCGGACCCATTGTGAGGTCCTAACCAGTAACTCCCCGAGTTATGAGAATTTGGGGAGTTACAATTTCTCTCTAGTAACTAGGTCCATGTCATAAATATGTTTAGTAAATGTAACTATAATCAAACTCTTTACCTTTTGATTTCAATTTAATGAAAGTGTTAAAAATTAAAGGGATACACAAACCTAATGGAAATAGAAAAGAGCCTATTTGGCCAAATTCTTTCTTTTTTTATCAGCTAATTTTATGTTATTCCAAAAAAACAGTACGGTAATTTAATTTTACGATTATATTATATAAGGTGATTTTATTTAAAAAGATATAAAAGATAGCCCGTTAAAGAAGAACAAATTTAGAAGCTGGTGGTTTCACCTCTTATAATCCATTTTCTGCGTAAAATATAAAAATCTTGTCTCGTTCGTCTTTGTATTAGAATCTGGCTATTTGTTTTGTTTTATTACAAGAGTTATTAAACTAAGATTGGACCATGTCATCACTACATTACAATGTAGGGTTTTCGGAATCAATTGGACATTGACACTCGAACATATATGCTGCACTCGACTTTTATCCTTTTAATTTCTACCCTAATATCGTGAAATAGATATGTAGGTTCCGAAAGTATGTACCAAAGTCCAAGTCAAAATGAATAGCCAGATTCTAAATACAAATGTTGGTGGTTGTATCTTATTCATCCAAAAGAAGTATAAAATGACTGAGAATCGATAACTTTCTTGGACTCTTTATTAAAAAGGAAAGATGGAATAGTTTCGGATCAACTTCAATCTAAAACACTTGCTTGAGCTTAATAAAAGTGCATTTCTTTCATGATCGTCTTGAGTAATCACATCAACTCATCCATATAAGCTATTTGGCTTGAGCTATTATTAATTTATGCGATATGAAAGACCGATCCGACTCGATTAATTCATATTGATATGATATATGTTAGAACTCATAGTTCCCAGACGAAAATGATAAATATTAATATTTGAATCCAGTCATGATAATACCGGCGAAACAAAAGCAAAACAAACTCGGGCCCAATCATATGCGAATAGGCTAGTGTCAAGTGAGTCAAGTGACCCAAGAACCAAAAACAATCCGATAAATGATTGACACGTACGGGTTGTAGAGCGGAAGTCGTGTGCATAAGAGTGCACATGCATGTTAGGTCTAAACTCATCACATAAATCCACTAAAGTTTATCCTAAAATCAATTAACAATAGAAGTATTCTACCGACCTTATATTAGTTATATACTAGACTTTAGATAATTAACATATACTTTCTTCAAGACAAAACTTATGGGTAAATTGTAAGTCTATTGTAGAGCCAAAAACTTGATTGACAAAAAATATATTTTAGATTGAAACGATGGAATCCGAAATATCTAAAAATGACTTAACTTCACTCTAATACATTGACATGAGTAAACTAACTTAAGCGACCAAATACACAAACTTGAACAAAAAAACAAATTCTTTACCCTATCCACATCAATGTAACAACCAGAAGTAGGGGCAATTACCATGTTATTAACCGATCGAAACTTTAATACAACCTTTTTTGATCCCGCCGGAGAGGGAGACCCCATATTATACCAGCATCTTTTGTGGTTTTTCGGTCATCCAGAGGTCTATATTCTCATTCTGCTTAGTCCGTCCGGCTGCTCTTGCAGAAATCATTACTCTTCATTCTGCTTAGTCCGTCCCGCGCTTGTGCATTTCCGCACCCACGCCTTTGCATAGCCACTGCTCCCGCGGCTCTGTGTCACCACGGTCGCGGCGTTTGTCACCGCACCCACACCTTCCTATCCCGTGGTCGCGCCTTGTATCCAGTGGGTATCAACTTTCTTGGTACGTTGCTTCCTCTCTTGTTTTCATTATCCATCTCCTTATGTTCCTTCTCCAAATCCATCGCCACCTATCTGCCTCATATGAAATCCCTATCAAAAATTCTCACCGACGGTATCGGAGAAGAAATTTCCGTTGTAAGGTACAATGACCACAACGGCAATTTCTTCTCCGATTCCGTCAGTGGAAATTTTTGATAAGGATTTCATCTGAGGCAAATAGGTGGCGATGGATTTGGAGAAGGAACGGAAGGATAGGGATAAATGAGAGAGGAGAACCTGGGCAGAGATTACAGACGAAAGCATACGAACAGGAGAGACAATGAATCCGCCAGAAGCAAGAAGAAGCAAGAGACGCGTCGAAAGGGAACCACTACTACAACGAGGAAATGACACGGTAAAGACACATGTAACCCTAATACGGCATCTGCGGGGAAACATGTTGTTTAACAAACAAGCAGAATTAGGAGGGCAAAGTTGTATTTTCCTTAAAATATTAGAGAATTGTAAAAAATAAACCGGTCACACCATGAGGTGGAGTGGAAAGAGCAACGAGGTGGTAATATAAGTATAATAACAAGGGTAATTCTGAAAAGTAACATTTTTAAGGGCAGTTTCGGAAAATCCCTATGTATTAGAAGAAGACTCACTTTTTATTAGTACAAATATAGATATAGAAATAGAGGAGTTATACACAAACCAAAAGGAAAAATGACCAAAAATAATACCAACTATGAGGTATGAACAAAAAATAATACAAACTCTAAAAATTACTATTTGATACACAAACTATTTCACATTAAACCAATTTTGATACGGGGTAAAAATCTAACCAAATTTTATTACAAAAACCGTCCATATATTTTTTAAATTACACAAAATGACCCCTATATATTATTTTTATTTTTGTATACTTAATGAATTAGGTAACAAAAGTTAGCCATCACTTTATTTTTAATATTGAAGTTAGTTTATTCATTAAAAAAATTAAGAAGTTTTAAAAATAAAATTTTGCTTAGTAGAACCATGTTTAGTGTCATTATTATTTTATGGGTAGTTTGAGAGAATAATCTATTTTTGTAGGTAAAAATTAATGAAAGAATATATTATTTATTTGGTGTAATTTGAAATCTTAAAATTAATATTATCTAACATAAATTTGTGGATAAAATCTACATTTGTTGTTTAATTTTATAAATTAATAAATTAATCTTATTTTATATCAAAATTTTGTGGAAATTTTACCAAATATGAGTCTTTTAACCAAATTTTTATTTTTAAAATTTTAAAACTTCTCAATCATTCTTATAGTTGTATTTTAAATAAATGTCCTAAAATAATTAAGAGTAAAGTGATAACTAACTTTTATTATATAATTTGTTAGGTATAAAAAAATAATATGGGTGTTTTTTTGAAAGAAAATATATTGTAGGGATAGTTTTGTGTAATTTTAAAAGTTATGAAAAATTTTTGTGATAAAATTAGCCATAATTTTACCCCGTATCAAAATTAGTTTAATGTGAAATAGTTTATATACCGTCTAATAATTTTTAAAGTTTGTATTATTTTTTTTTGTTCATATCTCATCATTGGTATTATTTTTGGTCATTTTAAAACAGAAAATAACCTATTGTGACATCGTGCACTCCATGGTCCAAGTTATTTCTTGCCAGTCTCTTTGGAATTGGTAGGACTTGTTGCACCTTCACTGCGCCAACACTCCGATCTTTCATGGTTCCCCTCTCTCTTTTAGTGTTTGCTATTTTAAATTTGACTTGCAATTTTGTTAATCGTGCGTGTGGTTTTGCAGGCGACTTCTGCGTCCGGCGAAACGCCAAAGCTTACGCTCTATTCCAACTGGAGGAGTTCATGCTCTAATCGCGTTCGAATTGCTCTTAACTAGAAAGGTTTACGTTGAATTTTTTGGTCTCTATATTCTGCGGTGCATCAATGTTCTTCTAATTTCAGTAGGGGATATTATTTACACGGTTCAAGATTTCGTTAACGCACCACTCATACGCAATGCGTGACCGTAAAAAAAAAAAAAAAATTTTTTTTTTTTTTTTTTTTTTTTTTTCTGACATCACGGTTATGCATTGCGTGACCGTGAAGGTGTCAGATTTTTTTATTTTTTTTTTCAGGTTAGAATTCATGTAGAAAATTATCATATCCGGAACCCGTAAAGCTCACGGTTACGGGATGCGTAACCGTGAACTTTTGGTCACGGTTACGGGATGCGTAACCGTGACCAAAATATGATATATTATGATGAACATTCAGTTATTATTGAGTAGACTATTAATTAGGTAAAGCAAGTTTGTAACAAATATGATATATTATGATGAACATTCAGTTATTATTGAGTATGAAGTTAACTTAAACCCCAGGTAAACTTCATCACCAGTTGCATATCTTCCAGCATGTCCTTTTAAAACAGCCTCGAGTGCTACGACAGAATAAACAAATGAAATACAATATCTTTGAGATATGAACTGTGTAAATTGTACAGATCTAAGTATTTCATTTGTTACAAACTTGCTTATGTCAGGACTACCATGACTAATCTGAATTTAAGTTAATTATGCTCTTCCTGTAATGAAGTTTACCCAACATGTCATGTCTGCATTTTTAGCTTTTGGGGTTTTTAGCATTTGGACTCCAATGAAATATTTATAAATGCTCCTTTTTGTCCCCTTATTATAAAAATTCAGCATTCTTAAAAATGCTCCTATTTGTCCCCTTATTGCTTAAACTTCAGCATCTGTTGTGCTTCGTGCTTTCTACTTCTCCATCATATTTTCCATTAATTTGAAATTCTGCTGTTTAAGTTAACTTCATACTTATGATTGTGACCTGAGATCAATATTTTGAAAGTAAAAAACTGCAATTTCCTTCGCGATATGAGTTAGATCTGTACAATTTACATAGTTCATATCTCAAAGATATTGTATTTCATTTGTTTATTCTGTCGTAGCACTCGAGGATGTTTTAAAAGGACACGCTGGAAGATATGCAACTGGTGATGAAGTTTCTCTGGCTTGTATCTCTTGCTCGTCTAACTCAATGCAGAACTAATTGCATGACAACCTAAATGCCAAACATTTTTTTGTTTATGCTTGCACCTCCTAGTTCATGTGGCTACATGGTTTGTCCTTGCTGATGATGGGGAGTTGTGTATTTCACTGATGTCAAATGTGAGTCTGTAAACATAATGAAAATATTGACTACTCTGTGCAGGCGGATGTGTTCCTCGCACCCCAGATTGATGGTGCACTTAGGAGATTCAGCGTGGATATGGTAATGTCTGGTTGATAATTATATGCTATTGTGAACTATTGCTTATGCCATTCCTGTTTAGATGATTCTTCTTACTGCTTGTCATTTATTTATCTACCCTGTTCATCAAATTGAGTCAAGGTGTTCTGATTCATTACTAGTTTTTGTGTTGTTGATATCACCAAAGAAATCTTAACAGTATCTCCAATCTTCTTCATCCAGGTGGCTCTGCAAGTTTTAGTATGATAGTCTTTTTGGTCAAACTATAAATCTTAAGAACAAGTATCTCTGATGCATGATTTACACTTTGGAAACCTCAGCGTTGAAAAAATAATTTGCAAAAAATTTGATGCTGAGGTGGCTCCTTAGTGGATTTACTCCTCCAGTTCACTTGTGGGGCAATGGGGTATACCACACAATGAACTTGAAGTCTAAAAAAATTAACCGCCTTATTGTCAATTATAAAAGATCGAGAATACAAGATTAGGCCCCTGAAATCTTGATTGTTACCAGGAATTATTCCTGGTTATGGAAGAATATTCAGGCTTTGAAACAAAACTCTACTTTTGATATTCCTCTAAACAGTACTCTTCTATTAGTCGTCCGGGCTACCTTTTTTGTTTGGACTGTTCCGTATCATATGAATTATTTATAAATAATTACGAGGAATGATTTTCCATGGTTATTGGCAATCTTGCAGGATGAATTTCCTCTTTTAAAGAGGTTGAATGAAGCATATAATGAAACTCCTGCAATTGTCGATGCCATGCCAGCTAACCAACCAGATGCTCCAGATAATTTAAAGTAGTAGATCTTCTTTTGATCCTCATTAGTGTTGTCAGGCTGTTATTTAAATTGTTTGTTTGCTGCTTGCTATGTTTCAATTGTGTTTTTATGGTTTATTTGGGCTGCTTAGAGATTCACTACATAGACTAGTTAAGCTGTTTTTTCTCTCTGCCTTGATTATAAACCATTTTAAATGAGACAAAAAAAAACTCGCCAATTTTCGGCTTCTCATAAAATGGATCTGATGATATGCATCAAGGATTTAATTGATTTGGGAATTTCGGTTAAGTGGTGGAACTATAGATGTTTCTTCATGAACAAGGACAAAGAAAAATTTTCAGAGCAACAGCATAAAGAAGAGCTTTAATATGTGTACTCTTCGTAGTCTAATCCATTATGTTTCTTTTTTCTAATCCTTTGAAGCATATGAATTAACTTTTTTTCTCCTCTTTTGTTTCAGGATCAGGGACATAGGGAGGGTATAAAATCAGTGGCCGAGGAAGAATAAATAAAATAATAGAGTTTCCTTATCTCGAATTATATGTATGCTAGGACTGAGCACAGGTCTGGACCTGGACCGGAACAATGCGGACCGGAAATAGACCGAATTATTCAGTCCAGGTCCGGTCCAAAATTGGTCCACGTCCGGTCTAGTACCGGATGGACCGAAAATAACTGTATTATGTATGAATTAATTACCAAACATATTATGATATTAATACAAATGCAGCAGCATTACTCTAAGCTCATAATTAGAGTAATGATGTAAATACTTGATCATATGTAAAAAGATAAGCAAAAATATGTATACAACAGAAGCTACAGAAACCAAGCGAACATATACTCAAATGCAAAAGTGACACGTGTCAGCAGCTGTAAGAGAGACAGTTGGTCCAGTATAAACCATTCCCTCGTGCATTGTATATTGGTATGGTAACTACTTGTTGATTTATTTTTATCGTATTCTCGAACGTAGAACGTTTGGACAATTGGACACATCACAACATCTATATACATGAAAGCTTAGTATAGAGCACAACTATCCGTACACTTCTGTTTTGTTAGTAAGATGAACACAAGTATGGAGCTACGAAGCACTGTAAGGCGTTTGATACAGGCAGACTCAAGAGATTCTATAAATACCCAAGATAAGAATTGAAGTGCATGCCATTACAAAAACTACAAACACAAAACAAAGAATCTCTAGTCTCTCTACAACAATGACAAGGACTAGAGATCCTCTCATTGTAGGGAGAGTCAAAGGTAATGTTTTGAACTCCTTCACCAATTCTATCTCGATGCGTATATCTTAGAGCGCACTACTAGATAGTTGACCTATTTTAACTACATATTTGTAATGAAATTTTTATTGTGTAACTATAAGTAATTGGCAATGTTTTATGTAATGGTTTTACAAGATTGACTTATTGTAATGTCATGTTTGTAATGGATGTTTACTTATTTAACTATAGGTGTGCTATGGTAATGGTCATGTGTAACGATTATAAAAAGTTTCAAAACTAACCCCTAATGTAATGATAATTGTAATGGTAGGCTCTAAAACATTTGGCAGCAAATATATACACACACACACACACACATATATATATATATATATATATATATATATATATATATATATATATATAACGCCCGCAAAAATGAAATTTAGCTTATCAGGTACCTTAAAATTAAAGTTACCGATCTCTTCTAACCAAAAAAAGTTACCCACATCAAAGAGTACGTTCGACGAGCCATCACCCCGCTCTCACTCAAATCTGCAGCCATCACCCTACATCATTAGGAATCCGGCCAAGAAGTTGCCTCTTTCCCGCGTGAAGCCAGGACGAGCTCCGATGAAGCTAGGAAGCTAGTGACCCTGTTCCCGCGTGAAACTTCTCAGGTGTCGATCCCAACCCTAAGTTTTATTTCATCTTTCTTCAATTGCTCAATCTTCAGGGTTTTGATTTGTTTGATAGACTTGATTCCATTTTTAGGGATATAAGTTTTCTAGATTGCCCGATTGGTAGGGTTTTGATTTGTTTGATAGACTTGATGGCATCTTTAGGGTTTTGATTTATTTCATCTTTTTTCAATTGCTCAATCTTTAGAGCCCGAGTCTGAGGCATAATTGAAGGCTCTTTTGAGATCTCGAAGAGTTGTGTCAACTGTCAAATTGAGTAAACTAACATAGAAGGTTGTAGCCTTGATGCATGATGAATTTAAGCCTTGATGAATGAAGGATTTTGTTAGAACACCAAATTGAGGAAGATCATACTTCAGTGTTCTATTACAATGGCTGAGCCAGAGGATACATTTAGGATGGAAAAGGAAGCCATAAGGTTACAACTGAAGGTAAAATAGCGTAGTGAAAACACACCTAATACCTATAGTAGAGATTGAGAACCCATAGCAAAGTAATAAGACCTAAAAGTAGGCTAGGACAACCTAACAAACACCATGCAGTATTTTAAAATAGCTAATCCAACATATATGTCCTCATGTAGTTATATGTTGATATGTTACAAATATTTTTGATGTTTTCTATTACCTACAATTAGGTATTTCTCTATATAAGTGTGTTACTTATCTTATTCTTTCTTCTAATTATCTTATTTAGCCCCTTCTTATTGAATGTACACTTTTTATCACTTTCTTCAAAATTCTTTTGTAAAGTATTGTCTAATTTACATAGAAAGCGATGTTGAATATACGATGTTCATACATTCTAGGCACTCATTATCTAGGACTTAATATTGCAGATTTTAGAGATTTTCCATCTTGGTGCATCTTGAGGTTCCCTACTTTCTTACATAATCTTGCCTATTCTTATGCTTTTGCAATTGTGGGATAAAGATATATCAAAGTGTATTATACCTCTTTTGAGCAAGGTAGAATTATTGTTGATTTGTTGAAGTACGTGTATCTCTTCTATAACCTTTGGTTCTTTAGGTCATACTTGCTAAGGAGTCATCTATAAAGTTGTTATTGTAAGCTACTTTAACAGTCCTTATAGGCAATAAATTTGTATTTGGATATGCATTACGAGGGAATTCCCTTTTCTGAAAAAAAATTTGTATCCTTCAAAGTTCAATCTATATCTTTTTTAGTCTTTGCTAGTAAGGTTTTGCCACACATTCATCAGACTTTTTATTTCTCTTTCATATTTCCTATTCCCACATTTGGTTAGGGTTGTGGTCCCCATTACTTTACCTCAATATTCTCTAATTTTGTATCCACCTTACCCCCTTTCTTGGTAAACTTATGCAACTTCTATTTTGGGGAGTTTTTTTTTACTTTGTTGAGATGCTTGTATGAACTGATTATGTAACATAATATGTTCTTCTCTGACATTTATTCTGAATAAGCATCTAATGTTAGATTTGGTCTTCGTTATGAAACTGTAACCTGGGTTTTGCAGGCTCAGAGCCTCAGCCTGTGCCGTTTCTTTCATCTATTTTCTTACATAATAGTTGTGTTTCTCCCTTTGATAACATATTTGAATACTCAAGCTTCAATGATTTAAGATGCAGATAAGAAGTAAAAGGTGAACAAGTTCGTAGTTTTTTAGTTACTGATTCCTACACAAGAAGCGGTAGCAAGGAGTCTCCAAGCTTCCAAGTTCAAGTCCTCAAGTAGTTGATTGATCTCACAAAATTTTCTAGGTATGCTTTTCCGGCCTTATCATGGGATTGACTTTCGTTATATTCTCCCTTTTTTATTTTTTGTCTTGCTTCTTTGTATCATTTGCAAAGTGGTTTTTTTATTCATGCGTATATAAATCTGCGCTGATTTTCACTAGGGTCATTATTTGCTTTAATGAGATTCTTTGTATAATTCTTTACCTTAACCAGATTATTTTGACATTCATTTTTTATTTTTATTTTTCATTGTTGAACTCAGATTTTAAATATTCTTATTTTGTTTTTTTTTCTTTTTCTAGAGTTAAACTTATTAGGATGCATTAGGACATCAACTAACTCGCTTAATCTACCTTTTTAATTACATAAATGGGTAATTGGTATGACTTTTCTCGATGGAGAAATGAATTTGAAGAAGGGTTGGACGAATACCTTAAAAATGCATTTGCAACTCGAGCCCATGGAGAACAAATAGCATGCCCTTGTCAAAAGTGTTGTTCTCGATATTGGTTTCGCGATAGTCATGTTGTCAAGGATCATGCGATTGCAAATGAGTTTATTCCTAGATTAGATAAACCATCAGAGTCGCACGTGAATGTTGAAGTGACGCCTAATGAAATTGCCGGAGGGTTCATAAATTATGATATGGGTGGATTGTTGCATGAGACTTTTAGAAATGATCTAGATAGAGAGACAAAGGCATTTTATAAGTTAGTGGAAGATGACCAATAAGAGTTGTACCCGGGTTGCAAGAATTTTTCAAAGCTTTCATTCACAATCCGATTGTTCCTCTTTAAGTGTGACCACAAGCTAAGTAATAGTGCCTTTGGGGACTTGTTAAAACTTTTGACAGCCATGCAACCTGAGCAAAATTGACAAGATCTTTCAATGAAGCAAATAACACCTTAAAAAGGATTAGGGTTGAGTTATACCAAAATCGATGCATGTTCGAATGATTGTATGCTATATTGGGAAGAGCATGCAGAGGAAACACAATGCCATGTTTATAAAACTCTTCGGTGGAAATCCGATGACAAGGAAGAGATAACCGGAAAACCTCGTCGCTTCCACATAAGATTTTAAGGTTCTTTCCTGTCACGAAAAGATTACAAAGGCTATTTTTGTGTTCAACGACCGCTCATGATATGACGTGGCAAGCGAATGGCCGACCAAAGGATAACCTCTTGAGACATCCCACAAACAGTAAGTCTTGGAAGGACTTTGACATGCCATTTCCTAAGTTTGGAGAAGAGCATCATAATGTTAGATTGGGCTTAGCTACTGACGGTTTTAACCCATTTGGCACAATGAGCATTTATCATAGTACACGGCCAGTTATATTGATGAATTATAATTTGCCTCCATGGATATGCATGAATCTGTAGTTTTTTTATACTTGCATTACTTATTCGTGTCCCTCAATCTCCTGGAAGAAATATTGATGTGTACAAGAAACCACTAATTAAGGAGATAACGAAGTTATGGGTGTCGGGGTAAAAAAAAAATGGACGCTTCAACTAAACAAATGTTTAGAATGCATGTTGCGTTACTGTTTACAATAATTGATTTTCCAACTTTGTCAATGTTATGTGGGTGGAGCACAAAAGGAAAGAAATCACGTCCTTGTTGTCATTATGAAACTTGTTCAAAGTATTTGGCAAACAACCGAAAGACTTGTTATATGGGTCATTGTAGATTGTTGAACATTAATGATCCTTGGAGACATAGTGAAGTTTCAAAGATGATGGTAGTAGAAAGTATAGCTATTACACCGACTTGTTTGTGAGGGGCTGAAATTTCAGAGTTGCTAGCTGGATTTCAAAATAACTTTGGCAAGTTGGAAGATAAAAAGAAAAGTGCCGGATATCTGGCCGGATACGGATCGGATCCGGATCGGGGGTTTTATGAAAATTTTCTATTCGGATAACCGGTTATTCGGATCGGATCGATCCGTTGCCCACCCCTAATTACAGGCAAAGATTATAACCTAGGAATGAAGAAGATATGCTTTGCTCGAGATCGTAAATGAAGTTGAGATAACAAGGGTTAAGATTGAAAGAATAAGAGGCTCTTACCCCTACGAGCTAGAACAACAAGAGTTAGAGAAGAAAGGTCCGAAATAGACATATGGATTTTCTTTTGTTAGATAAAAGTAATTGTTGATTGCGTTTTTTATTTTGTTTTGTTTTTCCCTTTTTTTGGTATGAGTTTCTAGTATGAATTTCTGGTATGGTTTCTAGTATGAATTTCTGGTTGTGTCTCTGGTATGAGTTCTAGTTGAGTTTTTGGTATAAATTTCGGGTTTGGTCGGTATGAGTTTCTGGTTGAGGTTCTTGTATGAGTTTCTGATATGAATTTCTGGTATGCTTTCTGGTACGAGTTTCTAGTATGAGTTTTTGGTTGAGTTTTTGGTATGAATTATTGGTATGAGTTTCTTGTATGAATTTCTAGTTGATTTTCTAGTATGGTTTCGGGTTGAGTTTCTGGTATGAGTTTCTGGTATGAGTATTTGGTATGAATTTCTTATTGAGTTTCCAATATAGTTTATGGTTGAATTTTTGGTATAAGTTTCTAGTTGAGTTTCTAGTATGAGTTTTTTATATGAATTTCTAGTATGGTTTTTGGTATGGTTTTTGGTTAATTTTCTAGTATGAGTTTCTGATATGAATTTTTGGTATGGTACTTGGTTGAGTTTCTGGTATGGTTTCTGCTATGAATTTGTGGTTGAGTTTCTGGTATGAATTTCTGATTGAGTTTCTGGTATGATTTGTGGTATGAGTTTCTGGTTGAGTTTTTGGTATGAGTTTCTGGTATGGTGACGCCATTTTTTCATTATTTTATTTGAAAAATAAAGAGAGCCCGCAAAGTAAAAAAAAGGTACATTTACTACGCGTGTTCATGCTATGGGCTTATTTAGCAGAGCAAAATCTCAAAAAAGCTTGGGGAAATTTGCTAAGTAGGTCTTTTTTAATTTTTGTTCTACTAACTAGACTTATAGCATAATTCTATTTAGTAAATGTACCTTTTATTTTTACTATTCAAACAAGCATGCAACAACAACTTCTCCTTCTCCCGGCTCTCTCTTCCCTACATTGCCTTGAGGACCAAATTGAAAGAAGCAGTATTCAGCTCAATCCCAAAATAACCATCGCAACTACCACGTCCAACAAATCCCACGCCGAGGCCCCAATTATCAAATTAGCCCTCATTTAATGATTATACAAGGTAACATCCGGCTTGTTGGGCTTCCCATTCCTATCCAACAACTTAACCCATGTCTCGAACATCTGCTTCATATCATTCCATTGTTGAGAGGTCATCCAATCGGCAAACAAATTCATCAGAGAAGGAACGTCCAAGGTCTGCGACAAAATTTTTTTAAATAGAAAAACTAATTAATTTTACCTGATATTAATAAAAGTGATACAAATTAATAGAGCATACAAACCAAACAAATGTCCCTATTGTCTCTTCCCCGAGCTTAATTACCATCTAAAACCCTCACTTTCATGGTTTCATGATAATTCAAAGCATACTGGTAATACAAAGCTACTAGTAATACAACGCATACTGCTAACCCTCAATTTCTAAAACCCTCAATGTGGGGCTAAACTAATTTGGCTAGCTTATCCCTGAAATATGTCAATAGAAGGACAGACGTAGGACAACCAGAGGGGAAAACCTCCCTACTGTTCAAAGAAAATGGGGAAAACCCTACCCACAGGCCACAACCACGAGGCAACTCTCCGCTCTACCACCACCTCAACCAACAGGTCTTCAACCCCCAACCACCAACCACCAACGATTTCCATTAATCCGATACCTCTTCAGGAGTCAACACCTCAGCCTCGCTAGTGCTTAGCGGTAGCCCTCCCCGCACCCTTGAGGGCAGCTCAGTAGTCGGATTCTCCGCCGTTCTGAGATGAGCGGCTTCGGCGACGGTGTCGGCGTCAAAGCCTTTGTCATCTTGCATCCTTTCTTGTTGTGCGACCAACAAGTTGTTGGGTATCGGGTTTTTTTTCCGACTGTTTTCTGGACTGGCTTCACAGGCCTATTGCCCGCCACCACCATGGCGTCACTGTCTGGTGAAACCCGCCTTCTTCTTTCATGTGTTCCCGGACCTCACGCCTTGTTTCGGACTCCTTTTGCCAATCCATCTTGCATTATGCTTCCTTGTTTTGTGCATTCAGCGGTTGTGGCTTCTGGTTAGGGTTTCCTAGTTAACAGCTCACAATTATGAAGATTAAGTTTGGGTCTTTTTGGCCCAACTGTCAATTTTATTGTTGTTGCAACAAGATAACGTTATGTTGTATGGGAAGACCTCCCAAAATCAAAATTTTGAAGGATAATCACCTAAAATCATAACATTTTACATGAATGTACCAATCTGAAGCTTTGTTAGGATAATCCCTAACTTACTTGATCTACATGAAATGATCTTTCACCGAGTCCGTTTGCTCAACTCATGGTTATTCATGCTCTCTCTTTGATGAGTTCATTCGATCCTTTGCATTTTGACAATGGCTTCTCGTGCATTTTCCACCAAGAGCTCATTTTCGGTGGAAAATATCTCGTGTGGTCATTGATCGTCAATCCCTCCAAAAACAAAATTGATCAATCAATCATAACATTAGCACTTAATTGTTTTAAACCAACTCTTAATCAACATTAGGTGAACAATTTTCTCTCTTCAAACCTTTATTCTCTATCCATCAAGATCTACACCTTTATACGTCATGATTCCCGTCTTTTGCAATTTCGTCTTCCGACGATTGATGCTGTCGTTTGTGGGCGGTTTCGAGCGTTTTGTCGAGAAGGAGGCGTGGATTTGTGATCGACTCCTGATGACTCTGTTGCAGTCCAAATCTGAGGTGTCCACAGTTGTTCTCCAGGCTTCTTCCCTGTGTACTTCCTACGAAGATGAACGTCCATGCTCGTTGCCTCTCATTGGCTGCAATGGCTGAATCATCCTACTTTCCCTTGAAGACCTTTTTGCTTTCGGGATTTTTTTTGATGTATTTTTGTGTATCTCTGTTCTCCTTTGTTTGTGGTTCCTCATGACGGTGAGTCCGTCTGCCGATTCTTTTCGGCCTTTCGAACCACTAGACGACGCGTCGTCTAGGGGTTCGAACCGCTTACCATTATCAAAAAAAATAATAATAAATAAATAAATAAATAGAGCATACAAACCAAAAAAAATAGAAAAAACATATTTGGCCAACTTCGTTAAAGAAAAAAAAATCCTCCCTCAGCAAATTTGGCGTCAGATTTCTTGTCCGTCTCTTTGAAATTGGTCGGACTTTGTTGCACCTACACTGCGCCAACACTCCGATCTTTCATGGTTCCCCTCTCTCTTTTAGTGTTTGCGATTTTTAATTTTGACTTGCAGTTTTATCAATCGTGCGTGTGGTTTTGCAGGCGACTTCTGCGTCTGGCGAAACGCCAAAGCTTACGCTCTATTCCTACTGGAGGAGTTCATGCTCTAATCGCGTTCGAATTGCTCTTAACGCGAAAGGTTTACATTGAATTTTTTGGTATCTATAGCCTGCGGTGCATCAATTTCTTCTAATTTCAGTATTTCACTAATTACTGTTTGATTGCTGCTTGGGGCATCGTTTCAAACCGTATTTATGTATGTAATTAGGGTTGAAGTACAACTATAAAGCGGTTAATTTGCTCAAAGACGAGCATAATAGTCCAGGTAAGAACCTTCCCTGTTTTAACGAGATGTAAGTGTTGTTTACCCTGTCTTATGTTAAATAAAGTTATTTATCAGTACCATCATGCCAAAAATTAAAGCCCAGTATCTGTTGATCTAATTTAATGAGTTCCAACAATTTCTTCAGAGGTGAAATAGTTTTCTAAAATCTCTTATTTTGTAGAGTTCAAAAAATTGAATCCAACAGGCTTCGTACCTGTTTTGTTTGATGGAGATGTGGTTGTTGGAGACTCTCTTGCCATCATATTGGTTTGCACTTGTCTTTGTTCTGTTGTTTTCTTAATGGCAATGATTATTGCTACAATTTCAATGAGTTTTAAGGGGTGCATTTTGACTCCTGTGTAGTATTTAGAAGAGAAGTATCCACAAACACCATTGTTGCCCCGTGATCTTCAGAAAAGAGCTATTAATTACCAGGTGGAGAAATGTTTGATACTGAAAATTTTAACATTCCTTTTTTATATTTTGTTGGTTCCGTATGAAGTATGTTTCTCCTACCAATCTCTAAAGTGACTTCAGTCTACAAAAAGGAAATCTAGAGAATTGGTGAAACGGAGGGAAGATTTGGTGAAGAAACTGATATATTTATAATTGTATCTTAGTAGTCTGGTTTGAGATTCTAAAAGGGAACAAATGCTGGAAGGAGCGAAGAGTGATCCCCTTTGATGCTTTGTATTCTAAACTCTTGTTCGATGTCAATTTAAGGTCAAGTAAGTTTATAGGTAAAATGAAACAATTTGTTTCAAATGACCTGACATCATCACACACCTGTGTTTTTTGAGAATCTGAATGTATTCCGCTTTTTAGATTCTTTATTTTACTTGGAATCCAAATCTGCACAGACATGTATGAAGTTTCAAAAGGAAATCGTTTCCGTGGAAAAAGGACTTCAATGTCAAAGGGGCTTTCACTGAAAAATTTAATATTCTTATGGAAACTTGTAAGTTCAATGACTATAAATATTACTCCTGTTTCAGGCTGCAACTATTGTTTCCTCAGGGATACAACCTTTTCAGAACTTGGCTATGCTGGTTAGTCATTGATCACAAGATTATTTCTTCCATCAGCACAAAATATTATTTCACTTTTTGTGGAAAAAAAAATTTTATTTGCACTAATTGTAGTTAAATTCTGCAGAAGTATATTGAAGAAAAAGTTGGTCCTGATCAGAAGGTTCCATGGGCTCAATATCATATCAAAAAAGGGTTTGCAGGTAAGCTTTACCTCAAGAGTGTGTGAAAAGCTAAAATGGGAGACCACCAAACAGTATTGTCATTAGTTGTTTTCTTCCTTGAACTAGTTGTTTGACCTATTTATTTTCCTCTTCTAGTTAAACACTTAAACTGCATCATCATCATCATCCTTTCCCTTACAAAAGTGTTAGGAAAAACCTCTCTATCTTGTTGTTTTGCATAATTAAATGTAGGTACCTTGTTGTTTGGGACATATCATTCAAATACCCTTGATTTTGTATTCATTAAGTGACAAGTCGTGCTCTTGAATTCAAATTCAAGTCATTCATACTATAGCATGTGGCGTTCATGTTAGTTTTCCTTATTAACCAAAGCTGACAATGTTTGCAAGTCCCACTCAGGTGATACTAAGTTTTAAAAGTTAACATACATGAATGACATTTTCTAAATGATAAGGACTATAAGTTACTTACTCTGATTATGCGGAACATAGATAGAGTACACTGTAGCAGTATGTAAGTATTTATTCTGACCAAAAGATATAAAAAGTATACATTTTTTCTGTCTATATTTTATAAAAAGCACTGATTCATATATTTCTGTGGTGCAATAGTTTTCCGCATGTACTATCCTTAATTGTTTATTACTTGTTTTTCATATTGCTTTGAACTGAAGTGGAAAATGATTGATTTCACCTAGAGTGGGTCTTTGCTTTATGAAGGTTGTTATAATAACATACTTCCTTAGAAGCATTGAAGATTAAGTTCAGTTAAAAGAAATAACTTTCCTTCCCGTTCCACTACATTGCAACTCTTCTTTGCATTGCTTATGTCAGGACTACCATGACTAATCTGAAATTAAGTTAATTATGATCTTCTTGTAATGAAGTTTACCCAACATATCATGTCTGCAATTTTAGCTTTTGGGGTGTTTAGCATTGGGACTCCACTGAATTCTTATAAATTCTCCTTTTTGTCCCCTTATTGCTAAAATTCAATATTTCTAAAAAATGCTCATATTTGTCCCCTTATTGCTTAAAACTCAGCATCTGTTGCGCTTCCTGTTTTCTACTTCTCCATCATAGTTTCCATTAACTTAAAATTCTGCTGTTTAAATTAACTTCATACTTATGATTGTGATCTGAGATCAACATTTTGAAAGTAAAAAACTGCAATTTCCTTCGGGATATGAGTTAGATCTGTACAATTTACACAGTTCATATCTCAAAGATATTGTATTTCATTTGTTTATTCTGTCGTAGCACTCGAGGCTGTTTTAAAAGGACATGCTGGAAGATATGCAACTGGTGATGAAGTTTACCTGGTTTGTATCTTTTGCTCGTCTAAGTCAATGCAGAACTGATTGCATGACAACCTAAATGCTGAACATTTATTTGTTTATGCTTGCACCTCCTAGTTCATACATAGTTTCCTTGCTGGTGATGGGGAGTTGTGTATTGCACTGATGTCAAACGTGAGTCTGTAAACATAATGAAAATATTGACTACTCTGTGCAGGCGGATGTGTTCCTCGCACCCCAGATTGATGGTGCGCTTAAGAGATTCAGCGTGGATATGGTAATTTCTGGTTGATCATTATATGCTATTG
This sequence comes from Fagopyrum esculentum, assembly GCA_033239045.1. Taxonomy (NCBI): domain Eukaryota; kingdom Viridiplantae; phylum Streptophyta; class Magnoliopsida; order Caryophyllales; family Polygonaceae; genus Fagopyrum; species Fagopyrum esculentum. The sequence goes on along the minus strand of BSUD01000008.1, from coordinate 109,397,816 downwards.
GAACTATTGCTTATGTCTTTCCTGTTTAGATGCTTCTTCTTACTGCTTGTCATTTATTTATCTACCCTGTTCATCAAATTGAGTCATGATGTTTTGATTCATTACTGGTTTTTGTGTCGTTGATAACACCAAAGAAATCTTAACAGTATCTCCAATCTTCTTCATCCAGGTGGCTCTGCAAGTTTTAGTATGATAGTCTTTTTGGTCAAACTATAAATCTTAAGAACAAGTATCTCTGATGCATGATTTACACTTTGGAAACCTCAGCGTTGAAAAAATAATTTGCAAAAAATTTGATGCTGAGGTGGCTCCTTAGTGGATTTACTCCTCCAGTTCACTTGTGGGGCAATGGGGTATACCACACAATGAACTTGAAGTCTAAAAAAATTAACCGCCTTATTGTCAATTATAAAAGATCGAGAATACAAGATTAGGCCCCTGAAATCTTGATTGTTACCAGGAATTATTCCTGGTTATGGAAGAATATTCAGGCTTTGAAACAAAACTCTACTTTTGATATTCCTCTAAACAGTACTCTTCTATTAGTCGTCCGGGCTACCTTTTTTGTTTGGACTGTTCCGTATCATATGAATTATTTATAAATAATTACGAGGAATGATTTTCCATGGTTATTGGCAATCTTGCAGGATGAATTTCCTCTTTTAAAGAGGTTGAATGAAGCATATAATGAAACTCCTGCAATTGTCGATGCCATGCCAGCTAACCAACCAGATGCTCCAGATAATTTAAAGTAGTAGGTCTTCTTTTGATCCTCATTAGTCTTGTCAGGCTGTTATTTAAATTGTTTGTTTGCTGCTTGCTATGTTTCAATTGTGTTTTTATGGTTTATTTGGGCTGTTTAGAGATTCACTACATAGATGAGTTAAGCTGTTTTTTTCCCTTCTTTTCTCTGGCTTGATTATAAACCATGGGAATGTGTACACAAATTAACTGAGACAAAAAAAAACTCGGCTTCTCATAAAATTGATCTGATGATATGCATCAAGGATTTAATTGATTTGGGGATTTCGGTTAAGTGGTGGAACTGTAGATGTTTCTTCATGGACAAGGACAAAGAAAAAATTCCAGAGCAACAGCATAAAGAAGAGTAGAAAGTCTAAAGAAAGTATTCACTTTTCTTTCCAACTAATAAATCACTAGATAATACTTTGAAGCATATGAATTAACTTTTTTTCTCCTCTTTTGTTTCAGGATCAGGGACACAGGGAGGGTATACAATCAGTGGCCGAGCAAGAATAAATAAAATAATACAGTTTCCTTACCTGGAATTATATGTATGCTAGGACTGAGCACAGGTCTGGAGATGAACCGGAACAATGCGAACCGGAAATGGACTGAATTATTCAGTGCAGGTCCGGTCC
>BSUD01000008.1:109374633-109386226 GCA_033239045.1 Fagopyrum esculentum | reverse complement strand
AAAAAAAAATAAATAAAAATAAATAAATGAATATATAAATAAATAGGAAAAAATGGAAATGAAGTAAACTCGATCAAAACGTCGGAAACGGGATTTCTGAATCGGAAATTTTTTTCCGAATCTTCTGTAAAATAATTTACGGAAAACTTATAAATCAATTATAGAATAAATTAGGGAAATGGGACCCTTTATATATTGCTTTTGTAAAATGGGTCTCTAAAGAAAACAATAAAAATTAGGCCTATACCTGGGAAATAGAACATAATTGAAATGATGGTACTACACAACATGGGCTCCTATTGTTGAAAAGTTTAGATTTAGTGTCTCTCATCATTTCATTTTGAAAATGGGCTCCTATTGTTGAAAAAAATCAGAAAAGTAAGGGACATAGGTTTCATTTGATTTGATGGGTGACATGTAGAAAAATCAGAAAATAGTCCAATCAATTCAGTCAACCCATCTTTTTCCCTCATTTGTCCCTTCTTCTTCCCTCTTTTTAAACCTAAATTTATTTCTGGGTATCCATATGCAGCTCTTTTCTTCTTCCCATTGAAACGCAGAAATCTGAACTGGTTGTTGAGCTTCTTCTTCACTGGAATTTATTTGTGGGTAAGCAGTGTTTGTTCCTATTTTTGGGTAAGCAGTGTTTGTTCCTATTTCTGGGTAATCTCAAACTTCTTGGGTAATGTATTTGTGGGTAATCTGAAACTTCTCATCTCTTCTTTTTGTGAATCCAAATTAGGCCTTCTCAGATTGTTACACAGCTCAAGAGATTCTATAAATACCCAAGATAAGAATTGAAGTGCATGTCATTACCCGAACTACAAACACAAGACAAGCTCAAGAGATTCTATAAATACCCAAGACAAGAACTGAAGTGCATGCCATTATAAGGGCTACAAATACAAAACAAAGAATCCCTAGTCTCTCTACAACAATGACAAGGCCTAGAGATCCTCTCATTGTAGGGAGAGTCATAGGTAATGTTTTGAACCCCTTCACCAATTCTATCTCGATGCGTATATCTTACTACGGCAAAAACGTTACTAATGGATCTGAATTTAAACCTTCTTAAATTGTTACACAACCTAGAGTCGATATAGGCGGAGATGATTTTCGTACTTTTTATACTTTGGTAACTACATCTCTCTCTTCTTGATTTCTTTTCACGTGTACAAATCAATTCTTATGCTTATGTATCATAAATTCTAATATCACTAGATAATGGTGGATCCTGATGCACCAAACCCTAGTAATCCGAGCTTAAAAGAATATCTACATTGGTGAGCATATTTATTAACTCTTTCAATTTATCTTAACGAATGATAATTTCCGAACCCTCATGTCCGATCGTATTGCCCGCCGCAAACAAGCTTCTATGTTTAACTCTACCTATCTTTGGATACTTGTGTTAGGTTGGTTACTGATATACCGGCAACGACTATTAGGTTGGTCACTAATATACCGGCAACGACCGGAGTCACCTTTGGAGTTTAGGTATGTATATAAGTAATAAAGAATCCTACAAAATCAATCAAATAATAAATTCTTTTAAAATCAACAAAATTTTAAATACCATAGAAATTTTATGGAAAATTTTAAATCCTAATTGCATACCTAAAGATTTATATGGACTTTTAAAAATCTATATAAAATACCCATAGACTTTTAAACTCCAAAAAATTCTTGTAAAGTCTTAATTGAATGCACCCCCTAGGTTTAAGGTTTATTTTCTATAGTATGCAACGTCACAGTCAACCATGGACCAGATGAATATTAACAATATTCCAAACGTTTATTTCCTAAATTATTTCATGTAGTTAAGAACTTCGTATAAATATTTAGTTATATAATATATTTTATTAAGTAAGTAAATAAATTTAGAAGATCTTGTGAAAATATGGCAAAATATTATATATCATTAGTTGTAACAAAAATTATACAAAATACATTATAATTTTACATTTCTACCCGGGTTTTTTAATGTTAATTATATGTAAGGTTATGTGTGCATGACAAGCTCACAATTAGTATAGATTAGAAGATGACAAATTGCATATATGACCTATATCACAAGAATAATATAACACTCCAAATTTGTGGGACTCGGGACGCTACGGGTGGAGACCTCACAATGGGTTCAGACCCTTAACTTGACAACAATTTCACCGGATCTTGCAACAAGGCACAAATAAAGGCCAAAATGAAATACATTTTTATGCAATGCAATGAAACCCGAAACCGAACAAACAAAGACTTCAGCCGAGATACAAAACAAAGACTAAACGCCATACACGCGGCATACAAAACACAACAACCGAAAAACGAAACACAACCTGACTGCAACCAAAACCCCTCCTTAAATGTACGGAACCCCGGCTGCCCACTCTTCCGGATCTCTCGGCTGCATTCCTAACCTGCAAGACATTCTACAACATTAGGTATAAAACCGTTAGCTCATATTCGAAGCATTAGAATCAATGGGAAAGACACAAACACATGTAAATCATCATAAACACACAACATACCCAAAGGCACACCAATCCGGTTTATTATCTTTATTATTATTACGTCATATCCCGTTCTAATTCAACTTCTTTTGTGACACGAGAATATCTCGAAACTCGCCTCGGTCCCCATTTCCGGCATGGAACAGTACGGATGCCTCCGATTGTCTAACCAGCACGGCTAGTCGCCAAGAACCTCCTAGCTCTACGCAAGAGCTAGGCAGTGATGTCACCGCCCGTTATCATACACTTGGGCCAAATAATATAAGGGGCGGTGATCCTATTTCCGGTTTAGTTTTTATAAATAGTAAAGAATAAACACACACCACCAAATACACATCAATGTTAATACAAGGAATACGAGTTAAGTAAGTCCGAAGACTTACCTCGTCCCAAATGCTAACTCACAAAAAGTTCTCGCTTCCCTTGGGAAGAAGTATACAACCTGCTCACAACAAGATATCTATCAAAACCCGCTCAACTCAAGAAGTCTTATACTTCTATACAAATGATCTACGGAAGATCATTTGACTCTCATTCTAGGACCGCATCCTAGAATCCCTCATGCTCACACCACACTCAACACAAGCTAGAAGTCCCTAGACTTCTAGACCCTAAGACCTCTCAAAAACATAACCCACAACATATACATGCCTAGTCTTAACAATCTCAACAGTAACAACACCGTGTTAGGATACGCATATCCTATCCCATACACTCAACAATCATATACTCCAATTCTCAAACCTCACAAGCCTCACAAGATAACATCAACACCTCAAGTCACAAGATTCACAAGATCAACCATAAAGCACAAATCCTTAACAATCCTCACAAGATAACAACTCAACTCAAGCCTTAGAACAATCATAAATCCTCAAAACTCACCTAAGGTTCAAACCACTACTTGACATTCACTCTAAGTTATGCTATATTCAACCAAGCATGATACTAATACTAAACATAACTAAAACGAGGTAAGATCATAAGCTCGGGGGAGAGGGTACTCACGTGACGTCTAAAGACGGAAGACGAACTTAGACTCGTTAGGCCTTTATTGGGGCGCTTCCGGACCTAAAACCAAAGCCACACAAATTTAGCTAATACGCTAAATTTGATCGTAATATATAAGATATATATATTATAAGGTAAACTCATTTTCAAAAACAAACACTAAAAACCCGCAATTAAACCCTTGAGTCATAATCTCGAAATTAATCCAACGAGGGTATAAAATATAAGGAAAGTCCCGCTTGTAAAACAAGGATAAAACTCGCAAAAACGCTTTCCGGGACAAATAATATCATTCCAAAAAATATGGGTCATAATACATAATTAGATATTTGGCCAAATTCCATAAATAAACCAACAAGGACACAATACGTAATATACATAAATATAAGATCAAACTCGTATATAAAATCCAAGGTTAAAACTCGTAAAAACATTTTCTGGGCAACTCACGAGGTTCCATAAACTTGGGATATATTCTGAAAATAAAAACTGGAGCAAATCAGTAATTAATTCAAATCAGTAGGGCACAATCTACAAATTCCAGAAGACTGGGTCAAATCTGCAATAAACACAAATCATGGGTACATTCTGCAGTTATACCAAAATGAGGGGAGTCCCGATTTAATTTCGGATAAGGGTTTCCAAAACCCGTTCAGAACTCAGAGTTCAGAAGATGGCGGCTTGGAGGCGAGTGCACAGGCAGCGGCCGCTTCGAGTCTCCGGTGGGTCGACGGTGGGTGGGGGGTGGCAGGGACTCCTTCGAACCTGGCGGCGAAGCGGTCCTTCCTGGCGGTGGCGGCGTTTCTCCCCGGATGCCGTCTTCCCTGTTTCTTGACAGGGCTCGACAGACGTGGTGATGCAGGTGATTCGAGAGAGAGACGAAGGGGAGCTGCTGCGTCGGTGTTGCTGGAGGGAGGAGAGCAACGACGGCGGCTGGGCTGGCTCTCCGCTAGCAAGCGAGGCAGGTACTGCGGTTCTCCTCCGGTTCCGGCAGCGACGAGGGAGTGATGTGCTGAGGTTTCTCGATCCCGGAATTGACAGAGGAGCAGAAGAGAGGAGAAGTGTGGGTTTGAGCAAACAGAAAGGTGAGGGAGGTAGGGAAGATGAGAGCAGAGGTAGGAGCAGCAAGGTCGAGAGGTCGGGGAGGCATGCCTATGTTCAGCTTTGCAAGACAGCAAGGCTGGGCACAGCAAAAAGCTTCATCACCGCAGAGGAGAAAGAGAACGAAAAAAAAAATAAATAAAAATAAATAAATGAATATATAAATAAATAGGAAAAAATGGAAATGAAGTAAACTCGATCAAAACGTCGGAAACGGGATTTCTGAATCGGAAATTTTTTTCCGAATCTTCTGTAAAATAATTTACGGAAAACTTATAAATCAATTATAGAATAAATTAGGGAAATGGGACCCTTTATATATTGCTTTTGTAAAATGGGTCTCTAAAGAAAACAATAAAAATTAGGCCTATACCTGGGAAATAGAACATAATTGAAATGATGGTACTACACAACATGGGCTCCTATTGTTGAAAAGTTTAGATTTAGTGTCTCTCATCATTTCATTTTGAAAATGGGCTCCTATTGTTGAAAAAAATCAGAAAAGTAAGGGACATAGGTTTCATTTGATTTGATGGGTGACATGTAGAAAAATCAGAAAATAGTCCAATCAATTCAGTCAACCCATCTTTTTCCCTCATTTGTCCCTTCTTCTTCCCTCTTTTTAAACCTAAATTTATTTCTGGGTATCCATATGCAGCTCTTTTCTTCTTCCCATTGAAACGCAGAAATCTGAACTGGTTGTTGAGCTTCTTCTTCACTGGAATTTATTTGTGGGTAAGCAGTGTTTGTTCCTATTTTTGGGTAAGCAGTGTTTGTTCCTATTTCTGGGTAATCTCAAACTTCTTGGGTAATGTATTTGTGGGTAATCTGAAACTTCTCATCTCTTCTTTTTGTGAATCCAAATTAGGCCTTCTCAGATTGTTACACAGCTCAAGAGATTCTATAAATACCCAAGATAAGAATTGAAGTGCATGTCATTACCCGAACTACAAACACAAGACAAGCTCAAGAGATTCTATAAATACCCAAGACAAGAACTGAAGTGCATGCCATTATAAGGGCTACAAATACAAAACAAAGAATCCCTAGTCTGTTTACAACGGTGACAAGGCCTAGAGATCCTCTCATTGTAGGGAGAGTCATAGGTAATGTTTTGAACCCCTTCACCAATTCTATCTCGATGCGTATATCTTACTACGGCAAAAACGTTACTAATGGATCTGAATTTAAACCTTCTTAAATTGTTACACAACCTAGAGTCGATATAGGCGGAGATGATTTTCGTACTTTTTATACTTTGGTAACTACATCTCTCTCTTCTTGATTTCTTTTCACGTGTACAAATCAATTCTTATGCTTATGTATCATAAATTCTAATATCACTAGATAATGGTGGATCCTGATGCACCAAACCCTAGTAATCCGAGCTTAAAAGAATATCTACATTGGTGAGCATATTTATTAACTCTTTCAATTTATCTTAACGAATGATAATTTCCGAACCCTCATGTCCGATCGTATTGCCCGCCGCAAACAAGCTTCTATGTTTAACTCTACCTATCTTTGGATACTTGTGTTAGGTTGGTTACTGATATACCGGCAACGACTATTAGGTTGGTCACTAATATACCGGCAACGACCGGAGTCACCTTTGGAGTTTAGGTATGTATATAAGTAATAAAGAATCCTACAAAATCAATCAAATAATAAATTCTTTTAAAATCAACAAAATTTTAAATACCATAGAAATTTTATGGAAAATTTTAAATCCTAATTGCATACCTAAAGATTTATATGGACTTTTAAAAATCTATATAAAATACCCATAGACTTTTAAACTCCAAAAAATTCTTGTAAAGTCTTAATTGAATGCACCCCCTAGGTTTAAGGTTTATTTTCTATAGTATGCAACGTCACAGTCAACCATGGACCAGATGAATATTAACAATATTCCAAACGTTTATTTCCTAAATTATTTCATGTAGTTAAGAACTTCGTATAAATATTTAGTTATATAATATATTTTATTAAGTAAGTAAATAAATTTAGAAGATCTTGTGAAAATATGGCAAAATATTATATATCATTAGTTGTAACAAAAATTATACAAAATACATTATAATTTTACATTTCTACCCGGGTTTTTTAATGTTAATTATATGTAAGGTTATGTGTGCATGACAAGCTCACAATTAGTATAGATTAGAAGATGACAAATTGCATATATGACCTATATCACAAGAATAATATAACACTCCAAATCTGTGGGACTCGGGACGCTACGGGTGGAGACCTCACAATGGGTTCAGACCCTTAGCTTGACAACAATTTCACCGGATCTTGCAACAAGGCACAAATAAAGGCCAAAATGAAATACATTTTTATGCAATGCAATGAAACCCGAAACCGAACAAACAAAGACTTCAGCCGAGATACAAAACAAAGACTAAACGCCATACACGCGGCATACAAAACACAACAACCGAAAAACGAAACACAACCTGACTGCAACCAAAACCCCTCCTTAAATGTACGGAACCCCGGCTGCCCACTCTTCCGGATCTCTCGGCTGCATTCCTAACCTGCAAGACATTCTACAACATTAGGTATAAAACCGTTAGCTCATATTCGAAGCATTAGAATCAATGGGAAAGACACAAACACATGTAAATCATCATAAACACACAACATACCCAAAGGCACACCAATCCGGTTTATTATCTTTATTATTATTACGTCATATCCCGTTCTAATTCAACTTCTTTTGTGACACGAGAATATCTCGAAACTCGCCTCGGTCCCCATTTCCGGCATGGAACAGTACGGATGCCTCCGATTGTCTAACCAGCACGGCTAGTCGCCAAGAACCTCCTAGCTCTACGCAAGAGCTAGGCAGTGATGTCACCGCCCGTTATCATACACTTGGGCCAAATAATATAAGGGGCGGTGATCCTATTTCCGGTTTAGTTTTTATAAATAGTAAAGAATAAACACACACCACCAAATACACATCAATGTTAATACAAGGAATACGAGTTAAGTAAGTCCGAAGACTTACCTCGTCCCAAATGCTAACTCACAAAAAGTTCTCGCTTCCCTTGGGAAGAAGTATACAACCTGCTCACAACAAGATATCTATCAAAACCCGCTCAACTCAAGAAGTCTTATACTTCTATACAAATGATCTACGGAAGATCATTTGACTCTCATTCTAGGACCGCATCCTAGAATCCCTCATGCTCACACCACACTCAACACAAGCTAGAAGTCCCTAGACTTCTAGACCCTAAGACCTCTCAAAAACATAACCCACAACATATACATGCCTAGTCTTAACAATCTCAACAGTAACAACACCGTGTTAGGATACGCATATCCTATCCCATACACTCAACAATCATATACTCCAATTCTCAAACCTCACAAGCCTCACAAGATAACATCAACACCTCAAGTCACAAGATTCACAAGATCAACCATAAAGCACAAATCCTTAACAATCCTCACAAGATAACAACTCAACTCAAGCCTTAGAACAATCATAAATCCTCAAAACTCACCTAAGGTTCAAACCACTACTTGACATTCACTCTAAGTTATGCTATATTCAACCAAGCATGATACTAATACTAAACATAACTAAAACGAGGTAAGATCATAAGCTCGGGGGAGAGGGTACTCACGTGACGTCTAAAGACGGAAGACGAACTTAGACTCGTTAGGCCTTTATTGGGGCGCTTCCGGACCTAAAACCAAAGCCACACAAATTTAGCTAATACGCTAAATTTGATCGTAATATATAAGATATATATATTATAAGGTAAACTCATTTTTAAAAACAAACACTAAAAACCCGCAATTAAACCCTTGAGTCATAATCTCGAAATTAATCCAACGAGGGTATAAAATATAAGGAAAGTCCCGCTTGTAAAACAAGGATAAAACTCGCAAAAACGCTTTCCGGGACAAATAATATCATTCCAAAAAATATGGGTCATAATACATAATTAGATATTTGGCCAAATTCCATAAATAAACCAACAAGGACACAATACGTAATATACATAAATATAAGATCAAACTCGTATATAAAATCCAAGGTTAAAACTCGTAAAAACATTTTCTGGGCAACTCACGAGGTTCCATAAACTTGGGATATATTCTGAAAATAAAAACTGGAGCAAATCAGTAATTAATTCAAATCAGTAGGGCACAACCTACAAATTCTAGAAGACTGGGTCAAATCTGCAATAAACACAAATCATGGGTACATTCTGCAGTTATACCAAAATGAGGGGAGTCCCGATTTAATTTCGGATAAGGGTTTCCAAAACCCGTTCATAACTCAGAGTTCAGAAGATGGCGGCTTGGAGGCGAGTGCACAGGCAGCGGCCGCTTCGAGTCTCCGGTGGGTCGACGGTGGGTGGGGGGTGGCAGGGACTCCTTCGAACCTGGCGGCGAAGCGGTCCTTCCTGGCGGTGGCGGCGTTTCTCCCCGGATGCCGTCTTCCCTGTTTCTTGATAGGGCTCGACAGACGTGGTGATGCAGGTGATTCGAGAGAGAGACGAAGGGGAGCTGCTGCGTCGGTGTTGCTGGAGGGAGGAGAGCAACGACGGCGGCTGGGCTGGCTCTCAGCTAGCAAGCGAGGCAGGTACTGCGGTTCTCCTCCGGTTCCGGCAGCGACGAGGGAGTGATGTGCTGAGGTTTCTCGATCCCGGAATTGACAGAGGAGCAGAAGAGAGGAGAAGTGTGGGTTTGAGCAAACAGAAAGGTGAGGGAGGTAGGGAAGATGAGAGCAGAGGTAGGAGCAGCAAGGTCGAGAGGTCGGGGAGGCATGCCTATGTTCAGCTTTGCAAGACAGCAAGGCTGGGCACAGCAAAAAGCTTCATCACCGCAGAGGAGAAAGAGAACGAAAAAAAAAATAAATAAAAATAAATAAATGAATATATAAATAAATAGGAAAAAATGGAAATGAAGTAAACTCGATCAAAACGTCGGAAACGGGATTTCTGAATCGGAAATTTTTTTCCGAATCTTCTGTAAAATAATTTACGGAAAACTTATAAATCAATTATAGAATAAATTAGGGAAATGGGACCCTTTATATATTGCTTTTGTAAAATGGGTCTCTAAAGAAAACAATAAAAATTAGGCCTATACCTGGGAAATAGAACATAATTGAAATGATGGTACTACACAACATGGGCTCCTATTGTTGAAAAGTTTAGATTTAGTGTCTCTCATCATTTCATTTTGAAAATGGGCTCCTATTGTTGAAAAAAATCAGAAAAGTAAGGGACATAGGTTTCATTTGATTTGATGGGTGACATGTAGAAAAATCAGAAAATAGTCCAATCAATTCAGTCAACCCATCTTTTTCCCTCATTTGTCCCTTCTTCTTCCCTCTTTTTAAACCTAAATTTATTTCTGGGTATCCATATGCAGCTCTTTTCTTCTTCCCATTGAAACGCAGAAATCTGAACTGGTTGTTGAGCTTCTTCTTCACTGGAATTTATTTGTGGGTAAGCAGTGTTTGTTCCTATTTTTGGGTAAGCAGTGTTTGTTCCTATTTCTGGGTAATCTCAAACTTCTTGGGTAATGTATTTGTGGGTAATCTGAAACTTCTCATCTCTTCTTTTTGTGAATCCAAATTAGGCCTTCTCAGATTGTTACACAGCTCAAGAGATTCTATAAATACCCAAGATAAGAATTGAAGTGCATGTCATTACCCGAACTACAAACACAAGACAAGCTCAAGAGATTCTATAAATACCCAAGACAAGAACTGAAGTGCATGCCATTATAAGGGCTACAAATACAAAACAAAGAATCCCTAGTCTCTCTACAACAATGACAAGGCCTAGAGATCCTCTCATTGTAGGGAGAGTCATAGGTAATGTTTTGAACCCCTTCACCAATTCTATCTCGATGCGTATATCTTACTACGGCAAAAACGTTACTAATGGATCTGAATTTAAACCTTCTTAAATTGTTACACAACCTAGAGTCGATATAGGCGGAGATGATTTTCGTACTTTTTATACTTTGGTAACTACATCTCTCTCTTCTTGATTTCTTTTCACGTGTACAAATCAATTCTTATGCTTATGTATCATAAATTCTAATATCACTAGATAATGGTGGATCCTGATGCACCAAACCCTAGTAATCCGAGCTTAAAAGAATATCTACATTGGTGAGCATATTTATTAACTCTTTCAATTTATCTTAACGAATGATAATTTCCGAACCCTCATGTCCGATCGTATTGCCCGCCGCAAACAAGCTTCTATGTTTAACTCTACCTATCTTTGGATACTTGTGTTAGGTTGGTTACTGATATACCGGCAACGACTATTAGGTTGGTCACTAATATACCGGCAACGACCGGAGTCACCTTTGGAGTTTAGGTATGTATATAAGTAATAAAGAATCCTACAAAATCAATCAAATAATAAATTCTTTTAAAATCAACAAAATTTTAAATACCATAGAAATTTTATGGAAAATTTTAAATCCTAATTGCATACCTAAAGATTTATATGGACTTTTAAAAATCTATATAAAATACCCATAGACTTTTAAACTCCAAAAAATTCTTGTAAAGTCTTAATTGAATGCACCCCCTAGGTTTAAGGTTTATTTTCTATAGTATGCAACGTCACAGTCAACCATGGACCAGATGAATATTAACAATATTCCAAACGTTTATTTCCTAAATTATTTCATGTAGTTAAGAACTTCGTATAAATATTTAGTTATATAATATATTTTATTAAGTAAGTAAATAAATTTAGAAGATCTTGTGAAAATATGGCAAAATATTATATATCATTAGTTGTAACAAAAATTATACAAAATACATTATAATTTTACATTTCTACCCGGGTTTTTTAATGTTAATTATATGTAAGGTTATGTGTGCATGACAAGCTCACAATTAGTATAGATTAGAAGATGACAAATTGCATATATGACCTATATCACAAGAATAATATAACACTCCAAAT
>BSUD01000008.1:109331787-109374384 GCA_033239045.1 Fagopyrum esculentum | reverse complement strand
CTTGACAACAATTTCACCGGATCTTGCAACAAGGCACAAATAAAGGCCAAAATGAAATACATTTTTATGCAATGCAATGAAACCCGAAACCGAACAAACAAAGACTTCAGCCGAGATACAAAACAAAGACTAAACGCCATACACGCGGCATACAAAACACAACAACCGAAAAACGAAACACAACCTGACTGCAACCAAAACCCCTCCTTAAATGTACGGAACCCCGGCTGCCCACTCTTCCGGATCTCTCGGCTGCATTCCTAACCTGCAAGACATTCTACAACATTAGGTATAAAACCGTTAGCTCATATTCGAAGCATTAGAATCAATGGGAAAGACACAAACACATGTAAATCATCATAAACACACAACATACCCAAAGGCACACCAATCCGGTTTATTATCTTTATTATTATTACGTCATATCCCGTTCTAATTCAACTTCTTTTGTGACACGAGAATATCTCGAAACTCGCCTCGGTCCCCATTTCCGGCATGGAACAGTACGGATGCCTCCGATTGTCTAACCAGCACGGCTAGTCGCCAAGAACCTCCTAGCTCTACGCAAGAGCTAGGCAGTGATGTCACCGCCCGTTATCATACACTTGGGCCAAATAATATAAGGGGCGGTGATCCTATTTCCGGTTTAGTTTTTATAAATAGTAAAGAATAAACACACACCACCAAATACACATCAATGTTAATACAAGGAATACGAGTTAAGTAAGTCCGAAGACTTACCTCGTCCCAAATGCTAACTCACAAAAAGTTCTCGCTTCCCTTGGGAAGAAGTATACAACCTGCTCACAACAAGATATCTATCAAAACCCGCTCAACTCAAGAAGTCTTATACTTCTATACAAATGATCTACGGAAGATCATTTGACTCTCATTCTAGGACCGCATCCTAGAATCCCTCATGCTCACACCACACTCAACACAAGCTAGAAGTCCCTAGACTTCTAGACCCTAAGACCTCTCAAAAACATAACCCACAACATATACATGCCTAGTCTTAACAATCTCAACAGTAACAACACCGTGTTAGGATACGCATATCCTATCCCATACACTCAACAATCATATACTCCAATTCTCAAACCTCACAAGCCTCACAAGATAACATCAACACCTCAAGTCACAAGATTCACAAGATCAACCATAAAGCACAAATCCTTAACAATCCTCACAAGATAACAACTCAACTCAAGCCTTAGAACAATCATAAATCCTCAAAACTCACCTAAGGTTCAAACCACTACTTGACATTCACTCTAAGTTATGCTATATTCAACCAAGCATGATACTAATACTAAACATAACTAAAACGAGGTAAGATCATAAGCTCGGGGGAGAGGGTACTCACGTGACGTCTAAAGACGGAAGACGAACTTAGACTCGTTAGGCCTTTATTGGGGCGCTTCCGGACCTAAAACCAAAGCCACACAAATTTAGCTAATACGCTAAATTTGATCGTAATATATAAGATATATATATTATAAGGTAAACTCATTTTCAAAAACAAACACTAAAAACCCGCAATTAAACCCTTGAGTCATAATCTCGAAATTAATCCAACGAGGGTATAAAATATAAGGAAAGTCCCGCTTGTAAAACAAGGATAAAACTCGCAAAAACGCTTTCCGGGACAAATAATATCATTCCAAAAAATATGGGTCATAATACATAATTAGATATTTGGCCAAATTCCATAAATAAACCAACAAGGACACAATACGTAATATACATAAATATAAGATCAAACTCGTATATAAAATCCAAGGTTAAAACTCGTAAAAACATTTTCTGGGCAACTCACGAGGTTCCATAAACTTGGGATATATTCTGAAAATAAAAACTGGAGCAAATCAGTAATTAATTCAAATCAGTAGGGCACAATCTACAAATTCCAGAAGACTGGGTCAAATCTGCAATAAACACAAATCATGGGTACATTCTGCAGTTATACCAAAATGAGGGGAGTCCCGATTTAATTTCGGATAAGGGTTTCCAAAACCCGTTCAGAACTCAGAGTTCAGAAGATGGCGGCTTGGAGGCGAGTGCACAGGCAGCGGCCGCTTCGAGTCTCCGGTGGGTCGACGGTGGGTGGGGGGTGGCAGGGACTCCTTCGAACCTGGCGGCGAAGCGGTCCTTCCTGGCGGTGGCGGCGTTTCTCCCCGGATGCCGTCTTCCCTGTTTCTTGACAGGGCTCGACAGACGTGGTGATGCAGGTGATTCGAGAGAGAGACGAAGGGGAGCTGCTGCGTCGGTGTTGCTGGAGGGAGGAGAGCAACGACGGCGGCTGGGCTGGCTCTCCGCTAGCAAGCGAGGCAGGTACTGCGGTTCTCCTCCGGTTCCGGCAGCGACGAGGGAGTGATGTGCTGAGGTTTCTCGATCCCGGAATTGACAGAGGAGCAGAAGAGAGGAGAAGTGTGGGTTTGAGCAAACAGAAAGGTGAGGGAGGTAGGGAAGATGAGAGCAGAGGTAGGAGCAGCAAGGTCGAGAGGTCGGGGAGGCATGCCTATGTTCAGCTTTGCAAGACAGCAAGGCTGGGCACAGCAAAAAGCTTCATCACCGCAGAGGAGAAAGAGAACGAAAAAAAAATAAATAAAAATAAATAAATGAATATATAAATAAATAGGAAAAAATGGAAATGAAGTAAACTCGATCAAAACGTCGGAAACGGGATTTCTGAATCGGAAATTTTTTTCCGAATCTTCTGTAAAATAATTTACGGAAAACTTATAAATCAATTATAGAATAAATTAGGGAAATGGGACCCTTTATATATTGCTTTTGTAAAATGGGTCTCTAAAGAAAACAATAAAAATTAGGCCTATACCTGGGAAATAGAACATAATTGAAATGATGGTACTACACAACATGGGCTCCTATTGTTGAAAAGTTTAGATTTAGTGTCTCTCATCATTTCATTTTGAAAATGGGCTCCTATTGTTGAAAAAAATCAGAAAAGTAAGGGACATAGGTTTCATTTGATTTGATGGGTGACATGTAGAAAAATCAGAAAATAGTCCAATCAATTCAGTCAACCCATCTTTTTCCCTCATTTGTCCCTTCTTCTTCCCTCTTTTCAAACCTAAATTTATTTGAAATAATGAGAGAAAGAGGACCCCAAAATTTTTCATTTTGTGAAATAGGCCTCTAATAAATTTACTACATAAAATAGGTCTGAAAAGTATAAACTAGGCTACTGTAGACATTGAATTGAAAAGAAAGGGGTGCAGGCTTTTTTTTGAAATGATTTGATGTTAATTTTTTGGAAAAAAAAAACACTGCTTATCCACAAATAGATTACCCAGGAATACATTACCCATAAATTTTGAGATTACCCAGAAATAGATTACCCAAAAAGTTTGACATTACCTAGGAAGTTTGACTGTTTTAGATTACCCCGAAATACATTACCCAGGAAGATGAGAAGTACCCCGAAATACATTACCTAGGAAGATGAGAAGTTTCAGCTTACCCCGAAATACATTACCCAGGAAGATGAGAAGTTGGAGATTATCCATGGATACAAACAAACACTACTTACCCACAAATAGAAAATGTAAACAAACATTGCTTACCCACAAGTAGAACAGGAAGTTTCAGTGTTTTAGATTCACAAAAAGAAGAGATGAGAAGTTTCAGATTACCCACAAATACATTACCCAAGAAGTTTGAGATTACCCAGAAATAGGAACAAACACTGCTTACCCAAAAATAGGAACAAACACTGCTTACCCACAAATACATTCCAGTGAAGAAGAAGCTCAACAAGCAGTCCAGATTTCTGCGTTTCAATGGGAAGAAGAAAAGAGCTGCATATGGATACCCACAAATAAATTTAGGTTTGAAAGGAGGGAAGAAGAAGGGACAAAGAAGGGAAAAAGATGGGCTGACTGAATTGATTGGACTATTTTTTGATTTTTTCTACATGTCACCCATCAAATCAAATGAAACCTATGTCCCTTATTTTTCTGATTTTTTCTACCATAGGAGCCCATTTTTTAAATGAAATGATGAGAGACCCTAAATCTAAACTCTACATTGTAAAAGGTCCACATTGTAAATTCAGCCAATTTATTTCTGGGTATCCATATGCAGCTCTTTTCTTCTTCCCATTGAAACGCAGAAATCTGAACTGGTTGTTGAGCTTCTTCTTCACTGGAATTTATTTGTGGGTAAGCAGTGTTTGTTCCTATTTTTGGGTAAGCAGTGTTTGTTCCTATTTCTGGGTAATCTCAAACTTCTTGGGTAATGTATTTGTGGGTAATCTGAAACTTCTCATCTCTTCTTTTTGTGAATCTAAAACACTGAAACTTCCTGTTCTATTTGTGGGTAAGCAATGTTTGTTTACATTTTCTATTTGTGGGTAAGCAGTGTTTGTTTGTATCCATGGATAATCTCCAACTTCTCATCTTACTAGGTAATGTATTTCGGGGTAAGCTGAAACTTCTCATCTTCCTGCGTAATGTATTTCGGGAAAATCTAAAACAGTCAAACTTTCTGGGTAATGTCAAACTTTTTGGGTAATCTATTTCTGGGTAATCTCAAAATTCATGGGTAATGTATTCCTGGGTAATCTATTTGTGGGTAAGCAGTGTTTTTTTTTTTCCCAAAAAATTAACATCAAATCATTTCAAAAAAAAGCCTGCACCCCTCTCTTTTCAATTCAATGTCTACAATAGCCTAGTTTATACTTTTCAGACCTATTTTATGTAGTAAATTTATTAGAGGCCCATTTCACAAAATGAAAAATTTTGGGTCCTCTTTCTCTCATTATTTCTTTATTTTTTGGATATTGTATGACGAAATTGGGTTGTTATTTTTTGGGTATGTTAGGTGAGTTATTTTTTTTTTGTTGTATGACGATTTATGTTTGATTACCCAAAATTCCGATCTCAAAATTAGGATATGCACTTACTATGTTCGATCTACTATATTGACAACCATACGAACAAACCACTTACCCAAACATATCAATATCTTAAAAAACACTTACCCAAAATGTGTTAAAATGTTGGATATGTTTTATAGTTACCCAAAATGTGTTATATTTAAAGTGATATCGTGGATATGTTTTATGGTTACCCAAAATGTGTTATAATGATCAAATATCAAGTGAATTTTTGTGTAATGACCAAATGTCATTTGATATTGATGTTTGTATACAATATCGAGTTTTGAAATTTTT
Organism: Fagopyrum esculentum; assembly: GCA_033239045.1. Taxonomy (NCBI): domain Eukaryota; kingdom Viridiplantae; phylum Streptophyta; class Magnoliopsida; order Caryophyllales; family Polygonaceae; genus Fagopyrum; species Fagopyrum esculentum. The sequence goes on along the minus strand of BSUD01000008.1, from coordinate 109,369,184 downwards.
TGGTATGACAAATTTAAATTGGGTATGGATTTTGTATCAAGTGATGTTTAAATTGGGTATAAATATAAAATATTATCCAATTTATGGATATTATTGTAACACCCCGAATCCGCAGGATATCGGGATGCTACGGGCGAGACCTCGCGATGGGTCCCGACCCTTAGCTTGACAACAATTTCACCGGACCTTTCCAACATGGCACAAATAAAGGCAAAACTCAAATCTGTTTATAATGTATGCGAGAACTAAAGTAAAAGTACAAAGTGGAAACTCAGTCGAGTCCTCAAAACGACACAATCTCAAAGTATAAAACAGAAATCCATAATCCAAACACAACAAAATAAACCCAAAAACGCCCCCGTCCTATAGTGTACGGCGACCCTCGGCTGTCCACTCCTCCACCTCACTCGGTGGCGTCCCTAACCTGCAAGGCGTCTACACAAACGGTTTAAAACCGTTAGCTCATATTCCAGACATTAGAATCAATGGGCGAGGCACATACTCACGAAGTCTCATCACAAGCATACAACATACATAAAAGCAAAACAATCCGGTTTATTATCTTTGTTATTATAAAGTCGTATCCCGTTCTAATTCAACTTAGGTTTGTGACACGAAACCACTGTGGTCCCGCCCCGGTCCCTAATTACCGGCATGGAACGGTACGGATGCCTCCGTCCGTCTGACCAGCACGGGCTAGTCGCCGAGAACCTCCTAGACTCTCGCAAGAGCTAGGCAGATGATGTCACCGCCCGTTATCATGCACTTGGGCCAGAATAATATAAAGTCGGTGATCCTATTACCGGTTTAGTTGTTTATAACATAAACAATAACATATACATACACCACCACACACACACATCGATGCTAATATGTAAAATACGAGCTAAGTAAGTCCGAAGACTTACCTCAAGGTAACTCGAATAACCACTCTCAACTTCCCGCAGAAAAACGCTCAAAGCCTGGCCAAACGAGGCACACTATCAACAACTAACTAAAAAGCTAGAAGTCCTTGGACTTCTAGTCTCTAACATATATATGAGGTCCTAACTCTAGTATGCTAGGTCCAACCTCTAATCTCGAAGATCATCCTAAGATCGTAAAGAAGATAATTCAACAAGTTCAATATCCAAACACTAAAACCTATGGTTCGCGAGGCCACTACATGGCATTTGCTCTACGTTATGCTAAATTCACCTAGCATGTCATACTACCATTACCAAACTAACGAAGGAGAAGGTACTCACACGAGATCCAAGGGGAAGCACGGTTTACGGAGTCAAGGACGGGTTCGTTGTCCTTTAATGGGCGCTTCCGGACCTAAACACCAAAGCTAATCAAATTTAGCTTATACGCTAAATTTGAGCGGCGATCTAGCAAATAAAACGAAGCAATTAAATACCCCTTTTTAAAACAAACATAAAACTCGTACAACCCAATTTTCCGGCAAATCCAAACAATTTATAAACATGGTCAAAACCAAACTCGACTTTTTCTAAGATTTTTGGCTTGAAAATAATTACCCAAGAAAAATCCGTAAATATCAATATTCTATAGTGTCAAGGCTGCAATACACCACTCAACAGGGCCGAAACTGCAATAACTAAAAAAAAAAGGGTCAAAACTGCAATAAACAGGAAAAGAGGGCAAAATTGGAAAAATGCACAGTTCTTCTTCAACCTGTTGTTGATGCGCGTCACAGGAAAGAAAAGGGGAAGGGCCCCTGGTGGCTGCGCGGCGGAGGAAAGAGAAGAAGAGACGCCGGCGGCGGGGCTCACTGGTGACAGAGGCGGCAGCAGGGCGGCCAGGCTCCGGCGGCGGCGTACCGTCCCGATCTCCGCCAGGTGGACTGCGATTAGGGCAAATAAGAGAGGGGGTCTGCGGTGCTCCGATTGGGGGGGTCGTGGGTGTCCGAAGGTGCTCCGGTCGGAGTCGTCACCACTCCGAGCGCAAGGAGCCTGCGGAAGGTTGGGCTACAGGCAGCAATTGGATGTAGAGAGTAGAGGTAAGGAAGGGTGCGTGAGGGAGAGTGTTAGGGAGAGAGAGAGAGAGGGGATGGGCTGCTTGGGGTATTCATCACAGGAGGGAGGCGAGGAGGCGCTGCAGCCTGCAGGGGCAAGGGCGTAGGGACAGCCGGCAGACTAGGTAGGTTGCAGACGGCGGGAGGGAAGCGAGGAGGCGGATCTTCTGCAATCCTTTCCAGCGTACAACAGACGCAAAAAGAAGGAAGGAGAAAAGAAAAATAAATAAATAATAAAAAAAAGAAAAATAGAAAAAGGGAATAGGGAAAAACTCGATTAAACGATCGGAACGGGATTTCCCCCGATCGGTAAATCCCGACTTTCCGACAAAATCAAATTAATAAAAAAAAACGGAGATACATGCATGTATCCCAAATAATAAAATACCCGAAAAGATAAATTTTAATATATCTATATATATAAGTACTTTTATTAAAATTCAAGCTAATAACAAAACACTAGAAGGGAAAGAAAACGAAGTCGGAACGCACCCGAATAAACGGGGCGTTACATCAGGTCCTCCTAAAGAAAAGTTTCGTCCCGAAACTTGCTACACGCGGAACTCTCAAACAAACGTGTCTCAATATTCTCTCGGAACACTATATGTGGTAACTATGGCCCTTCTAATCCAAAGTCTACTTGCCTAGACTCGCAAGATATATACATAAGAAACACACATATCACATCACGTCATAAGTCACATAAGAATAACCAAAATAGATTTCGGAACTAACCCGACGGTCCTGTAGATGCGGCTAATCCTGCGTAAAACTCAGGATAGTTCCTACGGATACTATCCTCCGTCTCCCAAGTGGCCTCGTCGGCTCCTCGCCTCGACCACTGCACTCTCAACATCGGTATCTCCTTCGACCGAAGTCGTCTCGTACTACGCTCCAAAACCGCAATCGGATGCTCCGCGAAGGTATGGTCTGGCTCGACCACCAGGTCCTCGTGGCTAATGACATGCCTCGGGTCATGTATGTACTCTCTCAACTGAGATACATGGAACACCGGGTGAATACCCTCCAACCTCGGTGGTAACGCTAACCTATATGCCACCTCTCCGACTCTCTCTAAAATCTCAAAGGGGCCGACATATCGGGGGCTTAACTTCCCCTTAATGCCAAATCGCCTGACACCCCGTGTCGGTGATACCCTCAACCAGACCTGAGCTCCTACTCTGAACTCTAGGGGCCTACGCCTCCTATCTGCATATGATCTCTGACGGCTCTGCGCAGCCAACATCCTCTCCCGAATCAAAGCAGCCCTAGCCATGTCATCCTGTATCTGGGCTGGAGCTACAACACTAGAACTGCCCGGCTCATCCCAACACAAGGGAGTACGACATCTCCGTCCATACAAGGCCTCATACGGTGACATCCCAATCGAAGCGTGCCAACTGTTATTATACGAGAACTCCACCAATGGAAGGTGATCTGGCCATACCTGCCCCCAGTCCAACACACATGCCCGTAACATGTCCTCTAAGGTCTGAATAGTCCGCTCGGACTGACCGTCGGTCTGTGGATGATATGCGGTGGTGAAATGCAGACTCGAGCCTAGGGCGGCGTGTACCTGCTGCCAAAACCTCGAAGTAAAACGTCCATCCCTATCCGAGATGATAGTCCTCGGGACTCCATGCAATCTCACAATATGACGAGTAAACTCCTCAGCTAGACGACTCACCGGCCACGTCTCTCGAATAGGAATGAAACGTGCGGTCTTCGTCAGCCGATCCACTACCACCCAAATCGCATCAAAGCTCCTACTCTGTCTCAAACCGGTGACAAAATCCATGGATATGTCCTCCCACTTCCACTGCGGCACAGGCAGTGGGTGGAGCTCTCCCCCCGGTCTCTGGTGCTCGATCTTGACCTGCTGGCAGGTCGCGCATCTGGCTACATATCTAGCTACATCGGGCTTAAGCCCGCCCCACCAATAAGATCTCCTGATATCCTGGTACATCTTACTCGTGCCTGGATGCACCGAGTAAGGAGTAGAATGCGCCTCCTGCAAGATCCGCTCTCTCAACTCTGGGTCTGACGGCACACAAATACGTCCATGGCGTTTCAACAACCCATCTGCCCCTGTGATAAACTGCGGTGCCTCACCTCTGGCCATCCTGTCCCGAATCCTCGTCAACACGGGACAACCCTCCTGCTTCTGCCGGATCTCTCCAGACAGATCAGGTAACACCTCCAACTCGGTCAGACGGCCGACCATGTCTGGAAACTGAATATCTAGCTCTAACTCCGCCAAATCCCTCTGTAACTGTGGCTGAATCGTGAGTCAAGCTATAGCCTCCTCTCGAGGTGTCCTCCTACTCAAGGCATCGGCAACTACGTTTGCCTTCCCCGGATGGTACAAAATCTCCAAATCGAAGTCCTTAATCAACTCTAACCATCTCCTCTGGCGGTTATTCAACTCCCGCTGAGTGAATATGTACTTCAGACTCTTATGGTCTGTGAAGATCTGGCACGTGACCCCATACAAGTAGTGTCGCCAGATCTTCAGGGCATGAACCACTGCCGCTAGCTCAAGATCATGGGTGAGATAATTCTCCTCGTACGGCTTCAGCTGCCGTGAAGCGTACGCAATAACCCTACCCCTCTGCATCAAAACGCACCCCAAGCCTAGCTTGGAGGCATCACTATACACTACGAAATCCTCTACGCCCTCTAGCTGGGCTAATACAGGAGCGGAGGTCAACCTCCTCTTCAGCTCTTCAAAGCTGCGCTGACAAGGCTCGGACCAGACGAATCTAGTAGACTTCCTCAGCAAGGAAGTAAGTGGCCGTGCAATCACGGAGAAACTCTCAACAAACCGGCGGTAATATCCCGCTAAACCCAAGAAACTGCGCACCTCCTTGACCGTCCTAGGAGGCGGCCATGAGGAAACGGTCTCTATCTTCGCCGGGTCAACCATGACACCCTCGGCGGAAACTATGTGACCTAGGAATGCCACCTCTGACATCCAAAACTCGCACTTAGAGAGCTTTGCATAAAGCTCTCTATCCTGTAGGACTCGAAGCACCGTCCTCAGGTGTCCTGCATGCTCCTCTCTACTCCGAGAGTATACCAAGATGTCGTCTATGAACACTACCACAAACTGGTCCAAGAAATCGATGAATATTCCATTCATCAACTCCATGAAGACGACAGGTGCATTCGTGAGCCCGAATGGCATCACGACAAACTCATAATGGCCGTATCTCGTCCTGAATGCCGTCTTCGGCACGTCCTCCTCCCTCACCCTCAGCTGGTGGTATCCCGACCTCAAGTCGATGCGCGAAAATACGGAGGCTCCCTGCAACTGGTCTAGCAAATCATCAATGCGCGGAAGGGGGTACTTGTTCTTGATGGTGACTTTGTTCAATTCTCGGTAATCGATACAAAGTCTCAAAGATCCGTCCTTCTTCTTGACGAAGAGGACCGGTGCACCCCAAGGGGACACGCTCGGGCGTATGAAACCCCTCTCTGCTAACTCCTCGAGCTGCTTCTTCAGCTCTAGCAACTCGACTGGCGCCATGCGGTATGGGGCCTTGGAGATCGGCCTAGTGCCGGGCTCCAACTCAATGGCAAAATCAACACTCCTCTGCGGTGGTAATCCAGGTGGCTCTCCAAATACATCCTCGAACTCACATGCTACGGGAATCTCCTCCAGCGACGGTCCCGCCTCCTCCTTCACGGCATAGCACCAGAAGGCCTCGCATCCCTGTCCGATAAGTCTTGCGGCTCGAACCGCGCTAATGACTGTACCGGTCTTTCCGAGGTCCCAACCTCGGAAAATCACCTCATGTCCCGTCTCTGTGGTAACTGTCACGGTCCTCCGACTGATGTCTAAGACGGCTCGGTGGCGGTCCATCCAGTCCATGCCTAAAATGACTTCTTCATGCACTAAGTGCATGACATAGAAGTCGGCTAACCAATCTCGGTTTCCCAAACGTATGGGACAACCGCGTACCTCTCGGGTACCACTAACCCTACCCCCATCGGGTAACCCCACAACAAAGGGCCTCCCCTCTACCGTAACTAAGGACAACCTAACTACACAATCATCGGATATAAAAGAGTGCGTGGCACCCGTATCAAATAAAACTCGGACCGAAATGCCGTGAATCTGAATAGTACCTGTAGCTGCTGGCGCTGCTGGATCAGCAGCACTCCTCAACTCGAACGCTCTAGCCTGTGTGCCTTTAGTATCCTGGGCACCCCCACTCCGGCCTCTGCCTCGGCCCTGTCCCTGGGCTGACCCCTGAGTACGAGTCTGAAACTGACCCTGGCTCCTCTGATGCGAGCTCTGAAACTGTGGTGGCCTCTGGCTACCTCCTGCCACACCAGCAGGAGAGGAACCCTGCTGTGACTGTGACTTGCCCTGACGGCAAAAAGCAGCTCGGTGACCCATCTGACCACAAGAGAAGCAAGCCACGGGTGGTCTCCTACATGTGTTCCTCATGTGCCCAAACTCTCCACAACTATAACACTAGCGTCCCCTGTCAGGTACCTGTCTCGACGTCTGAGGACCAGGACGTCCCTGAGTCTGACTACGTCCTTGTCCTGACACTCCTGCCCCTGAACTAGCTGGTATGGTCTTCTGTCTCTTGTCCGGCCCTCCGAACTGTGCTGCCCTCCTATGCCCAGGGCGGTCCCTCTCATAGGCTGAAGCTCGATCCTGATACTCCGCCAGTGAATCACAACGAAATCCCGCCAAGTAGGCGCGGGTGGACTCTCTCAATCTCCTGGAAAAGAGGTAGACATGCTGATCCGCTGGGGGTGCAGCGGGTCCTAGCAAGGCTAACTCTGCTCGAAAACGTCTAATCGCCTCCATCACTGGGACATCCTCAAATCCTGCCTCCAAGAAATCCTGTACTCTATCCCTCCTCAGTGCATCCGGGCAAAATGTCTCTCTAACGAGACTCAATAACTGTTGCATCCTAGTCACACCTCCTCTAACAGTCCTCCACCAATACTGGGCCTCCTCTCGAAATAACGTCTGGACTATCTCCACCTGTCTCTCCTCTGGACAACGGATTGCCTCTAGTGCGGACTCCACGTGCCCAATCCAGTGCTCGACCTCTAACCCTACCTTCCCGTCGAAGTAGGGTACATGCTGCTGGTTGAAAGCCTTCAACCATGAATCAGGTCTAGGAGACCTCAACTCATCTCTAGCTCCGGCGACCTCGATAACCGGCTCGGGCACAACTGCCGCTGGTGCAACCACCTCTGGTGCGGCCCTAATAGGAGTAACTCTCTGTGAGACCTCAGCTGATCTCGCAGGCGCAGGTGCAGGTACCGGGGGTGCGGGAGGTGGTGCTCCTGTCCTGAATGCCTCCTCCACTCGGCGTACGTAATCTGCAAATTCAGTAGCTCCAATAGATGGTCCCCCGGTCCTAGCAGATGGGGAACTATGTGCCCCGGACCTCACAACTATCCTATCTCTAACCTCGGGAATGACGCTCTCAGCTACGTCCTCTACTGGAATCTCAGCTGCTGGCGGATCCACAGCGGGTGGGTCCGCAATGGGGATACGTCCCCGACCTCTCGTGCCTGGAGGTCTCCCTACCCGTCCCCGTCTCTGGGCGGTAGGTGGAAGAGGGGGTCTACCCCTGGCGGGTCCTACGTAAGTCGTGGCTCTCGTACGTGCCATCTGATAGCGTGTGGCGTATATTTATATAAATACGTATGTAATACTTATGAACTTAATTTGATAATAAAAGCATAATAATGATCAAGTTCAAATATGCAACCAAGGCCCATAAGCCCAATCACCCTAAGGTCATATACATATCTAGATACATATAAATCCACAAACATCCTAAGGCCGTAAATATATATACATATATGACTATGTAATAATAACGTATATATACAAACATCAAATCCAGGAATCTATGCCGTCGAGGTTTGCGTGAGGAGTGGAGGTCCCGTACATTCTAACTCAATCCCGACTCATGCATATGAATTTTGAAAACTAAAAAGTCAGAACCCGAAGGGTTCTGTTTATCCCTCATTCGGCCTTTAGAAAGTTGCGAGTGCCATTGTTGTCAACCTAGGGCTCTGATACCACTTTTGTAACACCCCGAATCCGCAGGATATCGGGATGCTACGGGCGAGACCTCGCGATGGGTCCCGACCCTTAGCTTGACAACAATTTCACCGGACCTTTCCAACATGGCACAAATAAAGGCAAAACTCAAATCTGTTTATAATGTATGCGAGAACTAAAGTAAAAGTACAAAGTGGAAACTCAGCCGAGTCCTCAAAACGACACAATCTCAAAGTATAAAACAGAAATCCATAATCCAAACACAACAAAATAAACCCAAAAACGCCCCCGTCCTATAGTGTACGGCGACCCTCGGCTGTCCACTCCTCCACCTCACTCGGTGGCGTCCCTAACCTGCAAGGCGTCTACACAAACGGTTTAAAACCGTTAGCTCATATTCTAGACATTAGAATCAATGGGCGAGGCACATACACACGAAGTCTCATCACAAGCATACAACATACATAAAAGCAAAACAATCCGGTTTATTATCTTTGTTATTATAAAGTCGTATCCCGTTCTAATTCAACTTAGGTTTGTGACACGAAACCACTGTGGTCCCGCCCCGGTCCCTAATTACCGGCATGGAACGGTACGGATGCCTCCGTCCGTCTGACCAGCACGGGCTAGTCGCCGAGAACCTCCTAGACTCTCGCAAGAGCTAGGCAGATGATGTCACCGCCCGTTATCATGCACTTGGGCCAGAATAATATAAAGTCGGTGATCCTATTACCGGTTTAGTTGTTTATAACATAAACAATAACATATACATACACCACCACACACACATCGATGCTAATATGTAAAATACGAGCTAAGTAAGTCCGAAGACTTACCTCAAGGTAACTCGAATAACCACTCTCAACTTCCCGCAGAAAAACGCTCAAAGCCTGGCCAAACGAGGCACACTATCAACAACTAACTAAAAAGCTAGAAGTCCTTGGACTTCTAGTCTCTAACATATATATGAGGTCCTAACTCTAGTATGCTAGGTCCAACCTCTAATCTCGAAGATCATCCTAAGATCGTAAAGAAGATAATTCAACAAGTTCAATATCCAAACACTAAAACCTATGGTTCGCGAGGCCACTACATGGCATTTGCTCTACGTTATGCTAAATTCACCTAGCATGTCATACTACCATTACCAAACTAACGAAGGAGAAGGTACTCACACGAGATCCAAGGGGAAGCACGGTTTACGGAGTCAAGGACGGGTTCGTTGTCCTTTAATGGGCGCTTCCGGACCTAAACACCAAAGCTAATCAAATTTAGCTTATACGCTAAATTTGAGCGGCGATCTAGCAAATAAAACGAAGCAATTAAATACCCCTTTTTAAAACAAACATAAAACTCGTACAACCCAATTTTCCGGCAAATCCAAACAATTTATAAACATGGTCAAAACCAAACTCGACTTTTTCTAAGATTTTTGGCTTGAAAATAATTACCCAAGAAAAATCCGTAAATATCAATATTCTATAGTGTCAAGGCTGCAATACACCACTCAACAGGGCCGAAACTGCAATAACTAAAAAAAAGGGTCAAAACTACAATAAACAGGAAAAGAGGGCAAAATTGGAAAAATGCACAGTTCTTCTTCAACCTGTTGTTGATGCGCGTCACAGGAAAGAAAAGGGGAAGGGCCCCTGGTGGCTGCGCGGCGGAGGAAAGAGAAGAAGAGACGCCGGCGGCGGGGCTCACTGGTGACAGAGGCGGCAGCAGGGCGGCCAGGCTCCGGCGGCGGCGTACCGTCCCGATCTCCGCCAGGTGGACTGCGATTAGGGCAAATAAGAGAGGGGGTCTGCGGTGCTCCGATTGGGGGGGTCGTGGGTGTCCGAAGGTGCTCCGGTCGGAGTCGTCACCACTCCGAGCGCAAGGAGCCTGCGGAAGGTTGGGCTACAGGCAGCAATTGGATGTAGAGAGTAGAGGTAAGGAAGGGTGCGTGAGGGAGAGTGTTAGGGAGAGAGAGAGAGAGAGGGGATGGGCTGCTTGGGGTATTCATCACAGGAGGGAGGCGAGGAGGCGCTGCAGCCTGCAGGGGCAAGGGCGTAGGGACAGCCGGCAGACTAGGTAGGTTGCAGACGGCGGGAGGGAAGCGAGGAGGCGGATCTTCTGCAATCCTTTCCAGCGTACAACAGACGCAAAAAGAAGGAAGGAGAAAAGAAAAACAAAATAAATAATAAAAAAAAGAAAAATAGAAAAAGGGAATAGGGAAAAACTCGATTAAACGATCGGAACGGGATTTCCCCCGATCGGTAAATCCCGACTTTCCGACAAAATCAAATTAATAAAAAAAAACGGAGATACATGCATGTATCCCAAATAATAAAATACCCGAAAAGATAAATTTTAATATATCTATATATATAAGTACTTTTATTAAAATTCAAGCTAATAACAAAACACTAGAAGGGAAAGAAAACGAAGTCGGAACGCACCCGAATAAACGGGGCGTTACAATTATTTTATATTGATATTTGATTTATTGGGTGTATTGTTTTCGAGTATGTTTATGTACTTTGACAAATTTATTTTTGGGTATGATTGTGACATCAGTTGGGTAAGCAGATTTTTGGGTAAGCAGATTTTTGGGTAAGCTGATTTTTTCTGGGCAAAGGGCTGCGTTTTTTTGGCCCCCAAATTCCCTCCAAATGTCAATCAAAAGTGTTACAGTCAACACTCACATCAGCCATCACTCACTTTTGTCAACTTTTTGTCATATTTATGAATTAGTCAGTAAAGTAGGAGCCCTATTTCTCAATTTGTAATTGGTAGGACCCTAAATTTTAACTCTATAGTGTAAAAGGCCCTAAATGCCAATTCAGCCTCAAATATATAAGAATATACTCATAAAGTTTAATTTACGTCGTCAAAATACTTTTTTTTTAAAAAAAACATAAGTCATTAAATATCGATAAAAGCCGCAAGAATTAAAAATGAAACGCGCCTAAAATTTAGGCGTTACAAATAATGAGTTGGAGTAAGGTGTTTGGCTAGGAGGTTCAAGATACTTCTATAACTACTCAAAATAAGAATTGAAGTGCATGTCATGCCAAAGAACTACAAACACACAACAAAGAATCCTTAGCCTTATTACAATAATGTCAAGCCCTAGAGATCCCTCTCATGGTAGAGAGAGTCATAAGTGATGTTTTGGACCATTTTACTGATTCCATCTCAATCCGTATATCTTACTCTGGTAAAAAAATTACGAACGCACGAGCCTTCGCAAATTGTCACACAACGTAGAGTCGATGTTGGGGGCAATGATTTTCGTACTTTTTATACTTTGGTAACAACTTCTCTCGCTTCTTGATTTTTTTTTCATATATAAAAGTGATGTGTAATGATTATGTATCATAAACTCTAATAGAACCCACAAAATTAACAAAGGTATAACTTATATTCAGGTAATGGTGGATCCTGATGCACCAAACCCGAGTAATTTAACACTCAAAGAATATCTGCACCGGTAAGCATTCTTATCAACTCTTTCAACTTCCCTTAACGAATATTTAACTCCATTTCTACCTATCTTTGGTTGCTTGTGTTAGGTTGATCATTGATATACCAGCAACTACTGGGGTCACCTTTGGTATGTACCAAAATCTATTACTTATTAATGAGTTTATAGCGAGTGGGTTAAATGACACGAAGGGTGCACGTCCGATGAGCTCATACACGAGTACGTGTAAATACCCAAGATAAGAATTTAAGCCTTCTCAGATTGTTACACAACTCAAGAGATTCTATAAATACCCAAGATAAGAATTGAAGTGCATGTCATTACCCAAACTACAAACACAAGACAAGCTCAAGAGATTCTATAAATACCCAAGACAAGAATTGAAGTGCATGCCATTATAAGGACTACAAATACAAAACAAAGAATCCTTAGTCTCTCTACAACAATGACAAGGCCTAAAGATCCTCTCATTGTAGGGAGAGTCATAGGTGATGTTTTGAACCCCTTCACCAATTCTATCTCGATGCGTATATCTTACTACGGCAAAAACGTTACTAATGGATCTGAATTTAAACCTTCTCAAATTGTTACACAACCTAGAGTTGATATAGGCGGAGATGATTTTCGTACTTTTTATACTTTGGTAACTACATCTCTCTCTTCTTGATTTCTTTTCACGTGTACAAATCAATTCTTATGCTTATGTATCATAAATTCTAATATCACTAGATAATGGTGGATCCTGGTGCACCAAACCCTAGTAATCCGAGCTTAAAAGAATATCTACATTGGTGAGCATATTTATTAACTCTTTCAATTTATCTTAACGAATGATAATTTCCGAACCCTCATGTCCGATCGTATTGCCCGCCACAAACAAGCTTCTATGTTTAACTCTACCTATCTTTGGATACTTGTGTTAGGTTGGTTACTGATATACCGGCAACGACCGGAGCCGCCTTTGCTACATACGAAATCTGATACTTACCGTAGTCAGACGTCATTCTTCTTTTTATGTATTACTAGTCTGGTACGCGCGTGCTTCGCACGCGCGCCGCGACTTTAAACGTACAATACATCGACAAACAATTGTGTTTATAGTGCGATGCAATATCGGTGAACGATTCGTTTGTGAATAAGCGGCCGAAAGTTCCAAATTTGAGCCGACAATGCCTTATTAGAAACCGAACTGGTACATTTGCGTATTCTTTTCTGTAAATACTAATATTGTGTTCCAGCATGAGAATATAAAAGAAATCGGGATACATAATCATACAGTTGATTCGTAACCTTCATTACCCTAACAATGTAGCACAATCATAAGCAAAGAGAATGTGATCAAACATAGAGAAGGAACTTTGTTCGTAAATTCACGACTCTTCTTATTAGTTAGGTTGTACTGGAACTGCTATTGGGCACTTATACTGTGAGTACCTGTTAAACAAGAAGACAAGATATTAGTTAACCAACCATAACTGTCAATTCTGAGCAAATTTTAACATAAAACCAAAGCGGTCTAATTTCACATTTGTACATTAGTTGAAATTTGTACATTAGTTTTCTTCATATCGAACTTCATTCTCATCAAAACTACCTTCTACCCCTACAATGAAAACAAAGGATGTCTAAGTGACGCCTCATTTGACTATCTGACGATGACAAATAGAGAAAATTTTCGACTACCACAAGAAGAATGGCATCTAATATCATCATACAAAAGGTCAGAATACACAATCTACACATTCTTTTTGGGTTGAAAATTCATGTTTAAAAGAAGAAATGACAACGAATAAATACTCCTGTAAAACTATACATCAGTAAAACATGGAACAAATGTAGAACTACAGTTCATCTCAAGCATGAACTGTTCAAAAGAAATGGAGAAATTATATGAGGAAGACAATAAGGTCTTTAAAAGAACAGAAGGAAGGAAAAAAATATTCATGGACGAATCGTAGAACTACAATTCATCTTAAATCTGCTTGCATTATATTTTGTTGCATCTAGATAATGTATACTTGTATAGATATGATGATTTTGAAATTTAACCAAGCTTTTGTACCTTTGGCAAAATCAATATATTTCCGTTGAAGGTCCAGTCCATTTGCATGATACTTTATGATGTAACCACCGGTGAGTTCCTTCACCATCCCTGTTTAAATCAGCCTTTAAACACCAAATCCGAGAGCAAGATAAACAAAATCATGTTGAGCAAAGCAGGAAACATACCACTTATCATCTTCTCAGTCATTTCCATCAAATCATTGTAGTCTACAAATGTCATATAGAACTCACAAGTTGTAACCTCTGGATTATGAGTGACATCAATTCCCTCATTGAATTGCTTTCCAATTTCATACACTCGATCCAATGCACCAACTACAAGCTGCTTAAGAAAGAGTTATGGTGCAATTCTCATGAATAATCTCATATTAAAGTCGTTGTGATGAGCTACAAATGGCCGAGAAGCTACACCGCCAGCATTCATGTTTCATCATTGGTGTTTCTACATAGAAAAAGGAAAATAATAGTTTAGCAAAATTTAAAAACCATTTTAATATATGCTACAAACAGATTCATCATGTGTTTGTGTGCTGCTCAAAATACAAGGGAACCTCCCATGCTACCTTGACGGCAGTGAAGAATGAAATCCTAGTGTAGATTTCCTTTTTATCTCAGTACCTCAAAAATGATAAAAATTGGTGAGAGATATCAAAAACAAGATAGTTAACTTTCCACATAAGACGAGACAATTTAATAAATTTGGGAACTACTGTATTGGAGAATTCTAAGACTCCCCAATTATGGATCTACGATAAATAACCTAAACAAAGTCGACAAGGCAAAATCAGAGAATGAATAATGAAGAGAATATAATACAATTAGATCTGAATGGGAAGAAAGTGAAATGGAAGATTACCTGAATCAATAAAATGAAGCTGCAAAAATAAGAAAAGAGGAACAAAAATCAGTCAATTAATGTAGAAAACAAGAAGAACCAAATAGAGAAGATGAACAAAAATAAACCAGCGGAGGAAACACAGAAGAGGGAGAGGGAGATACGACAGAGAAAGCATCACAAATAACCCATTATGAACCAATTAGGGTTCTAACCAATACAATGCGAAAAGGAAGACTGCGTGTACAGAGACCCCACAGTCCGAGCTTCTTGACAACCTACAAAAAATCCAAAGTTTAGATGGATGGTGAAAAGTTTAAGAATTGATACAGGTTAGTAAAAATGGATCGGTTCTCGACCTTAGCTTCTCTTCGGAACATCTCTCCAACGGTAGTGGCGATCTCGGCTCTCCTTCACCAAAGCAAATCCAAAGATTTAGAAACATAGGAAACAAAAAGAAACGAACCATTGATTAGAAAAACCCTAAACTCACCCGGAAATCGCAGCAGTAGCGAGGAAGAGGGCGACGCGGTTGATAACCTAGAGGAAACCTAGGTTGAGGGAGAGGTGAAAAAATCAAAGCAGGAAGAGGTGTTCGACAAACTCACCAGGGGTTGAATGGAAGGTAAGCCTACAAATCAAGTCGGACCATTGTGGAGAAAGGGAGAGAACTTCAAACTCGGTCGCCGTTGGAAGATCGAGACCAGGGGATTCGTCAAGACGGTGAAAGGGAGACGGTGGAGCCAGGGATTCATATCAGGAGAGAAGCAAAAACATAATGTTTACCAGAGTCATCGAATAGGAAAGGAGGAGGAAACACGCATAACAAACGTGTCAAACAGGAAGGGCCCAAAAACACAGCAAAAAGGTATAAGGGTATTTACGGAATTCGACTATTCAATAGGGTAAGTCTCTCTTTTAATATAGTACTAGAGGCGCCGCGCGTGCTACGCACGCACGCCGGACATTTATAATGTGCTTGTTGTTCCGGTGTAATAAGGGTGAACGCTTCGATCGCAAATAAGCAATTGAATCAAATAAACAATAAAATGAAGTATACAAAAGCCCATTACATAACTTGAATCGAATAAAGTATAAAAACAAAGTGTCCGACCTGAAAACAAAAGGACAAACTAAACTCATGTTATGCTCTATCTATCACAATCAGCTACCGAAAACATGCCAAGTTAAAAGAGGCTTTCTTTGTGATTATGGACCTATATGTTGGAAATAAACTTGCTGATGACAAGTAACATATAACTCGCACAAGACCGAAGCATAGTGTATTCCTGAAAAATAAAGTAAAATAAAAAAAAATGATAAAGGTTAACCCCGGAAGCTGCTTAACAGCAGGTAATCAACAGTTGTAAATTGTTCATGCATATGTAGACCTTTCAAAGGCATATCAAAATATGTACCTGACAAACTCGTGTCAATTAGATAACTAATTGTACTCTAAAAAGCATCATCTGATTTTAAGAAGATGAAATGTTTTATATTTTAGCAGACTATCTCATAGATCTAGCAACACTAATGAGAATTAATCATGCTTTTCAAACATATGATGATTGTAAGGCAGACAACCAAAATAGTTCAGTTCTTGTGGGGTATGAAGGACCTTAAAATCTTAACTCAAGGTGAAGACATAGCAAACACAGCCATAAAAGTATAAAAATAAGTAAATAAAAGCTATTATCAAACATATGATGATCGTAAGGCGCAAAGTTTACTAAAAATTTGCATCAACTGCTAAATTTCGTTTAGTGACTCACAATTTGAATAGTCCTTACAGTGTCGTGCTTAATGATGTTTTTGTCCATTGCTTCACCCAATACTTTAGTTTTTTATACTTAATCTAATGAAATTGTGTATAACTGATAACCATGAAAAAATAGTTGGTAGCACCTTGGAATGGCTGATTTTATTTATCTACACAACCTTAGTCATATAACTTACTCAAGAGTAGTGACTTCTGTGAAAAGTGAGAATTTAAAAGTTGTAGCACAACCGAGCTTGCCTAAACTAAGTCATAGCTTTCCAGTTTCCAATATCATCCTTGTAAACATTATCACATACAGAAGCAACTCAATACCTTAACTACAAGAAGCCCTTATGTGTCCGCAATGGTGAAGAAAAGAGGCACGAAATAAATATAAGAGAGAGATACAAAAAGATAGTTTACCTTTGTGTTTGTGCAATCAAACTAAATAAATCATGCCTGCAAAACGCAGATGCAAAATCATCAAAAAAAAGGTCAATAACTCTAACAAGCAATATATCAAACACATGGAGTGCAATTCTTAACAGCTCAAAATGAGAGTATAAACGTTTGAAACAAGCATGAACCAACTGATCAATTACCCTAATTCTTCATGTTCTTCTTCTCCTTCACACAACAAACTACACAAGGATAAAAGTAAACAAATTAAAAAATGCAAAATACAGAGAACAAATAATGATATGCATTTATGTCATGGAGAAAAGGGATGTTATAGAATGAGAGGGAAGAAGCGAAACCTGGGCTCATCAGTGAACAAATATACAGTTGGACTCGTGCTGCGGTTTCTTCGAACAATCTGCTCAAATCCGGTTGATTAGCATTTGAAGTCGAACTGTCACAAATCAAGTGTGAATCAAAACTGAAATTGCCTGATTTAATTTGATAGTGCGCGATCGAAGATTACGAAGGGGTACAAAAGTTTGAAGATCGAGCCGTCGAAGGAAGAAGTTGTAACCGAACTAAAACCCTAGAAAAATAAACTGTCACAAATCCAGAGCTTGGGAGACTAAAACGACGATAGAAATGAGAGAGGAGGTTGAAACGCTTACCCCGGACGCCTGAGTCGGTGCGTATGGAGTCGACACATCCGATGAAGGAGTCGAGGGCTTGGGAAAGTCGGAATCCAGCAGAGAAGTGGAGGCGGTGATAAGCGGAAGGGACGACACAAACCAGACGCAAATACGATGAAAGAAAGCTCCTACACAACCAAAAAAAGGGAAAATGTGGGCCATCTAAGAGGCCCACTAACAAAATTTGGCCTACGGCCCGCCAAACATAAAGCGCCATGGAGAAGGGCTTTATAAGGGCCACCAGGCGCCAGCTCATAAGGTCCAAAGCTGTCAGCAAAGTCCAAGGGGTACGTTTGTCAATCAACCATTCAAAAAGAGGGATGAAATTGGAAATGAACTGTTCGAAAGGAAACTCTCTCATTTATAGAAGTCAGGAAGTATAGATATGAATATGCACGTACAATGATCTCTTCATATTAGTGTATGTATTTATGTTGGGTGATGTACGTAAGAGGATAAGAAAGAGTTTATTTGTATAATTGGGTATTATAGTACAATGTACCTTTGTGCAGGAAATGAAGTGCTTTGCTACGAGAGCCCTCAACCAAGCATGGGGATCCATCGCTTTGTGTTCGTCCTCTTCCGGCAACTCGGGAGGCAAACCGTGTATGCACCCGGTTGGCGCCAAAACTTCAACACCCGAGATTTCGCTGAGATTTACAACCTCGGTTCGCCTGTCTCCGCTGTCTATTTCAACTGTCAGACCCTCCACAATGGAGGGTCGTGGGGCTCTTAAGCCCCCTCCATGTCATCAAATCGATGACATGGCGGAGAGAAGGGGATAAGAGCCCCCGGGGTCGACGCCAAAATAGGCGTCGGCTCCTAACGTTTATTTATTTATTTATTTTTTTGTTTTTTTAGAAACAAAACGACTTCGTTTTGGCGGCTGCACAGCAGTGGGACGCGCCACATGGCGCGCCCTCACTGGCCAGAATCCGGTCAGTGAGAATGCGCCATGTGACGCAGAGTTTTAATTATATTTAAAACTAAATTTCCCGATTTATTACTAAGTAAAAAAATTTTAAAAAAATATTTTTGAATAGGATATAACTTTATCTTTTGAATGACACCCATTTTGCATATGTTTCGATAAAAAATTTTTTTGACTTCTTGTAACGTATATATGGTTTTACGTAGTGATCATTTAACGTTTTTAAAATTTATTTTTTACATAAGACCTTATTTGCATCAATCTAATAAGATATTCATTTTAATTTATATATGTATTTGAATTTTTTTTGTATTAAAACTCAATTTAAAATAAATCTTATACATAAAATGAGACATTAACTTACAAATAAAATTCCAACTTAATTAAAAAAAAAAACTAGTTATACATTAACTTCAACATAAACGTAACTTTTTTGTAGGTGTATTTTTTATTAAGTTGTTTGTTATGCAAATTTTGATGTTGGTTACGTTTTTTTATTAAGTTTTTTGTTATTTAATTTTTTTAATTAATTTTAAAATATATTTAAGTTTTAAATTTTACGGCTAATGTTTATTTATAATAGTATTAATAATATTATTTAATAATAAATGATATATAAATATATCATTCACTAAACATTTGTAGTTTTATTTTTTTATTAAGTTGTTCGTTGTTTAAATTACGTTTTTATGTACTTGTTGTTTATTTTAGTATGTATTTTTTGTTATGTTTGTTGTTATTTAAATTGTGTCTCTTTTTTATTAAGTTGTTTGTTATTTAAAAATATTTGATATGTTGGTTGTTATTTAAATTACGCTTTTTATTGAGTTGTTTGTTATATAAAATTTTGATTTAGTAAGTTTAAAATATATTTACATTTTAAAATTTATGGCTAATGTTTATTTATAATAATATTAGTAATATTATTTAATAATAAATGATATATAAATATACAATTCATCAATTTATTAAAAATAAATAAAAAAGTAAATAGAGAAAAATTAGTAGCCCCGGGGCTACCTGTTGTGAGTGAAAATAAGTGAAAAGTTGAAATGGGACTACTAAGCTGATGTGGCAGGAATCTTGTTGACGTGACAGAAAAATTTTAGTAGCCTCGGGGCTCTCCATCGTGCATGGTCTCAGCGTGAAACTAGTTGCGGTGGACACCGCCGTAGCTTTGTCACCTAAGCACGTACTATACTTTATACTTACATTTCCGTATTATTGGTCGATATCTGATTGAATAAAAACGATATATATTAAAAAAACGTTAGTTGACCATTGACGTTCCCTCATCATTTGTGTATTCTTATACATGGTGTGCTATAAGTTACTAGACCCGGTTCAGACCCGACTAGTAACCAAAAGTTTGCCCAGTTAAAACAGTATGACTGGCACCAACACCAGTGTGTAATCCAAACTTCATTCAAAAGATATAGACTTCTAGTACTTGGTTTAAAAAAAAATATATGTATAGAAAAATAATAATGAAAGAGCGAGAAGTAAAGGGGGTGATTTGTTCTTGTTGTTATGATTCTAATTCTTGTATTAAGATATGTAGCAAAGGACTTCAAGTATAAATCAGCATAGAATATACTTTGATTTTGGTAAAGTTATGTAATTAGGAGTCATATTATAGCTTGCCATGTTATATATTTTTAGGGTGAATTGGCTATGTAGCATTAGATCGTTAATTTTATTTGGTATTTGTCCACCTCACTATTTTTATTAGAATATGACATTTTTTGAATATTTAAGACTAATTTACCCCTTTACAAGAATGTACAAGATTATGTGTTTAATATTACCTTTTAATTCACCCATACTTCCTATAATTTGTAACGTAATAAATTTGGATTACCCTCATACAAGAAATTACAAGATTTCTCTTTGGATCTAAAGCGTCGAATACTCTTCATCGTTTACTACTATTCATGTTGAACATTCAGTTTCTCGATACAATAACCATGTACAAGAAAATTAGTTACAATAATTCTTGTACAAGAAATTTAGTGTACAAGAGAATTGAATTATCATAATTAACGTATATTTATAATTTTCAAAAGAAGATAAATTGTGAGATCCTACTTGTCTGGTTGATATTAGGGTGGGAGGGAGGGACGATCAATTCGCCGTGGCTACATTCGTTTATTTTTATTATTTTTTTCATATTTCTTGCAAGAATTATAATGTACAAGAAAATAAGTGTCATTTACAAGAATAAATTATAAATTTACAAGAAAATACGTTTCATTTACAAGAATAAGTTAGAAGCATAAAGTTACAAGAAAAACGTCTAAATTGGGATAGAATTTATTATAATAAATAAGGGCAAATATGTCATTATCATTTTAATAAGGCTATTCACCTAACAATTTATAGGCCTAGGTTATCTACTAAACAAAATTTATCACTGGGTCCATTTCATCCAATTCTCTCTATATCTTAATGTCTACAAGAAACCAATGTTGCTACTTATGAGACTAAGTAAGGTAGCTTAGTGACTAGTATGGTGTGAGTTTATAACACAAGGTAGACTATTATATGCTTAGGTGATACTATATTGTATAAGATATATGTGATTTATGTGTGTATATCCTGAATGGTCTAAGATGGGCTTGACGGCCCACTATATTCTATGGATCCATTATGAGGCCGTCTAGAAGGTGTTTGGCTACTCACTTGAAGTTTGAAGGTCCGGCATAGGGTTTCTAACGCGTTTGCAAAATGCGTTGTTCAACCTAAAGGGAGCCTTGGTATATAAGCTTGCTTATGCAACTTCCAAAAACCTTAACTAACAACTCGTTGTGTCGGCTCATGAGAGAAAGAGAGAATGGAGAAAGAAGAAGGTCAGATCATCCAAATCTTGCTCGAAGCAAGAAGGAGTTGAAGTTGGAAGAAGAAGTAGAAGAGAGGTTGAGAGATATGTCATCTCTTGAATCTCTTCTCGCCATCGCTACGTTGCCTTGCGATTGTAGTGAAGATCAATCTCATATCTTCGTCTAGGTGCCTTCGAGGGGGATTTTCTTTATCCTTGCTTATCTTATCTCCTTAAGTCTTTCTAACTATTGTCTTTGCTAGATCTGTATATTGCTAGTGCCTCGAAGTCCTTTGTTTGTAACCTTGTTCCTAGATACCTAGTGATACTGGGATCAGATCACCCCTCTTGAGGTCCCTCAGATGTAGGGGTTTATTATCTGAATTGCGTTATCAATTGATTGTTTTCATCTTGTGTGTTTCTTTAGTCGATTCTACGAATGAGGATCTTTGAAAACTTTTAAGAATGTTTTACATTTGTTTTTGTTATTTAGCTAGATTTTGTATCAGTCCTGTCTTATGAGAAGACAAATTCATTCGAGACAAGTCGCATTGTTTGATTGGCATAAATAGTGCCGAGCAATAAACTTCAGGCAGACCTGTAATCATCAAGAATATCTATACATAGTAGAAGGCAAAGAGCATTATTTGATTCATTGCTTAATGTTATTTCCAAACTATAAGTCTGATGAACTTAACATAAATGAAGATTGAATGAAAAGGCCTTTCCAAGGATCTTCTCATCCTAAAGTTTTCAAAATCATAGCTTGGCGAGAAATTACAAAATTTCATATATATTGTTACAAAACTTCACGAAGATCCCTATGTATATTAGTATATATAACCAGTGGTGGAGCTAAAAGTTTTTCTAAGGGGGCAAAAAAAAAGTTTTTATAAGACATAGTTCACAAAGTTAAAAATTAAACACCAAAATCTATAAATTACAAAAACTTGTTTTATAAATAAATTGTTAAATAAATTAGATAGTGGTCGATAAATTATTGTACTGACTAGATTAACTATGATTGAATTTATAATAAAATTCACTTAATCTCCATCTGAATATATGCATACTTCAGGCAGACTTGTAATCATCAAGAATATCTATACATAGTAGAAGGAAAAGAGCATTATTTGATTCATTGCTTAATGTTATTTCCAAACTATAAGTCTGATGAACTTAACATAAATGAAGATTGAATGAAAAGGCCTTTCCAAGGATCTTCTCATCCTAAAGTTTTCAAAATCATAGCTTGGCGAGAAATTACAAAATTTCATATATATTGTTACAAAACTTCACGAAGATCCCTATGTATATTAGTATATATAACCCGTGGTGGAGCTAATAGTTTTTCTAAGGGGGCAAAAAAAAAGTTTTTATAAGACATAGTTCACAAAGTTAAAAATTAAACACCAAAATCTATAAATTACAAAAACTTGTTTTATAAATAAATTGTTAAATAAATTAGATAGTGGTCGATAAATTATTGTACTGACTAGATTAACTATGATTGAATTTATAATAAAATTCACTTAATCTCCATCTGAATATATGCATACTTTTTTAAAATAAAAATATACAACAAAAGGTTTGTTTTGTATATTAATTTTAAAGTCGTGTTTTATAAATAAATTATCAAATAAAACTAATTGATGGTTGCTAAACTAGTGTATTAAAAAATTATATTGAGTTGATTGTATTAATTAAGAGTTAGTGTATAAAAAAGAGACTTTTTGCTGCTCCCAAAACTTGAAACCTGCCCTCCAGGCACCTTCTCCTGTCATCTACCAGATGAACTAGCATAACAATATGTATTATATCCGTCTAAGGAGAATAAATTTCACTGGAAAAGGGGCACATTCCCCTCCGTTACCCCCTTGTTTCTGCCACTGTATATAACATATGCCAATAGATATAGTATAGAAACAAAGTGACTATGACCCGTCTTACTAAGTTAATGTGGTTAATCATGATATTTAGAAAGAATAGGAAACCAAAATGCCAAAGTGATGGTCGTTTGGTATCAATACCTAAGGTATCAAGTATGGCCTTTTGAGTATCAAAGATATGAGTATCAAATTGATATATGATATCATATTTGGTATGTTGCAATATATGTATCAAGTATGAATATCGATACCTTTAAGCAAGGAAATGCCGATTATCAGATGGAGCAAGAATAAAACAAAATCAACGGAGATCGATAGGGCTATCTCCAATTCTTTGAAGGATAACAAGCTTGTTACATAAGCATTAACTGCAATTCACATGTGATTCCTCACCCCACTTTCAGCAAGGATCCTAGATAGCCCAATCGATTTGCACATGCACATCTTCCAAATATCAGATTTGCTTACCTTCACAAACCCTAGATCTGAGTAGGGCAACAACGATGACGGCTCCTTGCTCCGGTCGGTGGCAGTAGCAACAGGCGGTCAGCGGTGGCTCTCCCGGTTGGCGGTGGCAGGAGGCAGGATAAGGGTTTGATCCTCTCTCCTGAATATTTGTGTGAGAAAGAAGAAAAGAAAAGAAGCAGGGAAGTTTATCTCGAGAGGGGAAAGAAAGACTTGATACCTTCAAAAATATTACGGTATCAAAAGGGAGAAATTGGGATGTTAGATATCGATTTGATATTGATACCCTCAAATATCAAACACCGGATATGGATATGAATAATACCTATACCCATGCCTTAACTAGGGTATCGATACCAAACGACCTTAATGAAATTTGGGGACCCTCCTATCTTTTTAAAAACATAACTCTCTTGTTTTTTTTTTGTTTTATTAGAAGAGTTCTACTAAGCTAAGTTTGGACCATGTTGCCACTACGTTATGGTGTAGGGTCGGAATCAATTTGATAATGACACTAAAAAATTTAAGTTGCATTCGATTCTTGTCTTGAAATGGGAAAAAAAATTAGGTTAGGAAAGTATGTACATATGGTCAACTCAAAAATAGGTAGATTCTAAGGCCTAGAGATCCTCTCACATAGGTGATGTTTTGAACCCCTTCACCAATTCTATCTCGATGCGTATATCTTAGAGCGCACTACTAGATAGTTGACCTGTTGTAACTACATATTTGTAACGAAATTTTTATTGTGTTACTATAAGTAATTGACAATGTTTTATGTAACGGTTTTATAAGATTGACTTACTGTAATATCATGCTTGTAATATATGTTTACTTATTTAACTATAGGTGTGCTATGATAATGGTCATGTGTAACGATTATAAAAAGTTCCAAAACTAACCCCTAATTTAATGATAATTGTAATGGTAAGCTCTAAAATATTTTGCGCAAAAATAAAAAAATATAACGCGCGCAAAAATAAAATTTAGCTTATCAAGTACACCACATCAAAATTAAAGTTACCCATCTCTTCTAACCAAAAAAAGTTACCCACATCAAAGAGTACGTTCGACGAACCATCATCCCGCTCTCACTCAAATCTGCAGCCATCACCTCACATCAATAGGAATCTGGCCAAGAAGTTGCCCCTTTCCCGCACGAAGCCAAGACGAGCTCCGATGAAGCCAGGAAGCTAGTGACCCTCTTCCCGGGTGAAACTTCTCAGGTGTCGATCCCAACCCTAAGTTTTATTTCATATTTCTTCAATTGATCAATCTTTAGGGTTTTGATTTGTTTGATAGACTTATTCCATTTTTAGGGATATAAGTGTTTTTGGATTGCCCAATTGGTAGGGTTTTGATTTGTTTGATAGACTTGAAGCCATCTTTAGGGTTTTGATTTATTTCATCTTTCTTCAATTTCTCAATCTTTAGAGCTCGAGTTCGAGGCATAATTGAAGGCTCTTTGGAGATCTCGAAGAGTTGTGTCAACTCTCAAACTGAGTAAACTGACATCAAAGGTTGTAGCCTTGATGCATGATGAATTTAAGCCTTGATGAATGAAGGATTTTGTTAGAAAATCAGATTGAGAAAGATCATACTTCAGTGTTCACAATGGCTGAGTCAGAGGATACATTTAGGATGGAAAAGAAAGCCATAAGGTTACAACTGAAAGTAAAACAGCGTAGTGAAAACACACCTAATACCTATAGTAGAGACTGAGAACCCATAGCAGAGTAATAAAACCTAAAAGTAGGCTAGGACAACCTAACAAACACCATGCAATATTTTAAAATAGCTAATCCAACATATATGTCCTCATGTAGTTATATGTTGATATGTTACAAATATCTTTGATGTTTTCTATGACCTACAATTAGGTATTTCTATGCATAAGTGTGTTAGTTATCTTATTTTTTTTCTTCTAATTATCTTATTTAGCCCCTTATTGTATATACACTTTTTATCACTTCCTTCAAAAATCTTTTGTAAAGTATTGTCTAATATACATAGAAAGCGATGTTGAATATGCGATGTTTATACATTTTAGGCGCTCATAATCTAGGACTTAGTATTGCAGATTTTAAAGATTTTCCATCTTGGTGCATCTTGAGGTTCCCTACTTTCTTACGTAATCTTGCCTATTCTTTTGCTTATGCAATTGTGGGATAAAGATACATCAAAGTGTATTATACCTCTTTTGAGCAAGGTAGAATTATTGTTGATTTGTTGAAGTACGTGTATCTTATTTAGCCCCTTATTGTATATACACTTTTTATCACTTCCTTCAAAAATCTTTTGTAAAGTATTGTCTAATATACATAGAAAGCGATGTTGAATATGCGATGTTTATACATTTTAGGCGCTCATAATCTAGGACTTAGTATTGCAGATTTTAAAGATTTTCCATCTTGGTGCATCTTGAGGTTCCCTACTTTCTTACGTAATCTTGCCTATTCATTTGCTTATGCAATTGTGGGATAAAGATACATCAAAGTGTATTATACCTCTTTTGAGCAAGGTAGAATTATTGTTGATTTGTTGAAGTACGTGTATCTCTTCTATAACCTTTGGTTCTTTAGGTCATACTTGTTGAGGAGTCTTCTATAAAGTTGTTATTGTAAGCTACTTTACCAGTCCTTATAGGCAAGAACTTTGTATTTATATATGCATTAAGGGGGAATTTCCTTTTCTGATTTAAATTTGTATCCTTCAAAGTTCAATCTATATCTTTTAAAGTCTTTGCTCGTAAGGTTTGGCCACACGATCATCAGACTTTTTAATTCTCTTTCATATTTCCTCTTCCCACCTTTGGTTAGGGTTGTGGTCCCCCATTACTTTACCTCAATATTCTCCAATTTTGTATCTACCTCTACCCCCTTTCCTGGTAAACTTATGCAACTTCTATTTTTAGAGAGTTTTTTACTTTGATGGGGATGCTTGTATGAACTGTAACCTAAATTTGCAGGCTTATACTGTGCCGTTTCTTTCATCCATTTTCTTACATAATAGTTGTGTTTCTTCATATGATACATATATGAATACTCAAGATTCAATGATTTAAGATGCAGATAAGAAGTAAAAGGTGAACAAGTTCGTAATAATTTAGTTACTGATTCCTACACAAGAAGCGGCAGCTCGGAGTCTCCAAGCTTCCAAGTTCAAGACCTCAAGTAGTTGATTGATCTCACAAAATTTTCTAGGTATGTTTCTCCGGCCTTATCATGGGATTGACTTTCATTATATTCTCCCTTTTTTATTTTTTTCTTGCTTCTTTGTATCATTTGCAAAGTGGTTTTTTTATTCATGTGTATATAAATTTGCGCTGATTTTCACTAGGTTCATTGGTTTCTTTAATGAGATTCTTTGTAGAATTCTTTACCTTAACTAGATTATTTTGACATCCATTTTTTATTTTTATTTTTCATTGTTGAACTCATATTTTAAATAGTCTTCTTTTGTTTTTTTTTTCTTTTTCTGGAGTGAAACTTTATTAGGATACGTTAGGACATCAACTAGCTCGCTTAGTCTACCTTTTTAATTACATAAATGGGTTCATAAATGATTTTGTGGGTGGATTGTTGCATGATACTTTTAGAAATGATCTAGATGGAGAGACGAAGGCATTTTATAAGTTATTGAAAGAGGGCCAACAAGAGTTGTACCTGAGTTGCAAGAATTTTTCAAAGCTTTCATTCACAATCCGATTGTTCCTCTTTAAGTGTGACCAAAAGCTAAGTAATAGTGCCTTTGGGGACTTGTTAAAACTTTTGACAGCCATACAACCTGAAGCAAGGTCTTTCAATGAAGCAAATAACACCTTAAAAAGGATTAGGGCTAAGTTATACCAAAATCGATGCATGTTCGAATGATTGTATGCTATATTGGGAAGAACATGCAGAGGAAACATAATGCCATGTTTATAAAACTCCTCGGTGGAAATCAGATGACAAGGATGAGATAACTGGAAAACCTCGTCGAATTCCACATAAGATTTTAAGGTACTTTCCTGTCACGAAAAGATTACAAAGGCTGTTTTTGTGTTCAACGACCGCTCGTGATATGACGTGGCAAGCGAATGACCGACCAAAGGATAACCTCTTGAGACATACCACATACGGTAAGTCTTGAAAGGACTTTGACATGACATTTCCTAAGTTTGCAGAAGAGCATCATAATGTTAGATTGGGCTTAACTACTTGCGGTTTAAATCCATTTTGCACAATGAGCGTTTCTCATAGTACATGGTCTGTTATATTGATGATTATATATTGCCTCCATGGATATGCATGAAACCGGAGTTTTTTATGCTTACATTACTTATTCCTGGCCCTCAATCTCCTAGAAGAAATATTGATATGTACAAGAAACCACTAATTAAGAAGTTAACGGAGTTATGGGTGTCGGGGTGGAAACATTTGACGCTTCAACTAAACAAATGTTTAGAATGCTTGTTGCGTTACTATTTACAATAAGTGATTTTCCAACTTTATTAATGTTATGTGGATGGAGCACAAAAGGAAAGAAAGCACGTCCTTGTTTTCATTATGAAACTTGTTCAAAGTATTTCTCTATTTGGCAAACAACCGAAAAACTTGTTATATGGGTCATTGTAGATTTTCGAACATTAATGATCCTTGGAGACATAGTGAAGTTTCAAAGATGATGGTCGAAGAAAGTATAGCTGTTGCACTAACTCGTTTTGTGAGGGGCTGAAATTTCAGAGTTGCTAGGTGGATTTCAAAAAAATTTGGCAAGTTGGAAGATAAGAGGAAAAGGAAGAAATCAGATGATGATAATCCATGGAAAAAGAAGTCAATTTATTTGACTTGCCTTATTGGAAGAGTATTTATTGTTCTCACTATCTTGATGTTATGAACATTGATGCGATAATGTCATTGGCACCTTGCTAGACATTTTAGGGAAAACGAAAGATCATTTGAATGCACGCAAGGATTTGGAAGTTTTGAATATCATGCCAGAGCTTCATCCAGTTGAAGTTGCAAATGTTAAAATCGAAATTCCCAAGGGCAAATTTTCAATGACAACAGAACATAAACGCACATTTTATCGGGTCATTAAAAGTGCTAGATTACTGCAAAATTGTGGTTCAAATATTGTCCGATGTGTACAAGTTGCGGAAAGGAAGATTTTTGGGTACAAAAGCCATGATGCTCATCTCTTACTGCAACATCTGCTTCCCGTGCAACGGCTGCAACATTAGATAAAGATGTTGCGCTTCCTTTGATTAGATTGGGTGCCTTTTTCAGGGGCGTTTGCAAGAAGGTTATTTATCTTGCAGAACTTGATCAATTGCAATCTGACATTGTTCTCACTCTTTGTGAGTTTGAGGGAATTTTTCCACCGGTCTTTTTTGATGTTAGGATCCATTTATTTGTTCACTTGGTTGACAAAATTAAGCTTGGTGGTCCTGTTTCGCCAAGATGGATGTTATCAATTGAAAGATATCTTCGGGAGCTAAAGTCATATGTCAGAAACAAAAATCGTCTAGAGGGCTCAATTGCTAAAGGGTACATAACTAAAGAATGTGTAACATTTTGTGCTAGATATTTATCTCAGGACACTGAAGCTTCTAGAGCTGCGTCGGAAGATGTTGAGGACAACGAGACATCAAATGTGTTGCCAGCAGTAGGTTCTCCTATAACAAGTCAAAGAAATTCAAAGAACGGACATAATGCTTGTAAGATTGATGTCATCACATGGGCTCAAGCAAATAGTTATGTCTTATATAATTGTAATTCGGTTGAAATTGAGAGATATATCAAGTAAGACAACATCACTAAATTTCTACTATTATTCTTGAGATATATTTATATACTCATAAGACTTGCTTAATTCGTACTTGAACGCAAGGAGCACGAAATGCTTGTGAGTCATCACAAGAACAGGAAATGTGATAGAGCTCATATTCACATCAAAAGTTTCAGTGATTGGTTTAAGGAGAAAGTTTGGGATGAGCTTGAAAAGGGTGAAGTAGTTGCTGACCATATTAAATGGTTATCGAAAGGACCTTCTCTTATTGTTAAAAAGTACACCGGATATTCCGTCAATGGTTTCAAGTTTCACACTGTGAATCATGATCCCAATTTCGTGACTGAAAATAGTGGAGTAACTTTGACCTTATTAACTCCTAGTTTTTCTAGTAGTAAGGATCAAAATCTTATTGTTCGCTCAAAAGTGTGTGTGCAAATAAACTTCAAATTTATAACCTAAAATATAAGACTAAACGATATGTGAACCCACAGTGTACGGATCAATCGTATTAACGACAAATACTCCAAGGTTGATATCAGGGATTTGGTGAAATCAAATAGATAATTTAAAGTAGTAGGTCTTCTTTTGATTCTCATTAGTCTTGTCAGGTTGTTATTTAAATTGTTTGTTTGTTGCTTGCTATGTTTCAATTGTGTTTTTATGGTTTATTTGGACTGTTTAGAGATTCACAGCATAGATGAGATAAGCTGTTTTTTCTCCCTTCTTTTCTCTGGCTTGATTATAAACCATGGAAATGTGTACACAAATTAACTGAGACAAAAAAACTCGCCAATTTTTGGCTTCTCATAAAATGGATCTAACGATATGCATCCGGGTTCGGGTTTTTGGTTTTCGAGTTCGGGTTTCGGGTTTTCGGATTCGGGTTTTGGGTTTGGCTTTCGGTTCGGATTTTGGGTTCGGGTTCAGGTTTGGGTTTGTGTATATTTAGTTTAATTAATCTATTTTAGTTTCTTAATTAGTTTTTCAAAGCAAGACATCGTCTTTCATGTGTTCGATCTTGACTCCCCATATAGTATATATATACTACAGAGGGTCTTGTAAATTATTTGTCATATGTGAGACTCATACTTCAACCCTAATCAAATTGACGCCGTTGTCGGGAAATACTTTGAATTGTTAATTTTGAAACATTTTTTTTGTTAATATTTTTTTTTCCATTTCCCCTTGCTTTCCCTCCATTTTTTTAGGTTTTCTAATATCAAGATTTCCAAACATGGTGTGAAGTGGAAGAAGCTCGGAGAAAACACTTACCACACATGACTTAAATCCGAAAAAGCTCATGAAATATGTTTATAAGGTCAATGTTGATAGAGGCAGTGAAGGATCATCTAGGAGTCCTATCAAGATAACCGATTCCGTTGTCGACACATCAGTTGAGTTTGTGTAAGACGATGCAGGATCAACCAAAAGTACGACAAAATAACGGATTCTGATGCTGAAAAATCAATTCAATCTCCCTCATCCAACGGTACCCGCACTGAAGATTACACTTTACAACCTTTTGGAAAGGTCAAATCTTGAATGGACTTCATAAAAAATTAGAACAATTATAGGCAAAGATTATAACCTAGGAATAAAGAAGATATGCTTTGCTCGAGATCGCAAATGAAGCTGAGATAACAAGGGGTAAGATTGAAAGAACGAGAGGCTCTTACCCCTATATACGAGCTAGAACAACAAGAGCTAGAGAAGAAAGGTCCGAAACAAACATATTAATTTTCTTTTGTTAGATAAAAGTAATTGTTGACTGCGTTTTTTATTTTGTTTTACCCTTTTTTTTGTATGAGTTTCTGGTATGATTTCTGAGTTTTTTGGTATGAATTTCTGGTATATTTCTGGTATGGGTTCTAGTTTAGTTTCTAGGATGAATTTCTGGTTTGGTTTATGGTTGAGTTTCCGGTATGAGTTTCTGGTTGAGTTTCTGGTTGAGTTTCTGGTTGAGTTTCTGGTATGAGTTTCTGATTTGAATTTCTGGTATGATTTTTGGTTGAGATTTTTGTACGAGTTTCTGATATGAGTTTTTGGTATGGATTACTGGTATGAGTTTCTGGTATGAATTTCTAGTTGAGTTTTTGGCATGAATTTCTGATTGAGTTTCCGGTATGGTTTTTGGTTGATGTTCTGTTATGAGTTTCTGGTATGAATTTCTATTATGGTTTCCGGTATGAGTTTTTGGTATGATTTCCTCATTGAGTTTCTAGTATGGTTTGGGGTATGAGTTTCCGGTTGAGTTTTTGGTATGAGTTTTTTTTATATGAGTTTTTAATATGAGTTTGTGGTAATGTGGCGTCATTTTGTTTATTAATATTTTGAAAAATAAAGGGCGTCGGCTGATGGCGCTGATGCCCATAATGAAATTTTTTTTGCGCCGGCGCCATCCGCCAGCGTTTACGCTGGGCGCCCGCACAATAAAATAAAGGTACGTTTACTACATGTGTTTATGCTATGGGGTTAGTTAGTAGAGCAAAATCTCAAAAAAAACTTGGGCAAATTTGCAAAGTAGGTTTTTTTCGGTTGAGAAAATTGGTGTAGAGAAACTTTTTTATATGATAGATACAATATAGGCCCCTCCATTTTCTAGCCAACAAAATAAAAGTAAATGAAATTAAAAAATTTTTAAATAAGAGAATCTATTTAAGGGCCTTTTATCAAGGAGGATAGATAACTATTAAAAATTAAAAAGATAAACTAAATTAAAAAGATAATTGAATATTAATTATTGGGGACCACTCTCATTAAAAAGATTTCATCCCTTAATTAATATGATTGCTTTTAATTAAATAAGGAAAATGAGAGTGATCCCCCCACAAATTATGTACATAATTCTCACACGCAAATTATGTACATAATTTTCACACGCAAATTATGTACATAATTTTCACACGCAAATTATGTACAGAATTTTCACACGCAAATTATGTACATAATTTTCACACATAACACAAATTATGTAGATAATTTTCACAAATAGCACAAATTCTGTAGATAATTTTCACAAACAACACAAATTTTGTACATAATTTGCGTGCGAAAATTATGTACATAATTTGCGTGTGATAGGGGTTTCCATTTAGTTATAGCCTAATAGGTAAATAATATAAAACAAAAGGAAGTAAATACATTCAAATATAGAAAAACAGAAAAATAAGAGAAATTATTTTTTTATTACAAAGCGGGACCCACAAGACGGAAAACAGACGGACACAAGGTGGTTTTTGGGTAATGGAGTATCTATAACGGGTGGTTCTCGGTAGATAGTGATAGAACGGGTGATTATTTGCAATATGACTTATTTAACTGCTGGTTTCCGGTAAATTTTTTTTTTTTTAATTTTATAATTCAAGTAAATCTGACATCGTGCAGTGTACACTCCATGTCCAAGCTATTTCTTGCCCGTCTCTTTGAAATTGGTCGGACGTTGTTGCACCTACACTGCGCCAACACTCCGATCTTTCATGGTTCCCCTCTCTCTTTTAGTGTTTGCGATTTTTAATTTTGACTTGCAGTTTTGTTAATCGTGCGTGTGGTTTTGCAGGCGACTTCTGCGTCCGGCGAAACGCCAAAGCTTACGCTCTATTCCTATTGGAGGAGTTCATGCTCTAATCGCGTTCGAATTGCTCTTAACGCGAAAGGTTTACGTTGAATCTTTTGGTCTCTATAGCCTGCGGTGCATCAGTTTCTTATAATTTCAGTATTTCACTAATTCCTGTTTGATTGCTGCTTGGGGCATCGTTTCAAACCGTATTTATGTATGTAATTAGGGTTGAAGTACGACTATAAAGCGGTTAATTTGCTCAACGACGAGCATAATAGTCCAGGTAAGAACCTTCCTTGTCTTAACGAGATGTTAGGTGTTGTTTACCCTGTCTTATGTTAAATAAAGTCATTTATCAGTACCATCATGCCAAAAATGAAAGTCCAGTCTCTGTTGATCTAATTTAATGAGTTCCAACAATTTCTTCACAGGTGAAATAGTTTTCTAAAATCTCTTATAATTGCCTTGCAGAGTTCAAAAAATTGAATCCAACAGGTTTCGTACCTGTTTTGGTTGATGGAGATGTGGTTGTTGGAGACTCTTTTGCCATCATATTGGTTTGCACTTGTCTTTGTTCTGTTGTTTTATTATGGCAATGATTATTGCTTCAATTTCAATGAGTTTTAAGGGGTGCATTTTGACACCTGTGTAGTATTTAGAAGAGAAGTATCCACAAACACCATTGTTGCCCCGTGATCTTCAGAAAAGAGCTATTAATTACCAGGTGGAGCACACTGAAAATTTTAACATTCCTTTTTTATATTTTTTTGGTTCCGTATGAAGTATTTTTCTCCTACCAATCTCTAAAGTGACTTCAGTCTACAAAAAGGAAATATAGAGAATTGGTGAAAGGGAGGGAAGATTTGGTGAAGAAACTGATATATTTATAATTGTATCTTAGTAGTCTGGTTTGAGATTCTAAAGGGGAACAAATGCTGGAAGGAACGAAGAGTGATCCCCTTTGATGCTTTGTATTCTAAACTCTTGTTCGATGTCAATTTAAGGTCAAGTAAGTTTATAGGTAAAATAAAACAATTTGTTTCAAATGACCTGACATCATCACACACCTGTGTTTTTTGAGAATCTGAATGTCTTCCGCTTTTTAGATTCTTTATTTTACTTGGAATCCAAATCTGCACATACATGTATGAAGTTTCAAAAGGAAATCGTTTCCGTGGAAAAAGGACTTCAATGTCAAAGGGGTTTCACTGAAAAATATAATATTCTTATGGAAACTTGTAATTTCAATGACTATAAATATTACTCCTGTTTCAGGCTGCAACTATTGTTTCCTCAGGGATACAACCTTTTCAGAACTTGGCTATGCTGGTTAGTCGTTGATCACAAGGTTATTTCTTCCATCAGCACAAAATATTATTTCACTTTTTGTGGAAAAAAACAATTTTATTTGCACTAATTGTAGTTAAATTCTGCAGAAGTATATTGCAGAAAAAGTTGGTCCTGATCAGAAGGTTCCATGGGCTCAATATCATATCAAAAAAGGGTTTGCAGGTAAGCTTTACCTCAAGAGTGTGTGAAAAGCTAAAATGGGAGACCACCAAACAGTATTGTCATTAGTTGTTTTCTTCCTTGAACTAGTTGTTTGACCTATTTATTTTCCTCTTCTAGTTAAACACTTAAACTGCATCATCATCATCATCATCCTTTCCCTTACAAAAGTGTTAGGAAAAACCTCTCTATCTTGTTGTTTTGCATAATTAAATGTAGGTACCTTGTTGTTTGGGACATATCATTCAAATACCCTTGATTTTGTATTCATTAAGTGACAAGTCGTGCTCTTGAATTCAAATTCAAGTCATTCATACTATAGCATGTGGCGTTCATGTTAGTTTTCCTTATTAACCAAAGCAGACAATGTTTGCAAGTCCCACTCAGGTGATACTAAGTTTTAAAAGTTAACATACATGAATGACATTTTCTAAATGATAAGGACTATAAGTTACTTACACTGATTATGCGGAACATAGATAGAGTACACTGTAGCAGTATGTAAGTATTTATTCTGACCAAAAGATATAAAAAGTATACATTTTTTCTGTCTGTATTTTATAAAAAGCACTGATTCATATATTTCCGTGGTGCAATAGTTTTCCGCATGTACTATCCTTAATTGTTTATTACTTGTTTTTCATATTGCTTTGAACTGAAGTGGAAAATGATTGATTTCACCTAGAGTGGGTCTTTGCTTTATGAAGGTTGTTATAATAACATACTTCCTTAGAAGCATTGAAGATTAAGTTCAGTTAAAAGAAATAACTTTCCTTCCCGTTCCACTACATTGCAACTCTTCTTTGCATTGCTTATGTCAGGACTACCATGACTAATCTGAAATTAAGTTAATTATGCTCTTCTTGTAATGAAGTTTACCCAACATATCATGTCTGCAATTTTAGCTTTTGGGGTGTTTAGCATTGACTCCACTGAATTCTTATAAAGTCTCCTTTTTGTCCCCTTATTGCTAAAATTCAGTATTTCTAAAAAATGCTCCTATTTGTCCCCTTATTGCTTAAAATTCAGCATCTGTTGGGCTTCCTGTTTTCTACTTCTCCATCATAGTTTCCATTAACTTAAAATTCTGCTGTTTAAATTAACTTCATACTTATGATTGTGATCTGAGATCAACATTTTGAAAGTAAAAAACTGCAATTTCCTTCGGGATATGAGTTAGATCTGTACAATTTACACAGTTCATATCTCAAAGATATTGTATTTCATTTGTTTATTCTGTTGTAGCACTCGAGGCTGTTTTAAAGGGACATGCTGGAAGATATGCAACTGGTGATGAAGTTTATCTGGTTTGTATCTCTTGCTCGTCTAAGTCAATGCAGAACTGATTGCATGAGAACCTAAATGCTAAACATTTATTTGTTTATGCTTGCACCTCCTAGTTCATACATAGTTTCCTTGCTGGTGATGGGGAGTTGTGTATTGCACCGATGTCAAACGTGAGTCTGTAAACATAATGAAAATATTGACTACTCTGTGCAGGCGGATGTGTTCCTCGCACCCCAGATTGATGGTGCGCTTAAGAGATTCAGCGTGGATATGGTAATTTCTGGTTGATCATTATATGCTATTGGAACTATTGCTTATGTCTTTCCTGTTTAGATGCTTCTTCTTACTGCTTGTCATTTATTTATCTACCCTGCTCATCAAATTGAGTCATGATGTTCTTATTCATTACTGGTTTTTGTGTCGTTGATAACACCAAAGAAATCTTAACAGTATCTCCAATCTTCTTCATCCAGGTGGCTCTGCAAGTGTTAGTATGATAGTCTTTTTGGTCAAACTATAAATCTTAAGAACAAGTATCTCTGATGCATGATTTACACTTTGGAAACCTCAGCGTTGAAAAAATAATTTGCAAAAAATTTGATGCTGAGGTGGCTCCTTAGTGGATTTACTCCTCCAGTTCACTTGTGGGGCAATGGGGTATACCACACAATGAACTTGAAGTCTAAAAAAATTAACCGCCTTATTGTCAATTATAAAAGATCGAGAATACAAGATTAGGCCCCTGAAATCTTGATTGTTACCAGGAATTATTCCTGGTTATGGAAGAATATTCAGGCTTTGAAACAAAACTCTACTTTTGATATTCCTCTAAACAGTACTCTTCTATTAGTCGTCCGGGCTACCTTTTTTGTTTGGACTGTTCCGTATCATATGAATTATTTATAAATAATTACGAGGAATGATTTTCCATGGTTATTGGCAATCTTGCAGGATGAATTTCCTCTTTTAAAGAGGTTGAATGAAGCATATAATGAAACTCCTGCAATTGTCGATGCCATGCCAGCTAACCAACCAGATGCTCCAGATAATTTAAAGTAGTAGGTCTTCTTTTGATCCTCATTAGTCTTGTCAGGCTGTTATTTAAATTGTTTGTTTGCTGCTTGCTATGTTTCAATTGTGTTTTTATGGTTTATTTGGGCTTTTAGAGATTCACTACATAGATGAGTTAAGCTGTTTTTTTCCCTTCTTTTCTCTGGCTTGATTATAAACCATGGGAATGTGTACACAAATTAACTGAGACAAAAAAAAACTCGGCTTCTCATAAAATTGATCTGATGATATGCATCAAGGATTTAATTGATTTGGGGATTTCGGTTAAGTGGTGGAACTGTAGATGTTTCTTCATGGACAAGGACAAAGAAAAAATTCCAGAGCAACAGCATAAAGAAGAGTAGAAAGTCTAAAGAAAGTATTCACTTTTCTTTCCAACTAATAAATCACTAGATAATACTTTGAAGCATATGAATTAACTTTTTTTCTCCTCTTTTGTTTCAGGATCAGGGACACAGGGAGGGTATACAATCAGTGGCCGAGCAAGAATAAATAAAATAATACAGTTTCCTTACCTGGAATTATATGTATGCTAGGACTGAGCACAGGTCTGGAGATGAACCGGAACAATGCGAACCGGAAATGGACTGAATTATTCAGTGCAGGTCCGGTCCAAAACCGGTCCAGTACCGGATGGACCGGAAAAAAAAACTGTGTTATTTATAAATTACTTAAATCGGGTTTTAAAAGTGATGATGAGATCCACATGCAGTAGAAAAATGAACAGCTAGCAGGAGGGCACTGCATGTACCGAGGTCGGGTTCACTTTACTTAAATCTGGTTTCGCGCTGCGCCGGTCCAACCGCCCCCCC
>BSUD01000008.1:109299840-109330115 GCA_033239045.1 Fagopyrum esculentum | reverse complement strand
CCACCCCCCCCCCCCCCCCCCCCCCCCCGGGTTCAGACAGTTTTAAAGGTTATCTCATCTACTTTGTCTACTGTAGGACATATTCTTACAACTTGAGATTCCCTCCACGTCAGCAATCCATCTTTATTACGACATGAGATTTGCTCCACGTCACCAACCCATCTTTATATGGACTGCGTGTGCAACAACTTACATTTAACTCCTCCAAAATATTCGAAACAAACTCGTCAGTACTCTTTTTTAATGGCTTTCGTCCCACATCGATGTGCTGGGTTCCAGACTAATCGAACATTTGGACAATTGGACTCATCACTACAACATCTATATACATCAAAGCTTAGCGTAGAGCACAAATATTTGTACACTTTTTTGTTAGTCAGATGAACACAAACACTTTTTTGTTAGTCAGATGAACACAAGCACGGAGCTACAAAGCTCTGTAAGGTGTTTGGTTAAGACAGGCTGAAGAGATTCTATAAATGCTTAAGACAAGAATTAATGTGCATGTCATTACGAGAACTACAAACACAAAATAAAGAATCCCTAGTCTGTTTACAACGGTGACAAGGCCTAGAGATCCTCTTATTGTAGGGAGAGTCATATGTAATGTTTTGAACCCCTTCACCAATTCTATCTCGATGCGTATATCTTACTACGGCAAAAACGTTACTAATAGATCCAAATTTAAGCCTTCTCAGATTGTTACACAGCTCAAGAGATTCTATAAATACCCAAGATAAGAATTGAAGTGCATGCCATTACCCGAACTACAAACACAAGACAAGCTCAAGAGATTCTATAAATACCCAAGACAAGAATTGAAGTGCATGCCATTATAAGGGCTACAAATACAAAACAAAGAATCCCTAGTCTCTCTACAACAATGACAAGGCCTAGAGATCCTCTCATTGTAGGGAGAGTCATAGGTGATGTTTTGAACCCCTTCACCAATTCTATCTCGATGCGTATATCTTACTACGGCAAAAACGTTACTAATGGATCTGAATTTAAACCTTCTCAAATTGTTACACAACCTAGAGTCGATATAGGCGGAGATGATTTTCGTACTTTTTATACTTTGGTAACTACATCTCTCTCTTCTTGATTTCTTTTCACGTGTACAAATCAATTCTTATGCTTATGTATCATAAATTCTAATATCACTAGATAATTGTGGATCCTGATGCACCAAACCCTAGTAATCCGAGCTTAAAAGAATATCTACATTGGTGAGCATATTTATTAACTCTTTCAATTTATCTTAACGAATGATAATTTCCGAACCCTCATGTCCGATCGTATTGCCCGCCGCAAACAAGCTTCTATGTTTAACTCTACCTATCTTTGGATACTTGTGTTAGGTTGGTTACTGATATACCGGCAACAACTATTAGGTTGGTCACTAATATACCGGCAACGACCGGAGTCACCTTTGGAGTTTAGGTATGTATATAAGTAATAAAGAATCCCACAAAATCAATCAAATAATAGATTCTTTTAAAATCAACAAAATTTTAAATACCATAGAAATTTTATGGAAAATTTTAAATCCTAATTGCATACCTAAAGATTTATATGGACTTTTAAAAATCTATATAAAATACCCATAGACTTTTAAACTCCAAAAAATTCTTGTAAAGTCTTAATTGAATACACCCCCTAGGTTTAAGGTTTATTTTCTATAGTATGCAACGTCACAGTCAACCATGGACCAGATGAATATTAACAATATTCCAAACGTTTATTTCCTAAATTATTTCATGTAGTTAAGAACTTCGTATAAATATTTAGTTATATAATATATTTTATTAAGTAAGTAAATAAATTTAGAAGATCTTGTGAAAATATGGCAAAATATTATATATCATTAGTTGTAACAAAAATTATACAAAATACATTATAATTTTACATTTTTACCCGGGTTTTTTAATGTTAATTATATGTAAGGTTATGTGTGCATGACAAGCTCACAATTAGTATAGATTAGAAGATGACAAATTGCATATATGACCTATATCACAAGAATAATATAACACTCCAAATTTGTGGGACTCGGGACGCTACGGGTGGAGACCTCACAATGGGTTCAGACCCTTAACTTGACAACAATTTCACCGGATCTTGCAACAAGGCACAAATAAAGGCCAAAATGAAATACATTTTTATGCAATGCAATGAAACCCGAAACCGAACAAACAAAGACTTCAGCCGAGATACAAAACAAAGACTAAACGCCATACACGCGGCATACAAAACACAACAACCGAAAAACGAAACACAACCTGACTGCAACCAAAACCCCTCCTTAAATGTACGGAACCCCGGCTGCCCACTCTTCTGGATCTCTCGGTTGCATTCCTAACGTGCAAGACATTCTACAACATTCGGTATAAAACCGTTAGCTCATATTCGAAGCATTAGAATCAATGGGAAAGACACAAACACATGTAAATCATCATAAACACACAACATACCCAAAGGCACACCAATCCGGTTTATTATCTTTATTATTATTACGTCATATCCCGTTCTAATTCAACTTCTTTTGTGACACGAGAATATCTCGAAACTCGCCTCGGTCCCCATTTCCGGCATGGAACAGTACGGATGCCTCCGATTGTCTAACCAGTACGGCTAGTCGTCAAGAACCTCCTAGCTCTACGCAAGAGCTAGGCAGTGATGTCACCGCCCGTTATCATACACTTGGGCCAAATAATATAAGGGTCGGTGATCCTATTTCCGGTTTAGTTTTTATAAATAGTAAAGAATAAACACACACCACCAAACACACATCAATGTTAATACAAGAAATACGAGTTAAGTAAGTCCGGAGACTTACCTCGTCCCAAATGCTAACTCACAAAAAGTTCTCGCTTCCCTTGGGAAGAGGTATACAACCTGCTCACAACAAGATATCTATCAAAACCCGCTCAACTCAAGAAGTCTTATACTTCTATACAAATGATCTACAGAAGATCATTTGGCTCTCATTCTAGGACCGCATCCTAGAATCCCTCATGCTCACACCACACTCAACACAAGCTAGAAGTCCCTAGACTTCTAGACCCTAAGACCTCTCAAAAACATAACCCACAACATATACATGCCTAGTCTTAACAATCTCAATAGTAACAACACCATGTTAGGATACGCATATCCTATCCCATAAACTCAACAATCATATACTCCAATTCTCAAACCTCACAAGCCTCACAAGATAACATCAACACCTCAAGTCACAAGATTCACAAGATCAACCATAAAGCACAAATCCTTAACAATCCTCACAAGATAACAACTCAACTCAAGCCTTAGAACAATCATAAATCCTCAAAACTCACCTAAGGTTCAAACCACTACTTGACATTCACTCTAAGTTATGCTATATTCAACCTAGCATGATACTAATACTAAACATAACTAAAACGAGGTAAGATCATAAGCTCGGGGGAGAGGGTACTCACGTGACGTCTAAAGACGGAAGACGAACTTAGACTCGTTAGGCCTTTATTGGGGCGCTTCCGGACCTAAAACCAAAGCCACACAAATTTAGCTAATACGCTAAATTTGATCGTAATATATAAGATATATATATATTCTAAGGTAAACTCATTTTCAAAAACAAACACTAAAAACCCGCAATTAAACCCTTGAGTCATAATCTCGAAATTAATCCAACGAGGGTATAAAATATAAGGAAAGTCCCGCTTGTAAAACAAGGATAAAACTCGCAAAAACGCTTTCCGGGACAAATAATATCATTCCAAAAAATATGGGTCATAATACATAATTAGATATTTGGCCAAATTCCATAAATAAACCAACAAGGACACAATACGTAATATACATAAATATAAGATCAAACTCGTATATAAAATCCAAGTTTAAAACTCGTAAAAACATTTTCTGGGCAACTCATGAGGTTTCCATAAACTTGGGATATATTCTGAAAATAAAAACTGGAGCAAATCAGTAATTAATTCAAATCAGTAGGGCACAATCTACAAATTCCAGAAGAGTGGGTCAAATCTGCAATAAACACAAATCATGGGTACATTCTGCAGTTATACCAAAATGAGGGGAGTCCCGATTTAATTTCGGATAAGGGTTTCCAAAACCCGTTCAGAACTCAGAGTTCAGAAGATGGCGGCTTGGAGGCGAGTGCACAGGCAGCGGCCGCTTCGAGTCTCCGGTGGGTCGACGGTGGGTGGGGGGTGGCAGGGACTCCTTCGAACCTGGCGGCGAAGCGGTCCTTCCTGGCGGTGGCGGCGTTTCTCCCCGGATGCCGTCTTCCCTGTTTCTTGATAGGGCTCGACAGACGTGGTGATGCAGAGGATTCGAGAAAGAGACGAAGGGGAGCTACTGCGTCGGTGTTGCTGGAGGGAGGAGAGAAACGACGGCGGCTGGGCTGGCTCTCCGCTAGCAAGCGAGGCAACTACTGCGGTTCTCCTCCGGTTCCGGCAGCGATGAGGGAGTGATGCGCTGAGGTTTCTCGATCCCGGAATTGACAGAGGAGCAGAAGAGAGGAGAAGTGTGTTTGAGCAAACAGAAAGGTGAGGGAGGTAGGGAAGATGAGAGCAGAGGTAGGAGCAGCAAGGTCGAGAGGTCGGGGAGGCATGCCTATGTTCAGCTTTGCAAGACTGCAAGGCTGGGCACAGCAAAACGCTTCATCACCCGCAGAGGAGAAAGAGAACGAAAAAATAAATAAATAAATAAATAAATGAATATATAAATAAATAGGAAAAAATGGGAATGGAGTAAACTCGATCAAAACGTCGGAAACGGAATATTTGAATCGGAAATTTTTTTTCGAATCTTCTGTAAAATAATTTACGGAAAACTTATAAATGAAATATATAAGAATATACTCATAAAGTTTAATTTACGTCGTCAAAATACTTTTTTTTAAAAAAAAAAAACAGGGTAAAATGGGAGAGTATGCAAGTTTTGTAACCGTGAGCATATAAAGGGCCCCAAGTTAATAATGTGTACAATCGGAATATCTTTCTCTCTCCATTTATTAAGCAACTAATTATTACAAAATGAGAAAGTAAATATCTTTCTCTCTCCATTTATTAAGGGAATCAGAATATCTTCATTTTGTTCATCCTCTCCAAAATTTTCGTAACAGATGGTTGTGAATTCAACTTGCGTTCATCCAAAATTTTCGCAGCAACATATGTACATAATCGCCAACAACATATGTACATAATCGCCAGTAACATATGTGCATAATCGCCAAAGACTGCAAAACATATGTACATATATATAATTAGTCAGTAACACTTTCGCATCAACACATGTACATAATCACAAACATATGTACATGTAAACACAATAAAAGTTTATATTACAACATGTTTTGTTCTAGTGTACATATTCTAATCGACAACATGTTATATGTACACACAACATATTTTGTATTTTAGCACAATCCAAATATCAAATGTACACAAACTACATATGTACATAATCCTTTGAAAAAATTGGTGACTTATACCTGTTGAAGACGACTGTTTAACAATGGTACCCGCTGCCGCTGTCAACAAAGAGTCCGCCTTTGACGACAGAGCAAGCGAATTAGCCTCATCTTCTCCGGCTTTCTCCACCGACAGTGCACAAAATCATTGAAAGTTTCGGTAACTGCTTCCAGATTTGAACAAAGAGAGACGGAAAAAAGGTTCCATAATTACGATTGCTCAAGCGACCGGTAGAAGTCGAAGGTTTGGTTGAGGCGACCGGCGTCGATTTGATCTTTGTCCAAATACCCAAGAGGAAGTCGACAAGCCGTCGTTGCCGCT
This sequence comes from Fagopyrum esculentum, assembly GCA_033239045.1. Lineage (NCBI taxonomy): Eukaryota > Viridiplantae > Streptophyta > Magnoliopsida > Caryophyllales > Polygonaceae > Fagopyrum > Fagopyrum esculentum. The sequence goes on along the minus strand of BSUD01000008.1, from coordinate 109,324,314 downwards.
TGCTCACTTCTCCACCACAAAGACCGACTGCGAACGCGATGAGGTAGTGCGATATCGGAATCAACAAGCCGTCGTCGAGAGTACTGGCTATGACGAAACTGAAGATATTCGATTCTTCATCAACATTGTAGATATTGAATTGCTAAAATTGTGGATATTTAATATTAAAAATTTCATCACAGTTACCTTGTTTAACTTGTTTCCTTATTTTACGGTTAATAAATATATTTTACATAATAAATATCTTTCATTAACTGCTTATTCAAGATTCACTTATTATTAATTAATCTTTTCTTAAAACATGTAAAATACTAGGAGCCTAGTTTGTTTTTTAGAAAAAAAAGTTACCCTACCTCCTTAATCTTCTCAAAAAAACATAAGTCATTAAATATCGATAAAAGCCGCAAGAATTAAAAATGCAAACGCGCCTAAAATTTAGGCGTTACAAATAATGAGTTGGAGTAAGGTGTTTGGCTAGGAGGTTCAAGATACTTCTATATATACTCAAAATAAGAATTGAAGTGCATGTCATGCCAAAGAACTACAAACACACAACAAAGAATCCTTAGTCTTATTACAATAATGTCAAGCCCTAGAGATCCCTCTCATGGTAGAGAGAGTCATAAGTGATGTTTTGGACCATTTTACTGATTCCATCTCAATCCGTATATCTTACTCTGGTAAAAAAATTACGAACGCACGAGCCTTCACAAATTTTCACACAACGTAGAGTCGATGTTGGGGGCAATGATTTTCGTACTTTTTATACTTTGGTAACAACTTCTCTCGCTTCTTGATTTTTTTTTTCATATATAAAAGTGATGTGTAATGATTATGTATCATAAACTCTAATAGAACCCACAAAATTAACAAAGGTATAACTTATATTCAGGTAATGGTGGATCTTGATGCACCAAACCCGAGTAATTTAACACTCAAAGAATATCTACACCGGTAAGCATTCTTATCAACTCTTTCAACTTCCCTTAACGAATATTTAACTCCATTTCTACCTATCTTTAGTTGCTTGTGTTAGGTTGATCATTGATATACCAGCAATTACTGGGGTCACCTTTGGTATGTACCAAAATCTATTACTTATTAATGAGTTTATAGCGAGTGGGTTAAATGACACGAAGGGTGCACGTCCGATGAGCTCATACACGAGTACGTGTTGTTTCGACCTAAAACCACTCCACACTATCACATTATCAAGAGTAAACCCGGTCATACGAACCTTAATATATAAGGGCCTGTTTACTAAGAGTTTATAAACCTTTCATTTAGTTTATAAATCCGCGCTTATTTTTAGGGAGTGTTTACATGTTATATTTGAATGAGTTTATTAGAGTTTATAAACCCGTAAAAAATAACATCACATATTCAAGGTTATTTTTGTTGGAAGGGTTTATAATTTTATTATTTCCTAAATTGCCCTGATATTTCAAATTTCATTCAACCCTAACAAAGAAGAGAGGGGACGAGCGACAATGTGAGGCTGCGAGGTTGTCAAATGTTGCGAAAAGGTTGTGCAGATTGGTTCTTCACTGGTGCTGATTGTGCAGTTTGGTGAGGTGCCTGATTCTTCAATCTTCTTTTGTGCAGATTGTGCAGGTTCTTCACTGGTGCAGATTGGTTCTTCAATCTTCTCTTCTTCTTTTTTTTTTTTTTTTTTTTTTACCTATTTTATGATGTTCAATCAGCCGTGGAATGCTAAGGCTTCAATTCCATACATTCCTTCTCTAGGTCCATAAGTCCTGATTTTTCTAATCTTTGGGGCTTGCAACTGATTAATTTTAATGGAAACAATTTATCCGGCTTCATTCCTGGTGAGCTTTTCAACAATGTGGATCCTTGAAGTCTATTTCATTTGCTCATAATTTCTTATCTTGAGAGTTGCCTGATTGTTTGAGCTCATGTATGACTTTTGAGTCAATTGATTTCTCCTCTGATCAGCTATCTGTTGAGTTGAGCTACAAACTGTGGTCTTTGAGTGGATTACAATCGCTTGATCTTTCTAATAAGCAATTTGAGGGCGAGATTCCTACTGGAATAAAGAATCAAACAGGAAGATCATTCTAAGCACCTTTGTAATTTTTTCAGGGACATAAATGTAATTTGAACGAAAATAAACCCGGAAAAAACCCTATGTAAACATCATTACAAAAATAAAATATATAAACTAGACGAGTTTATAAACCCGAAAATAAACCATATACCCGTATAAACTCATTTAGTTTATAAACCCATAAAAACACAAACTTTTGGTAAACAGGCCCTAAGATAATTTTTTTTTTGAAGATTTATGTATGATCGTCCATCTTACCTTTACGTAGGAAATGAGGTGGTTTGCTACGAGAGCCCTCGATCAAACACGAGGATCCATCGGCTTGTCTTCGTCCTCTTCTAGCAACTCGGGAGGCAAACCGTGTATACACCCGGTTGGCGCCAAAACTTCAACACCCGAGAGTTTGCCGAGCTTTATAACCTCGGTTCTCTTACATCCGCTATCTATTTCAACTGCCAACGTGAAACTGGTTGCGGTGGACGCCACAGTTTCGCCCACACTTAAGAACTATTCTTTATACCGTTACCTAGGGGTGAGCAAAAATATCCGATCCGAAAAATTCCGGCAATTGGTGATTCAAGTCCGATCCGATCCGTACATATTTTTCGGATCATCAGATACGAATCGGGGTTTAGAGGAAAAAAAGTCGGATCGGATCGGATATCCGAATCGGATCTTCGGATCGGATATGCATCCGGATAAAACTGCAGGATGTTCGGGTGCTCTCGGATCGGATTCGAATTGGACTTTGTTAAGATTGTCGGATCGGATATCCGGAAATGCCCACTGGCGTTACCCCTCTCTCTCTATATAGTATAAGATTGGTCGATGTTTGATTTAATAAAAACGATATATAATAGAACATCACTCGACCATTGATGTTCCCTCGTCATTTCTGTATTTTCATTGAACATCGATGGGCATTTCATGAATCATCCATTGGTGTGCCATAAGATGGGCCCGGTTCAAGCCCAACTAGTAACCAAAAGTTTGGCTTAATTGTTGTTTCTGTTATGTTGAATGATTTCATTACGAAAAGATGCAGCTAAGGCCTTATTAATTCAATCTTCATTTCTGTTAAATTCATCAGACTTCATAGCTATTCTTGACGATTATATTTCTGTTAACCTAGGGTTTTGGCTGTACTGATACTGCATATTCAATGGCTGTGCTTGCTGAAAGGCAATGGCGGGCCAACCACTATGGTATCCAAACTGGGAGCTAACACTCTTTTCTATTGCTCATCTTTGCCTATCTAGGCCTGTTAGGGCGTCTACATCTTTCATTCGTTTCCCGGCTCCGCCTATCGGAAGGGAACTGCTTTCGAGTATCGCTTTCACATCATATTTATTGATCTCCAAGTTGGTTACTGCATTTAGGCCGCGGAACTTGATCGCTGCTATGCCACCATATGCCTCTGCAGCTTCCTCTTGAGTACCTAATGAAGCTCATATAAGTTAATAGCCTTAGGAAACAACATGAATTGTATTATAAAGTTACTTACTGAATGTGCCCAAGTAAAGGTCTTCGTGTGGACAATCTTCTAGCACATAAATCCCGCAAAGAGGCGTCACGAATGTTCTTTGAGACATTGGTATGTCATCTCCTACTAGTGTTGTGGTCGGGTGAGGAAAACCCCATGGGGTGCACTAAGGTTGTCCAAACGGTCCGGTCCAATACTTAATTTTTTTTTAAATATATTTTTTTATATGGATTAAATTTGGTTCGGGTTGGGACCGGACCGGACCGGTTGTTCTAGTTAAAAAATATTAAAAGTATTAAAAATTTTGGTCCGGACCGTAATATCTTGGACTTGACCGGACCGTAATTTTCAGTCGGGTCCGGTCCGGTTTTCCGGTCATGTCCCAATGTGTGCAGCCCTAGGGTGCACATGCGTTAGACCGAAGTCCAGCTCATAAATCATATCAGGTTCATCCTAGAACCAATTGACAATGGGAGGAGTAACCCACCAACCTTATATACTAGGCTCGGAGTGTCCACAACTTTCGATGTGGGAACTTATTATCTCTAACAGGATTTGGATTGGACCGAAATTCCGGTCCCGTGTCCAAAATTCTGAAAAATCCTTCTCCTTGTCTTTGTGATCATGAACAAACTTCATTTATCTTCTAATTTATCACTTCCTAATTACTACCCAATATATCATTTTCAGGTTCTTAAACCCAGGATTATATTCATATCATTTCTGGTATGGTTTCTAGTTGAGTTTCTGGCATGGTTTCTGGTTAATTTTCTGACATGAATTTCTAATATGGTTTTTTGTTGAGTTTCTGATATGGTTTTTGATTGAGTTTCTGGTATGAATTTTTGGTTTGGTTTCTGGTATGTGTTTCTAATATAAGTTTCTGGTATGGTTTCTAGTTGAGTTCTAGTACGGCTTCTGGTATGAGTTTCTGGTATTGTTTTTTGTTTAGTTTCTGGTGTGGTTTTTTGTTGAGTTTCTGGTATGAATTTTTGGTATTGTGACGCTATTTTTATTTTTTTATTTTCCTGGAGAGAAAAAAGGACTTACTGCTGACGCCGACGGAAAAAAATTATCGTGGGCGCCATCCGCCGGCGTACGAGCAGTAAAAAAAAGGTACATGTACTAAATGTGTTTATGATATGGGACTAGTTAGTAAAGTAAAATCTCAAAAAAGCCTACTTAACAAATTTGGGCCTACAAAATTTAGGTTGATAATTAAAAAAAAGGGTTTCTGACTTTAATTGAAAAATCTCGATTTCAAATTACTCACACAAAGAACGTCATGTCAGCCACGTCAACGTTAGTGAACTTTACTTTAGTAGTAATATATGGATTAAATTGAATATTCTTAATCAAGTGATTAGAAATTGGTACTTTGTTTATTTTTAAAAAACGTCTTATAATAATAGTAATAATATGTTTTCAGAAAATTATATTTATATAAACAAGTTACATTTTTTTAAAAAACTATGCTTGATTAATAATATGGATAATTTTATTTGTTATGCAAGAATTATAAAGAAAGTTTTTTTTTTGAAAAATGAGTTGTGTATATCATGTAATTTTTAAAATTTTATTTAATAAAGTTTAGTTTTATGTGAAATGTAAAATAAAAAATTGTGAAATACTAATATTTAGTTAATAATTGAGGGTATTTTTTATCGGCTAATTTTATGCTATATCAAAAAAAGAACACTACGGTAATTTAATTTTTACAATTTATATTATATAAGGTAATTTTATTTAAAAAAGATATAAAAGATAGTCCGTTAAAGAAGCACAAATTTAGAAGCGGGTGGTTTTACCTCTTATAATCCTTTTTCTACGTAACATATAAAAATTTTTTGTCTCGTTTGTCTTTGTATTTAGAATCTGACTATTCATTTTGTTTTATTGGAAGAGTTATTAAGTTAAGATTGGACCATGTCGTCACTACATTACATACAGTGTAGGATTTTTGAAATCAATTTGACATTGACACTCGAACATATATGTTGCATTCGACTTTTATCCTTTTAATTTCTACCCTAAAATAGTGAAATAAATATGTAGGTTCCGAAAGTATGTACTTAAGGCTTAAGGCCAAGTCAAAATGAATAGCCAGATTCTAAATACAATGGTGGTTGTATTTTATTCATCCAAAAGAAGTATAAAATGACTTAGAATCAATAACTTTCTTGGACTCTTTATTAAAAAGGAAAGCTGGAATAGTTTCGGGTCAACTTCAATCTAAAACACTTGCTTGAGCTTAATAACAGTGCATTTCTTTAATGACCGGCTTGAGTAATTAGATCAACTCATCCATATAAGCTATTTGGCTTGAGCTATTATCAATTTATGCGATATGAAAAGCCGATCCGACTCGACTAATTCATATTGATATGATATCTGTTAGAATTCGTAGTTCCCATACGATAATGATAAATATGAAGATTTGAATCATGCCAGGATAATACCGGCGAAACAAAAGTGAAACAAACTTGGGTCCAATTATATGCGAATAGGTTAGTGTGAAGTGAGTCAAGTGGCCCAAGAACTAAAAGCAAATCGATAAATGATTGACACATACAGACTATAGAGCGGAAGTCGTGTGCATACGAGTGCACATGTGTGTTAGGTCTAAACCCATCACATAAATCCACTAAAGTTTATCCTAAAACCAATTAACAATAAAAGTATTCCACCGACCTTATATTAGTTATATACTAGACTTCAGACAATTAACATATACTTTCATCAAGACAAAACTTGTTGGTAAATTGTAAGTCTATTGAAGAGCAAAAAACTTGATTGACAAAAAAAATATATTTTAGAGTGAAACGATGGAATCCGAAATGTCTGAAAATGACTTAACATTATTCTAATACATTGACATGAGTAAACTAACTTAAATGACCAAATAAACAAACTTGAACAAAAAACAAATTTGTTACCCTATCCACATCAATGTAACAACCGGAAATTTTGTTCAGGTTATCAACTTTTAGGACTTCTTTCACAACTACAAGAGTGGTGCCAAAAGGGAGTTCCTACCCGCGGCTCCAAAAGCCCGCGGGCACAGCAATATGGTGTTGTCGCGGGTGCGGTTTTACAACAGATCGTGAGAGATTTGTTTGTAACCATCGTCCTTTTATTTTCTTTTTCGTTTTATCCTATCTCCGGATCTCCTTAGGGTTCTTTTTGGATCTATTCATCCTCCAACCGTTCTTCTTTTCCCCTCTTACGTAAAACCATCCTCCTTCACCTTCCCCTTCCCCTTCATCCTATCAAGCATTTCTTCTCTTCGTTCGTCCCTTCAACCAGGAGCCTGGTGATTCCGTCTTCCTTGGTGTGACTGAATCCATAGGAACAAGTGAGTGCCTTGTGAATCCACTTATAGTGGTAAGCAGATCTTCTTTTTCTCCTTGTTCCTCTCTTTTTTCTTCTTCCTTTCTTATCTTGATTCTTCCACGGAATCTTGTCATGTGTGTTCCTTCTACGTAGTGTACTGATGACGTCTAGGAAGCAGTGAGTATCCTAAACTCGGAGGAACGATCCATAGAGGGATCATGTAGACAAAGGAAGTTCAGCGTCGGTTCTGGAGTTCGCTCGCACCTACGACTGTGCATTTCCGCACGCGCGCCTTTGCTTAGCCACCACTCCCGCGGCTCTGTGTCACCGCGGTCGTGGCATCTCGGAGTCTATCACCGCACCTTCCTATCCCGCGGTCGCGCCTTGTATCCAGTGGGTACCAACTTTTTTTTGGTACATTGCTTTCTCTCTTGTTTTCATTAGCCTAGTAGTATAATCAAGCTAGATTGGACCCTAACATAACTAGTGAGAAGTTAGTGGTTTGTGAGTCCTTTGGTGTTGAAAATCTTAGGTGCTTGTGGATGATGGATATGGGTTTAGAGCTTGTTGTTTTGTGGTTTGAACTTGTGAGGGTTGAGACTAGGATTTTGATCATCCTAGCACGTTGTTACATGATCTTATTGAGATTAGAAGTAGGAACCTTCTAGCATGTGGTTATATGATCTTTTAGAGATCATTGAGACTAGAAGTTGTGGACTTCTAGCATACCGGATGGTTTCGGATTGTATGCCTTGTTTAATCGGTCGTAAAGGTTGTACATGCGGGAAGCCGAGATCGGTTTATAATCGGGATCATCTTTGAGACAAGTAAGTCCCTTGGGCTTACTTAGCTGACTTTTGTGTGTTAGCTTGGCTATGATAGTGGTGTGTGCTAGATGTTAATTTTAAGAACATGCTAGGACGACCTTTTATGTTGATTGACCTAAGTGTATGATAATCGGGCGGTGACAACTTGTCCAGTTCTACAGGAGACTGAGAGGTTCTTTGCGACCAGTCCAGACAGGTAAATGGTGAGATGTATCGGATCCAGTCTTGTTGGTATAAGGGGACAAAGGCGACTTTCGCGAGATTCTTGTGTCACAAAAGAAGTTGAATTAGTAAAATGTATAACCTAATGAAAGATAATAATCGGCTTGAGTGTGAGCATGTTTTATGAGTGTTAATACTTGACGTGTGTTTGTGTTGTTATAGTTATTCTGATTCATAGAATGTTAGCTTAACTTGTTAGATTGACAAGCAAGCTAAGGGTCGGGACCCATTGTGAGGTCCTAACCCGTAGCATCCCGAGTTCCTAGAATTCTTGACCATTACTTTTACGCAGGATGACCACAAACGTACATTTCTTTTTATGTGTGTCTACACATCTCTGCGTGTATACAAGAATTGGGTGAAGTGAGCTTTTTTTATGGGTTTTTGTTTTATACGTCCCTCTAATTTTTGTCACTCTAATTGACTTACCACCGTTACTCTATTAAATTTATATTTACTTAATAAATTTATACTATAAACACTCTTAATAGAAGCATGCATATGGTTATATTATGGCCTAGCAAATAAGATAGACACAAGTCTAGACTACTATCTTGTTGTATCCAGTATCCACATCATATTCTGCCTGGGACTTTTAGTTGCTGATGACAATTGACAAGTCTTTTGATGCACAGGTTCCACTTTTTCTTCTTATACGGCAAGTAACAATATATAGCTGGTATGTATGCTGCCAATGGTGACGATAAGTTTACGTTTGGAGGTTAGGTGCATTGTTTGTAAAGTTACAATAAAAATTATGCTCAGAGATGCTAATATTTTGCGTTGAGATGCATGGAATTGTCCCACGTTCGTCTTGCGGTTCGGCTTCGCCTATCCGGATAGGGTATATACAGTGGCCCATTAAGGGGATACCCTCCCAATACTAATTTTTCCATATATAACCACTAGACCAACAGAGTATTGGTGAAATATTATTCTATCATAAGATTCTTGTTTGCAGAAGAAAGGGGATAAATTTGTTAATCTTAAGCAGCAAGGGTGTTTGGTAGTATTAACAAAATCTATTTACGTACTCGACTTTGAGATGATAATCAACTATAATGCATTTAGTCAACCTGTAGATAATTTATAGTCATCACAAACAGCGAAATGAGAGCATCATATAAAGCAATTGGCTTGGAATGATGCGTCACCGTCAAAACTGCTATGACAAATCTCAAATCTTGAATCAAAACTCTATCATAAATGTCTCATGGGCCTCATGGCTCTCATCTCCAATCATAATACAAAAACTAACTTCCATTAGAGCTTCCTCAAGAATACAAAATCAAAAAACCATGAGCACAATTTCCCTCATTGTCAGTTTCTCGAGATTTGTCATTCTCTCCGTCTCGTCAAGTTGGTAGTCTCAGGTCATCCATCCTGGGTGTGTTTCCAGAAGCAGTGAGCAAGCTAACCTGTAAATGATTTGAAGCCGGACAAGCAATATCAGTAACAGACTACGCTAACCTGTAAAATGAAGTGAAGGCAGACAAGTAATATCAGAGGCCTCAATTGTGTGTATTCTGATCATGCATCCTCATCAAGAATTCAAGACAGTATCATCCTGAGTAAGATACTAACAGCATAACCTGATAGCATAAAACTTGAAAGAAGAAAAATACCATAACAGCAAGATTGCAGATAATATGCAGAAGCCACCTACTTCTCAACGCCTATCAGTCTTTCCACTGCTCCGCTTTCCAGAGAACAAATGTTTCGGTTTAAGGTTAGGAATGACCCTATCACCTTCTCCCTTGTGAGCAGTCTTGTTCCTCTTCTTGACTGATTTCTTGGCCAGTTTAATGGCCTTGATCTTCTGGGTGGAATCCTTGAGCCCTTCTCCCGGAACAACTTCCCATGCTGGCCTAGATACTGACCTTGACCTTGATCTCGACCTTAACCTCAGCTTCTTGTTGGAGTCTTCATTGTCCAACTCCATGTCATCTCCTCTCTCAGGAGACCTTTCCCTCTTTCTACCTCGGGACTTGCTCCTAGCCCGAAGAATTGCAGCTGATGGGTCCAACCCTATCTTGCTTAGCTCTCTTCCCATTCTCCCGGTTGTGAACTGTTTATCTTTGTCAAACTTCCTTGGTACTATAGGCCTGCTCTCTGCTGTGGATTTCTTTATCCTGTGCTCTTGGATGAGCTTGCTTTTCTTCCTCCTAATCTCAGCTAAAGCCTCCTTCTGCTCTGGTGTCAGATCTTCCACATCCATCTCAAACTCCTCTTCTGCCTCATCAGCCATACGTAACCCGTCCTCCCTCTCCAACTCCTCAAGCCTATGGAGAATGTCAGGATCCGTGAAATCAGCCACATTGTGTCCATCAATTATTTCTGGTATGACGTCGAATTTCCATTCATCATCGGCCAAAATATAATGCTTCCTAATGTCGGAAGAGTACACACCTGCCCCACCATTCTCCTCTTCCAAGTCTTTTTCCGTCTTCCTCTTTTCTGCCCTATCTGCAGTTTCTTTGGCCTTAGCTTCCAGCACACCTTGTGGTATGCAAGGCGGTCTTGAAACCTGATCCCTGGGTTTCGGCATTGCAACATGGAAACGATTCAAGCAGTCAGACATTTTCTTTGATTTCATCTTCACTTCAACCCTCTGGTCTAAAAGCCTCTCACAAGCAGCATTCTTCACCGACATGACCCCCTCCTCGGTTAAGGTGCTCATGGACAAGAGAACACCCTCTTCGGTTGCCTCGCCTCCACCCATGACAGTTTTCATAGCATCAGCCTTCATTTCCATGACTAGCTTCTTGTCTTCTTCAGATAGGCTATCAAAGGGCTGCAGATCTGTCTTGTTACACACTATGACCAGCGGTTTGTTCATAAAGAGAGACTTAATGCTGTTGAAAAGAGCTGCCTGCTGAGCGATTGTGTAACCACAAGACCCAGATATGTCCAAGAAGAACAGAACCGCAGCTCTCAAATGTGCCAAAGCAGTGATACTGCACATCTCAATAATATTTCTGTCTTCAAAAGGCCGATCAAGGATACCAGGGGTATCAATTACTTGGTACCTCAAATACTTATAATCAGTGTGGCCAACAAACAAGGACTTGGTTGTAAAGGCATAAGGCTGCACATCCACATCAGCCCTCGTGACCTTGTTCATAAACGAGCTCTTACCAACATTTGGATAACCACATATGAGTATAGTTCTAGTGTTCGGGTCTATAGAGGGCAGCCTAGCCATATGCTGTCTGACCTGCTCAAGGTAAGCCAAACTAGGACTAATCCGCTTAATGACAGTACACATACGACCAAGGGCTGCAACCTTAAGACACTTGCATCGGTACAGGGAATCACCATACTTCAACAGCTTAACATAATCTTTAGAGATCTTCGAGATGAGATTTCTAGCAGTGTTGACCTGACCAAGAGCAAGCTTGTAGTGATCCTTGTTGTAGAGAACATGGAGAAGATCACCATAGAAAGGATGAATATCATCAAGCCTCGGAAACTCTTCAATGATTGCAGAGAGTTTCTCATGATAGTTTTGCATAGTGTACTTGACTTTGCGCATGTAAAACTGTCTGAGGCGAGAGATTGCATATCCCTTGTGGACAACAGTTGGAGTCTGCCTCTGGGTTCGAGATAGAACAATGTCTATCAGCTCTTTCCCAGGTGGAACCACGGTTATCTTCTTAAGATTGTATTGCACCATCTTTACTACTGTGATTTACTTCCAAAACCTGCAAATAAAATACAAAATCAGCCCTATCAAAACTAACTTCGACATTGAAGAGGATAAACTGAGTGAAAACAACTGCACAACTAGAGCATGTTAATTACAATGAGAGCTAAAAACTGTTTTTTTTCAAGTTCGAACATAATAAAGTAAACCTAACTCCGAATCTCAAATAAACTCCACTAAACACACCCAAATTGTGAGGATTATCTCCATATCCATAATTCTAGCTATATTGCCCAGAATCATAGAACAAAATAAGATAAAAAGGTATTCCAGATGTAGACAAGTACAGTGAATCAGAACAAACAGGTACATAAAATCGACGAATAAGATCGACATAAAAGTGACAACATCCCAAGAAAAAAAAACCAAATGAGAAAAAGCTCGGATAACTGAGAGGATTCCAGAGGAATGATGAGAGGGAAGAACCTTGTTTTTCGTCGGCGGTAGGTGACTCGACTGAGAGACAATGGCCGTCGGGCTGCGGGTTGAGGCAGAGAGACGGCCAAACGGGTTTGGAGGAATTGAGAGAGTAGGGAAGATGATATTAGGTTAAATTTATTATCTACTTTACAAATAAAAGAGTATCATAATTAGATGAATAGACCGTACCGATTTAAAATATGTTTATATGTTATTAAAAAAATTTAAAATTTATAATATTTTGTGCAGATTTATTAATTTTTAACGAATATTTTGATAATTAAGTTAATCCGAATAAAAATCTGAAGTATGGTAATATAATTTAAGTCATATCAGATTGGATAATTATTATGGATATTCGGGTTATCTGTTTGATCAAGTTAAAACTTAATATTTGAATATAAATTTTTTTTTCTTCGTTAGAAACTTTTTTTATAAATAGTAATCCAATGTCAAATAAAATAATCTACATTAAGGTGTATGGATATATTTTTAATTAATTAAATAAATTTTCTTAAGACATATAAATATCCATTTTATACAAAAGTTATGACCCGTATTCGATCCAAAGGAAAATATTTTTTTGATCGGATCAAAAGGGATAACAACCTAACAATGTTTACGGATTTTGTCGAATGAGATCTCTTGTTCTATAGATTTTGATTGTATATTTATATAGATAATTTATTGTTGAGCTAATTGAGGCAAAAAAAAATATTTTTTTTTTATCTATACATGTTAAAGAATGAGTTTTAATATACAAATAAGTCCAATAATATTAATATTTGGATTATTGATTGTAAATTGTATATAAATTTTCAAAATGAGTATTAATGGAGGCAACATTTATAATAAAAAAAACTTAATCTTACTTGTAGGTAGGATTATAAAATGATATTGAAATTAATAATTCCTAAATTTTTCATCCTTATATCTCAATTCTCACTCAATCTTCAAATCTATATCTATCTTATATACAAAATATTGACGTAACTTCACGCAATCACCTCATCAATTTTACACGTATCGTTTATTCGTAATTTTATATCACACTAACATTTAGTTTAATTAATTAATATCTTAGCAATTCACATTCAAGTTCGAGATTTTACAAACTCTAATTTTTTTTTTCTGTAAACGTATATAACAATAAAGGTACTTTTGATATTATATAATTAAAATCAGTTACTATTTAATTTATCTGATTATTATTTTAACATTTTATTTCTTTTATCAATATAGACTATAAATGTGATCTATTTATTAAAATTACAAGATTATTGATCAATTTTATATGTGAATTAAAATTTTTTTACTATAAGTTATATTTAATTAACGATATATTTTGAATATCTTTTATTTTGTTGAGGTTTCAAATATATTTTATTATGCTTAATATTCTTACAATTATGATTATTTTGGTAAATTTCTTTTATTGAACATATCTTACGAGTAAACAAACAAGAAAAATAATATTTATCATCACCATGTCCAGATATTCATAAAGAGAAAAAAAAATTATTTAATAATTATTTATCATCATTTTTAAGATAAAAATTATATTATTATCATTTGTTATACTCTAAATCTCACTAAGGGCCCGCTTGGTTTATTAAATATTGTTTTTTCTCCTTTTGTTCTTGTTTTCTTACTTCCATATCTTATTCTTGCATGTATTGTTATACACTATAATATGAAACTAGTGTAATTCCCGTGTCAAGACACGGGTATAATTTTGAATTTTAATGGATATATAAATTTTTAAAATTCATAATGTAACATAGTGGCTTTAATTAATTAATCCAAAGAGAGTTTAAAATGTTATTAGTAAATTAATTATAATTTTAGATAAACAACAAAAATAGATTTATTTAGACAATATTACATATCTTAGTTAAAGTTAATGTTAGTATACTATTTATAAAGACGATAAAGTTGAAATACAACAATTAAAAGGGAAATAGAAATAAATTTTAAAAATAAAAATATAAGCATTAAAATAGAGAATAATTAAAAATTCAATTATAAAATTATAGGACAATTTTGGTAACTAGGCTTTTTTGAAAAACTGTAGTAGTAACTAGGCTTTTTAATGTTTCAATTAAGTAAATATACCCCAACCTTTTGTATTTATTCTCAAACTTTACACACTCTTCTCTCAAGGAGTACATTTACTAAACACAAAACTAGAAAAAGCCTAATAAACCAAATTGTTTCAAAAAAAATTTATATTAGACAGTTTTAAATAATATTCTTACATAACAAAAAGATATAATAATTAAATTATAATAATTAATACATTTAATAAATTATTGATTATTTTATATTTAATATAAAACTATATATTTATATATTAAAGTTTGAATAATAAATTATCTAACCGTGAAGCTGACACTCATCCCTTTAATTTACAATTAGACTTTCATGAGGCGGGAATGCATAAACTTTCATATTTTTAGGCTTTTTTTTAATACATTTTTCTATTTTTCTAAATAAAATAGGAATATTAATTAATTATATTCACAAGCTTTGCATAAACTTCCATATATAAGTATATTACAAAAGTATGTTTAGTATATATATATATATATATATATATATAAATATATAAATATATGGGTATTATTCAGGTACGGCCCATTGTTGCGGTACGGCCGTGCGGCCGTACCGCAGGGCGACACGTGTCCCGAAAATTTTTTTTTTTTTTTTTTTTAAAAACGAGTAAAAGTAATAGTTCAAAACTTAATATGGAATAGTTCATAACTTATAAAAGGATAGTTCATGAATTATAATAGAATAGTTCATAGTGTAAAATTTATAAAGGATTGAAAGTAATAGTTCAAAACTTATTACGTAATAGTTCATAACTTCTAAAAGGATAGTTCATGAATTATAATAGAATAGTTCATAGTGCAAAATTTATAAAGGAGTGAAAGTAATAGTTCAAAACTTATTATGAGATAGTTCATGAATTATAATAGAATAGTTCATGAATTATAATAGAATAGTTTAAAGTGCAAAAATTTATAAACGAGTGAAAGTAATAGTTCAAAACCTATTATGGGATAGTTCATGAATTATAATAGAATAGTTCATGGATTATATTAAAAAGTAATAGTTCATGGATTATATAGGAATAGTTCAAAGTTTATAGGATAATAGTGCAAAAATTATAACATGGTAGTTCAAATAAATTTTCATTAGTTTCCGTAAAAAAAAAAAAAATCGTTTCAGAAAAGAAAAAAAAAATTTTCGGGACACGTGTCGCCCTGCGGTACGGCCGTACGGCCGTACCGCAATAAAAGGGCCGTACCTGAACATTAACCATATATATATATATATATATATATATATATATATATATATATCAATTTGTTTTGGTATAAGTTTTATCATAAAATAATTATTTAATTAGTGTAATTTGAAGTATGTTTAGTATATGTATATATATATATATATAAAAGATATGTTTGATAAGTAGATAAATATAAGTTTTATAATAGGATAGTTATAATATGGCAGTTATATATAATTTTGAAAAAATTAAATTCTAAGAAAATGACATGTTGCATTTTATAATTTAGGAAGAAGCACAATGAAGCAAATGCTTTGACTTTAATATAGTATATAGATTATATTGATTTGGCCTCATACACAGATGGAGAATTGTACTCAATTATTATAGTTGGGGGGTGGGGGTCAAATTACAAGGAGTCATTGTGTGCCACGAGCTTATATTCACTAACATATCCACTTATTGCAATCAACATAACCAATCTGCTTTGACTTGCCTGCGAGAGAAATGGCTCATCAGTGCAACTATGCCTATCATGAATTGTTGTTTTCTTATTTTCAGCTTAGGATTCAACTACTATTTTCTTATTTTCAGCTTAATATTCAACTTCCATAGCTTATTCTATCGTGTATTGTTATACACTATTATTTTCTTAAATATTGTTATCCTTTGTTGTCTAGAAGTGCATATTTGTCTCTAATAGGAGTTGTATAATTTTCAGTTTGCAACTACAGTTGATGGTATTTTTTGTTGTACTATTTTTCTATTTGTACTCTTCTTTAGAGTTTTTTGTTGGCATTCTATCATGATGAACATGTCTATAAGCACATATATTTTTTGATTAGTATTTTGTAAGATATCATGTTTTTGTTTTTACCCGAAACAAGACTCCGTGTATTTGGTTAGAATCACCATGGACAACGTAACGTACGGAATTTTTATTCCGGTTAGTGAGTGAGTTATCGATCTTTCCGCACACGTGGCGTAGTTTTCTTGCAGACACGAGGTGCTGAGTGACCAGTTTATCCAATGATCTCGTTCCGAGCTTTTGTTATCTCACCTTTGTCTTTAGACCCATCGTTCTCTAGCACAAAGGAGGCAAGGTGCAGCATACCCTTGGTTCTCCCCACCTTGTGCAGCCTTTTTCTTTCCCTGTCACTCCACTCTTTTGCCATTCACGTTGGTTTCTTTCATCTTCCTTCCTTTGTGCTCTCTTCTCCACCTTCTTCTCTTTGGAATCTCTTGGGTGTGGCCAGTAGTGGAGGAGCTTCGGATCCGGTTTGGTAAGTTTTTCTTCCTCCCTCCCTTCTTCTTCTCTGTTGCATAGCTTCGTATTATTCTCTCCTTTTTATTGCCATGGTTGAAGCTTTGGAAGAGAGTTCACCTTGTTTCCTTTGCATGCATGTCTTCCTAACTAGTTTAGGTCGTGGAGAAGAGATTGGATATTGTGGATGAAGTTTTGAGAAGACCTAGCCAGAGAAGGAAGTCATAGAATCTCAAGTGCACAGTCGAAGATCAAAGAAACCATTGTTTTTGGAGTTCTACCGCGGTGGCGGCATCAGACGCCGCGGTGGCGGCATCAGGCGTCGCGGGGGCAGAACCTAGCCAGCCGCAGGGGCGGTGAGCTGCGCCGTGGGGGTAGCGTAAGGATATCTAGGCGCCGCGGGGGCGGCTCCTGGCGCCGTGGGGGCCGTGAACTTCAGTACACAGTCGCGCCTTTTGTTTCTGCGGTTGCGTTTCTTCAACATTAGGCTCTTCTTCTCCCTTCTTCTTCGTTCCTTCCTTAGTTGTGAGGTTGTTTCATCTTAGTGTCATGCCTAGGGTTTAATTTAGTTCCAGAATAGGACTATGTGCTATTTTTCATATAATCCAACCAGCTTTCAGATGCAAATCCGGTATCGAGTCTCTCATGTACGAAGTTGGAACCTTCTTGACCATTATCCCATTTGAACCTACCATCCTCAAAAGAGATCTTCGTAAGTTGGCAAACTTCACCATATCATCGAAGCAAGGATGTTGACCTCTTTCTTTGTCCAAAGGGTTTATTTAAAATCCCATAAAACCATCCAAGGTTACCCAACATCTTGATGGATCCTTTTTACCAATTTGAAGTATGATCTTTAATCTAGGCTTGTGGCCATCCATAAAATTCCACAAGATGCTAGTTTTCCACCTTCACATTGATATGATGTTGTGTGTAAGATTGGATCCCAGCATGCATACCTTGCTTCCACAACAAGCATAAACCTCTAGAGATCCTAATGCTTTTAACCGCGACGCAATTTACATAACCAAGTTTCCTCCTAACTCCCTCCATCATGATCCGATCACTCTCGATTTCACTCAAGAAAACCAGATCGGGCTCTTTCTCTCGCACTAACAGTATGAGTTTGTAAATTTTCAGGCCTTTTCCCAGTCCATAGCCGTTTAAGCTTAGGTAACTCATTGGACTCGGCTGGAGGGGAAGTCCATCCCTCCCGCCGATACAATATTAGTTGTTGAGGTCTTTGCCTTCTTATTGATAGAAGTTTGAGCTTCCGAGATGTTCTTGTCAATCTTGCACTTCCTAGTGCTGGTAGAGGAAGAGATGCTACATTAATTCTCCAACATAGGACTACGTGCTATTTTTACACTTTTTACTACCCTTTAGGGTGTGGTGTGTTTCCTTATGCCGTTTCCCTTTTTTTCAACAGTAGTGGCATGTTGGTTCTCAATATTAACATGGGGGAGTCTAACTTTGCTCAACAGTAGCATGTAGTGGAGTGATCCGTTGAAAATATAAAAGAGCAAATTTGCTAACTAGGCTATTTTAAGAAATAGAGATACAAAGTAGGCTTTTTCATATTTTCTAACAACAAAATATACCCCAAAACCATATTTACCGTTCAAGGAGGAGAATATTACCATAATAATCAGGTAAATCCCCAAATTCTCTCTCTTTTCTGTTACAAGCAAAGAAACCAAATCTGGTTTCTTCTCCTCTCTCGATCTCGATTCCGATCTCAAAATCGACTCTTCTCCTCTTCTCGATCTCGATTTCAGAATCCAATATTCTCCTCCTTCGATCTCGACTTCTCGCAAGCTTCTCTGGTATCACAATTACTTTCTCTCTTATCTCTCACAATCGACATCGATCGAGTAATCTTCTCTCGTATCAATCAATCAAACACCAGAAACGAATACAACGCAATTGATTTGGGATCCAAGACTTCAAATACCAGAATTCGCTTCGATCTAACATGTATCTCTTTAACAATATTCTACTCTCTCTCTCTCGACATCTTCTTCAGTATTATTCTGGTATTTTGTTCACCATTGTGACATTTTAATCAGATTCTTGTATTTCTGGTATAAGGTATTGACAGATTTGATTTTGTTTTAAATTATGTTTCTAGTATGTTTCTGGTATGAATGAGTGTGTTACGATTCTGGTATGATCATTGTTGATAGTTTGTTTTCTTAATTCTGATATGAAAAAAATGAGTTCTGGTATCATTAATTCTTTGGAATTTGTCGAGATGTTCATAATTATGGTATACTTGAACGTCTGGTATACAAGATCTTCTGGTATTTATGTTCTTGTACATAATTCTGGTTTACTTCAACGTCTAGTATACTTGAAATTCTGGTATTTGTGGTGTTGTCCATAATTCTGGTATGAATTAATAAGTTCTGGCATAATCTCCTTTGTAGTATGATAATTATCTTTCTGGTATCATTAATTATGATATCAATAAATGAGTTCTGGTTTACTCTCTTTTGTAGTATGATAAATGTTTTTCTGGTATCATTAATACTCTGGTATTTGTGTGTTATGAATAATTTTGGTATGAATTAATGAGTTCTGGTATAATTTCTGGTATACTTTAACTTCTGGTTTAACTTCTGGTATTTGTGGTGTTGTGCATAATTCTGGTATACTTTAATTTCTGGTATTTGTGATGTTGTGCATAATTTGGTATACTTTTAACTTCTGGTATCCTTATACTAGTTTTTTTTCTGGTATATACAGAACTTGTTAGCCATGGCTGAGTTACAAATTGTAGTTTATTGTGGAGGAGAGTGGAAATCTGTGGGAAATGAATGGACATATTTAGGGGATAAAGTAGTGTGCAAACCCATCACTGTGGGAGATCCAGTTAGCATACCAGAAATTAGGATGTTGATTGCCAAACGTTTTCAAGTAGATGAGACACTGAACAAATTGGAACTTACATACAAGAATACATTAAATAAAGCGTTGCAACCGTTTGATATTGAGACAGTAGAAGATTTCGAGGATTTTGTTGAAGTTAATCAAATGACTCAACCATGCTGGAGTGTGCCATTGTGTGTGAGATTAAAGTCTACAACTATTATACCAGAAATTGAAGAAATTAATGAATATCATCCACACACTGCCATTGTTCCTGCTCCTAGTGTGACTGAAATAGAAACAGAGAATAGCTATGCAATCACTGAAGTTGAACCTGAAGAAACTCAATGGGGTCTTAAGCTTGGACAAAAGTTCAAGGATAAAAACGCAGTGAAAAGTGCATTGTGTTTGAATGCTGTTGCCGAATGTACACAGTACAGAATAACAAAGTCTATCAAGCTTGCTATTCTTGCGCGATGTCTGGATAAAGATTGTAAGTGGCGTGTGCGGTTCTCAAAAATCAAGAAATCAAAAGTGTTTACACTAACAAAGTATACCAGAGAGCACACTTGTTCTTTCCATACCAGAAGAAATTATCGCAGAAAGGTCTCATATCCTGTCATTGCTGAAATAGTTGCAAAAATGTAAGTCCATTCCTTATTATCACATATAATATTCAATTCTATATTTTTTTCTTCCATTCTGGTATGTAATACATTCAAATCATATTGTTTATGTTATTCAGGTATGCTAATACACATAAACTCCCCGAGCCTAAGACAATTATTGGAATTTTGAGAAACGAGCATTGCTTAGAAGCTAGCTATTGGAAATGCTGGATGGCACAAGAGGCTGTCAAGGACAATATAAGAGGAACAAATGAAGAGAACTACAAGGGTGTGCCAGTGTACTTACATCGATTGCAAGAGGCAAATCCGAACACTATTGTAGCACTGCAATTGGATGATGAAAACAAATTCAAGTATGTCTTCTTTGCTTTGGGACAATCAATCAAAGGATATTCAGTAATGAGAAAGGTATTATCCTTCTTCTGGTATGTAATAAAGTTATGCCTCTGGTATTATAAATTATGCATGAATGATATAGATTCTGGTAGTTATGTTGTGTTTCTGGTAAGAAGTAGAATTATCGTTCTGGAATGCTCTTTTCTGGTTTGTATAACCAGTGTCTGGTATTGTTAGATTCTGGTAAGCAGTAGAATTATCTTTCTGGTATGCTCTTTTCTGGTTTGTATAACCAGTGTCTGGTATTGTTAGATTCTGGTAGTTATGTTGTGTTTCTGTTAAGCAGTAGAACTATCTTTCTGGTATGCTATTTTCTGGTATAGTATTATATATATTTGAACAATTAAGTGTCTGGTATGACTATTATCAATTTCTGGTATACCAGAAAACTAATTGATTTTTGGTTGTTGTTGTTTAAGGTCATATCAGTTGACGGAACATTTTTAAAAGGACGATATGGTGGGGTGCTATTGCTTGCAACAGCACAAGATGCAAACCAACAAATATACCCCCTAGCATTTGCAATTGTTGACCGTGAATGTGATGACTCGTATGATTTCTTCTTCTATCATATACACAAGTTTGTCCCTGATACCGAGGAACAACTATTTATATCGGACAGACATATGTCAATCAAGAATGGTATTGCTAAGCACTACACAAAAGCATCTCATGGAGTTTGCATGTACCACTTGAAAGGGAACATCAAGAAAAAATCAACCAAGAATATAGTTCAACAAATGTTCATGGATGCGGCTAGGTGCTACAGAAAGGATAAGTGTCTTCAACTGTTTGAAAATATAAAGATGGTATGCTTATTCTGGTTTTTATTATTTTCTGGTATGCAATCACATTATGCTTCTGGTATTTCAATTCTGGTGGTTTATTTTATTTCTGGTATTGTCCTTTATCTCTCATTTATAGTGTTTCTGGTATGAACGCAGGTTAGGTTTGTCGTATGAAAATTATAGTTTCTGGTATTAAATTTAATCTCTAGTATGAATTCTGGTATGCTTTTTGTGATTGTTTCTGGTATCATACATGATATGTTTCTGGTATTCAACAATATTATTGATGATCAATGATTATGGTATTACCTTTTTCTGGTATTGAAACATGTTAGATGTATGGTATGTTTTTTCTGGTATTGTATATAACTTCATGTGTACCTGCTAATGTTTGTAGGAAAAGGTAGTAGTTGCACAGCTATTGGAAGAAATTGGATTTGCTGCTTGGTCCCGAGCTTTTTGCAACGCAAAACGTTACAACATTATGACAAGCAACAATGCAGAATGTATAAATAGTGTACTGTGCGATGCAAGAGATTATCCAGTGCTTGCCCTCATTGATGTTATCAGACAGACAGTGGGTAGATGGTTTGCAACGCGAAGGCAAAGTGCTGAATCATGTACAGAAATGACAACACCAAACGTTGATGCACCGATACAAGCTAAATATGGAGAGGCAACAAAGTATGGATGCTATGTGCTTGATGCGAAAAGGCTGTTGTTTGAGATACAATGGAACCAGGAAAGGGAAGTTGTGTGTTTAGTGGATAGGAGTTGCACTTGCAAGGAATTTGATATTGAGGAAATACCATGTGTTCATGCAATAGCTGCAACAAAGATGGTGAAAATGAATCCGGCTTCTCTGGTAAGTAAATATTACAGCACTGAATATTGGAACACTGCATATGAGGAGACAATATACCCAATTGTAGATCATGAGCATTGTGAGATTCCAAGTTGCATTACATCTATTGAATGCAACCCTCCAATAAAGAGGAAGAGAACAGGAAGATTGCCTAAAGCTAGGATACGGGGATCAATGGAAGGAAGCAAGAAGAAGAAATGCAGCTGCTGTGGCAGGATAGGCCATAACAAAAAAACTTGCCGAAATCAACCAATGGAGAAAGAATGAAGACACATACCAGAAATACTAATTTTGCTTATTTGTCATTATCAGATATGTAGAAAACAGTTACTATATAACTATATGTTTGTTTTATGTGTAAATGTCCACTTACCAGAATCAAAACAATAGGTAATAACAAAAACTAAATAAAAAAACTCATACCAGAATTAAATAAAAGTATACCATTAGGCTATTTACATGAATACCAGAAAGCATAGGAAAGAAAATCACAAATTAAATGTTTCTGGTAAACAAATAATCATACCAGAATCAAATATATGAAACAAACTACAAGAAACACATACCAGAAACACATACCAGAAATACAAAAGCAATATATCATACCAGAAAATCACAAAATAAACGTTTCTAGTAAACAATTACTCATACCAGAGGCACATATGTGAAAAACAATCATACCAGAAGCATAAAAAATAACAAAGAAATACCAGATATAAACATACCAGAGGGACTTAAATGAAATACCAGAATCCAAAATAGCAACATAAACACTTCTGGTAAAGAAACTATATTAACATAAACACTTCTGGTAAATAGCAACATAAAAACTTCTGGTAAATTATATTACAAAAGAGTTAATATATTACAACAGAGTTAGTCAATACCAAAGTACAAGTTTAGCAAGAGTCAAATACATCATTTTGGACAGATTAAGTTTCAAAGGGACTCGTGGGGTTTCACCCACTCCCTATGGTACAAAATAGAACAGAATTGTTCCCTGAAAGCTGGAACCCATTCTTGACATATGTTTGACAAATCAGTTCGTCCAGACGACAAATACTGAATGTGCTTGATTGTGAATACACCACAGCTTCCACTGCAATTGTAGACAACAGATTATATAAGTTTTTTTCCAAAACATCATACTAATGAACATACCAGAACCATATGACTAGTATTGTAAAAATCACCTTGGATTGTTCTGTGGAACTTCTTTGGCTGTCTTTCGAACATAATCCAATGGCTTATCAAGATTGTCCCCAAACCTCCCAAATTCTCCATTAATTTTCAGAATATAAGGAAACATAACAAGGAATGGGGTGAGCAAAGCTTTCAAGTCCCCATCAGACATACAGTCCACAATTGAGTCATATACAACAACACACCATTTAAGTAAATCAATCTGTAGTGCTATCCAGTGTTTACCACAGGTGTTGATGGCAGTGTATATTGTATCGACATCAAAGAAGCTCTTGCTAAAAAAGGGAGGATCAATTCCAAGTACATAACATGCAATTTCTTCGCCGTAATTAAAAGTCCCTGTTTCTTTCAACTCTAGGAATTGTTTATAACGCACGTCGTTGAAGTAGTCAACGAAGGGTATAGGAACAATGGTAACACGGGCATAAACCTCTGGATACTCAATTACAGCTTTTCGGAGGTAGGTAATCATTTCATCCAGTTGCTGTAAAGTAGGGAAAAAAACTAATAATTCAATACCAGAGCAAATATGAGAATAATACCAAAAAAACATAAAAAGTTCATACCAGAATTCAAGACATGATAACCATCAGGCAAGATACAAGTACATGAAAACACATCATACCAGAAACAAAAAAAATAAACAAATACCAGAAGGCTCAAGTAATAAATCATGTAAGGAAGTCAAATGATAGTTTATGGCAAAATGAAAGAATTACATACCATAAAACTAATGAAATACATAATACCAGGAAAAAGAAGCAAAAATACAATCATACCAGACTCTTATACAAGTAGCTAATACCAGAAAGCAGTACAACACAGCATACCAGAAATTGTAAAAACAAAATGTACAAACAACATCTTACCAGAAAAACATCAGTAGCTAGTTTCAGAAAGACATACCAGAAAACATAATACCAGAAATTATTAACTTAAACAAAAGTAAGGTTAGTGTTAACTTACACAATCCCACAACCAGCCAGTTTTTTGGAGTAAGAGCTTGAAGTGTTCTTTATTTGCCGAATGTTGAAATCCAGTAATAAATTCTTTTTTAGTCTTCGGGTTAAGGTACCAAGTATAAAAAGCATCTCTATCCTTCTT
>BSUD01000008.1:109167262-109299542 GCA_033239045.1 Fagopyrum esculentum | reverse complement strand
AAATATGCACAGAAACAACACACATGAAGAATAGTAGTGTATTATACCTCTTCCACAGCTTCTTCCTTTGGCTGATCAACTTCAGCTTCCTCCTTGGGCTGGGGCTCGGGCTGGGACTGAGGCTGGGGCATTGGCTTTTCTGTAGATACCGTCTCTTCAGAACTTGAAGAAACCCCAAGAACTTCTAACTTAGGAGCATCAGCTGGAGGTTGGGAGGCTGGCTTTTTAGAGACTTTGGTACCTTTAGAAGAACCGGCCATCCTTTGAACATTAGTGACGATCCTGAAACATTGACTTTCAATTCTGTGTTGTGCCATCGTTTGTGCCTTCTGCCTCATAACAACTTGGTTGATAGTGGCATCTTGTTGCTCAACCTTCTTGACCAACTCAGAAAGCAATTGATTTTGGGCTTGTAGTTGTTTCTTTAAGTCTTCAACCCAATCAGGAACACTATACATTAACATAATAAAAGATTAAAAATGCAATATCAAATAAGCATTTGAAACTAATAAATTATGGTATGTAAAATATCAACTACATTTTTGTGGTAGAAATAGTGGAGGTTGTGGGATCAGATACAGGTGGTGCAACCACAGCTTCTGTGTTGGAAGAGGTCGGATCAGGGACAGGTGGTTCAACCACAGCTTCAGAATTGGAGGTGGTGGGATCAGGCAGAGGTGGTGCAACCAAAGCATCTGTAGGGACAATGCTATCCATTTCTGGAGCAACAACAATCCCAACAGTGCTAGATGGTGCAACAACAACAGCTGGAGGTGTAGCCACTGCCAGCATGTCTTCTTCAGGGCTAAAACAATAGAACAAATTTTGTAAATATT
The DNA here is from genome assembly GCA_033239045.1 of Fagopyrum esculentum. Classification (NCBI taxonomy): domain Eukaryota; kingdom Viridiplantae; phylum Streptophyta; class Magnoliopsida; order Caryophyllales; family Polygonaceae; genus Fagopyrum; species Fagopyrum esculentum. The sequence goes on along the minus strand of BSUD01000008.1, from coordinate 109,298,706 downwards.
AAGTATTCTGGTATGATAATATAAATACATATTCAACTTCAGTTTACCATGATACTTCCTCTACAATCTGTTCTCTCTTAGCCTTCTTAGACGCAGCCCTACATTAGGAAAAACAAACATTATTAAGTAAATCAATAACATACCAGAAACAAAAACCAAATAAAACATAACAATGTACACAGGAAACAAAGATTAAAAATATCATACCAGAAAACATATTAAATCTAATACAAGAATGTAAGGAAAAAAGTATACCAGAATTAACAAAAAACAAAAACCAGAAACAAAAAGAAATATACCAGAAAGTAACAAAGCATGTATACCAGAAAAATAAAACAGAAACTAATACCAGAAGTGATATTATAAGCATACCAGAAACTAACAGGCACAGACCAGAAAGCAAAAAAGCAGTCATACAATAAAACTAAAGAAACTAGTATAACAGAAACTAATGCAACATTATTAAAATATAGATTGAATATGAAATGTATTGAGATACCTTTTACTTCCCTCTTCAATTTTCCTTTTCTTTGGGACATCTTCTTTCTTAACAACCTTTTGTGGTCTTGGCAACCTCAAAATATGACGACGAGGAGGAGGAGGAGGAGGAGTAGCAAAGTCATCACTCTCGGATTCCTCCTTCTTTGGGACTTCCTTGATAGCCTTGACATTATGCCCTCCAGGCCTGGATACACGTACATCGTGGAACCCTACTTTGAAAAGATGACAAAGATAGCCAGCTGGGTCCAAAACTTCATCCCCCCACCATTTGCAGTCATCCTCGGTTTCTGGGTCTTCTAGGTTGAGGGGGATAGTTTTGATGTCATCTTGAGCCACCGATGACGCTGTATCCTTTATTGTCTGGAAGCTGCATTTCATCTTCCCCTTTGTTGATGAAACCCACTTAAGACAAAGTGGGGTTGCTTCTTCATTAACACATGTGGCAAACAAAGATGCCAGTGTGGGGAGAGAGTCAAGGATGAAAACCTGCATAATATAGAAAGGAAAACAAATGAATAAACCATACCAGAAACTCAAACCAATAAATAATATAATACTAATAAAATAATATCATACCAGAAAATGAAACCACAAATGCATATCAGAAAACCAGAAATCAAGTAAACTCAATTATAAAACACAAACTAGAAAGATATACTAGAAATGCTATTGAAATAAAGGATACCATAAATCACAAACTTAATATTTCTGGTAGCTAATTGTTCATACCAGAAAGCAAGTAAACTCATACCAGAAAGTATAAAATTCAGAACATACCAGAAACAAAACAATACTTCACAGAACTCAATTATACAACATACACAATCATACCAGAATCTAATACATTAAAACAAAATACAAGAATCAAAAACCAGAAACAAAAACCAGAAATGCTAATGCAATAAAGCATACCATAAAATCACAAAAGTATTATTTCTGGTAACTAATTACTTATACCAGAGGAAAATGAATGAATAACAAGCATACCAGAGACGTAAACCATAACAAAAATAACAAATATAAACATACCAGAGGCACATAAATGGAAAACCAGAAGCATACCTGGAATGCCAAAGGGAAACCAGAAAGGCAGTAATTTCCGGATGCCCTATACTTTGTTGGCTCACAATCCCTCAGGTTGTCAAGTGTCTTATTAAAGACAAGCCGCCCCCATGAATAAGAATTAAAGGCATCCATGTCCTTCAGAAGCGATAGAGGAAGATTGGAGACAAACTTCTTCTTGTCATTACCAAGCAAAACAAATTCAATAAACAGCAACAGAGCCATCTTGAATTTCCTTTCATCATTTTTTTTCAGCTTTGAATATTTTTCCTCCAATTGATCCAATTTGCACTTTGGCATGCCAAACAACTCCTTCATGTCGACATTTTCTTCTTCGTTGTAAACATGGAACCGACACTCAAGGCCGGTAATTTCTGAAAACTCGCTTAAGCCAAACCTTATGAACAAAAATACACAACAAAAAAAGATAGAAACACATTAACAATAGAAAGTAAAATAGAGGTAACAAGCTGAACTGAAAAGGTTAAGTGTATAGTTAATATATACCTAAGCAAGGTTTTGTTGATTGCAAACCACATTGAGTGTTTGCGTTCAGTTTGAACCTCATGCAGAAGCATGAAGTGTATTAATTGGTTTGAAGGTTTGAGATTGGTACAGAGGGAGATGACAGATGAAAAAATAGAGTTTTTGAACATTTCTTGCCCATTGGCATCCAACCCTTCAAGTAAAAATTTAACCATGTTGACACGAGACAAGACAGTTATACGTGCTGCCTCGTATTGTGGGTTTTCATCAAATCTGTACATTAACTAGTAAATGAAATAAGATTGTTAATACAAGAAAAACAGTCAAGAACAAACCAGAAACTCATATCAGCCATTAAACTTACATTGGACTCTTCATGTCCATAACTAACGCTTTCCTCAACAGCCTGTGTAAATATACCAGAAAATAATGTCAATATATAAATCAACATGAAATACCAGAAAGTAATATAAAAATCTCATATGAACAAATACAAGAAAACATTAATAAATAAAACAAATACCAGAAACCCTAAGTAAAACATCTAATACCAGAAACAAATAACATACCAGAATAACATACCAGAACTTCGAATACCAGAAAACATTAAACATGATATGAACAAATCACAGAAACTTACCAGAAACTTAAAATTACCAGAATAACATACCAGAACTTCTAATAAACACTTACCAGAAACATAAACTAAAGGAAAGACCAGAAAACTTGAAACCAATAACATACCAGAAAATGTAATAACATACAAACATACCAGAAAAGTCATGCAAATATAAAGACGAACCAAACATAGAAAAAACCATATCAAAACAGATACCAGAAACGATGATTAAACTTACAAAACCTAATATGAACAATCACCAGAAACTATAATACCATAAAACCTGAAAGAGTATCAAAACAATACTAACCATAGGTATATCGACTGGTTGAGGACCACCAGATACTACAATCTGAAGGCATGATTCATCATGAGAGACAGCAGAATCATCGCCTTTGTTTGGTGTGGCATCTTCAACAGGTAAAGGAGGCGTAGGAGTCAGAAGGTTGAAGGTAGGAGCATCACAAGAAGATTTGTTGGCAGCAACCTTTGATCGAGTCGACATTTTCAATTTCTTAGGGTTTACAAAATTCGAATCGATTTTGGAGTGTTTGGGGTAAAAACAAAGACGAAAAACAAAGAACAAGTGAGGATATGGCCGGAAAGTGACGAATACTGAATCAGAGATGAAGAATATGGAGATTACGAGAGAGATTACGAGAGAGATTACGAGAGATGATGAACCAGAGATTGAAGAAGTTGAGGAGTCGAACAGGCGAACGGTATGGCGAATTGTTTTCTCTGGTAGTTAAGTGATGAATGAGCGGATAGTTTGTTTGGGTAAATTAGTAAGGTAAACTAATTAGGTAAAATAAGGCCAATTAACAGTAATTAAATTAGGGGTATAGTTTGTATTCCTATTTCTTAAAAAAGCCTAGTATATCAAAATTTGCCAATATAAAATAGGGAATTTAACCCCCCCCTCAACTTTTCTTCTTTTAGTTTATAACCATTTTATTAAAATAATATTCTTTTTCTTTAATTTCTTTTGAATTTATTTTTTCTAAAAATTTGGTTGAAAATGTGGTAATAGTACATAGTTATGTTGTCAACAAAATTATTGAATTTTTTTTAATTAAGTGGTCAAAATCAGAAAATAAAATTTTGGGGGTTATATTTCCAATTTCAAAACCCAAGTAAGTTAGTTCAACAATTCAGCCATATGGAAAGGGGGTTGATAGACGTACGGCGAAAATCTCTAATAGTCACCCCAACTACGCACTTCACGTGCGTAGTTGATAGGGTCCCCAACTACGCATTGTAACACTCCAAGTTATGGGAACTCAGAGCGTTACGGGCTAGAACCTCACAATGGGTCCCAACCCTCGGAGTAGCAACGACGACATCAAATCTTACAACAAGGCACAAATAAATGAAAACTTATAATAAAACCAAAGGTTATAACAAAGGAAAGCGTAAAAGACTCGCAGTCGAGTCTTTTACGCTTTCCTTTGTTATAACCTTTGGATCACTCAACAACATCCCTAACCTGCGGAACATCTACAACATCGGTATAAACCGTTAGCTAACATTCTAGATATCGGAAAGACAGTCAATGCCCAAACACACATAAGGTAATATAAACATATAACATGCTATCACCCAACCGGTTATTATCTTTCATTAAGTTATCCATTATTAATTCAACTTCTTTTGTCACACAAGCATCTCCCAAAACTCGCCTCCGCTTCCGTTTACAAATAGAAATAGATCAGTGCTATCCGTTACCTACAGGTTTGGGTTGCAAGAGCACCTCTTAGTCTCGTGTAAAACTAGACAAGTGGTCACCACCCGGTTATCATACACTTGGGCCAATTACGGTTATAAAGGTCAATTGTTACGCTAAGATCGTGATGCGCAAATGGGTTTTAAATTTATAACTCGAACTAAATCCTAAACTACCTAGCGAAACCCGCAGTGTACGGGACGTTTGTAGTAGGGATAGTACTCCGAGGTCGAACACAAAGACTAAGGTAAAATTGATTCGATTTGTGATTGAGTTTAGTAAAGACCTAGGTTGAAAGAAAAGAAAGAAATAAAGAAATGAAAATCTCAAATGTTTTTGGTTGGTTTTTTGGTGATCAATCAAAGATCACAATTCATGCAATGTAAACAATCAACTAAACTATGAATCAACACAAATAAACAAGCTAAACAAGATATAGATTAAAGAAAGAAAAGACGGATTCTAGAGGTTGGAAGTTCCGGTTATGGCATAGGACTCAAACTATCTATTCATTCCTTGGATTAACTATGTTGGGGTTAAGTGTTTCTAGATTGGGATCAATCACCGGGTTAGTCTCATGATCCACTAGTCCATTCCCTAGATCTCATCACCGGGTAGGTCTCTAAGAATCTAAGGGACGGAATTCTACACAAACCGGATTGTTACCTAGAGATCTTAACCTATCCTTACCGGGTAAGTCTTGGAAAGGGAAGTCCTAAGCAACTATCCTAGCACACTTAATCCAATGGCGGCTTATTAGGCTCACCACTACCTAAGGTTTGTTATCTTTGGAATCTAAGGGTAAGGATTACCGGGTAAGTCTCTCCTAACACTTAGTTGCTAACACTAGGTCACCCTAGGATAGATTTAACTCAACAAACACTTAGGATTTCAACATTCTAACAATCTAAGACAAGATCCATTGAACCAGGGAGAATCACGGTTTGTTCTACCTAAACCACGGCCGTGGTTGTACAAGAACTACCCGTGATTTCTAACAGCAGCTACGTTCATGCACACAAGTCATCCAAAGATAAATCTAAGTCCGTCCTATCATAGCCCTAGCCATAACCATCCTTTCCTCACCCTAGAACCACATCTATTTAGCCTACAACATTCATAATAGAAATCGAAATAAGCAAACACAAAATCATGACATCCATTTGCAAGATGATGAAGGAAAAGAGATGAGCAAGTGAACTAAAACAAAACCAAGCTGAAAATAGAATTAGAGTAACTCACAATCCTTCCAAAAGAAGGTTCAAATGGTTCATACAACTCTAGAAATAGAATCCGAAATTCTTCACTAAAAACTATCAAGGTGTGGCAATGGTGTGTGTTCTTCTTCTCCTCTTCAATGGAGCTCTTCTTCTTCCTCTTTGACACTTTCCTTCCTAGAAAAACTTCTTGTTGAGAGAATATTTTTGTTAGAGGAATAATGGATAATGGAGAGCTGCTCCAAGATGCTTCTCACAGCCAATGAAGGACCACTTTTATAACAAACTTGCATGAGCTGGCCATGAGAGTCGTGGCACAACTGTCACAAGAATCTGGCAAAATCCACGGGTGATTCCACGGCCGTGGAGTGTCAGAGAACCGTGATTCTGTGCAGAAACTTCGCCTTGGATCATTAAGCTGTGATTTGGTGCATGGCTAGTGTTGGCAAGGTTCCATGAGTCCTCTTTAGCCCTTAGCTTGTGTCCCAATGAGTCCGAGGGTGTGTCATCTAGATGAACGATCCTCAAACATATCGTTTTAGCTCCTAAATCTCCCGAAATACCTATAAAACACGCACAAGTCCGTGTAGACGTCTATCTCGACAAAGTACATGAATTGAGTGCAAAACGTCGTGAACTAGTGCTAAACTATGCATGAATGAGTGAGAAATCTATCTAAATGATTACCTAAAACTAGTCATAAATCGTGTTATCATCAATCCTAGTCCGGTTATTCATTATAACAACAACAACAATAACGCAAACAAGCCAATACAACAAATCCTATATACGGAATGAAGCTAAGTAAATCCAAGTGACTTACCTCACTCGAAGGTAACTTAAGGGTCAGCAAACAACTCGATTTCTCCCAGGAAAGAAGAACGGAAAGCCTGCTCAACAAGGCATAACGAATCCGGAACAAAATGGTTGCTAGAAGTCTATAACTTCTAGTCTCAATGATCTATAGGAGATCTACACAAGCTAAGGTCACATACCCTAGTCTTACAGATCACCAAGGGTCAACAACATCCACAAAAGTCAAGGAAAGTATCGAGGGAAGGAAGGAAGGAAGCAACTCACAAAAGACGGGAGCCACTGGGGGAAAACCGCAGCGGCGGCAAATAGCACCGCAAGGGCGGCGCTGGGCAGGATCCGTAGGGGCGGTCTGTGCAGGCGCGGGGGCGGTTTTTGTGACAGAAACTGTGTCAGGCCTCCTTTCGACAACAAACTCACAACTAGGGAACCAAGGCTAGATTCCTTGATCCAAACACGTCAAGACTCAACCAAAGGAGCCTAAGAATACCAACGAATCAACAACGGAAAGGCCAATAAGAATCAAGGTTCAAACTTGATTCTTGGAGAAGAAAAAAAGAGAAGAACGAAAGAAGAAAGCGAAACAGAAGGGAAACGACATGCAGTAACTCATGAACGTGAGGGAGAAACAAAGAAGGAGAAGGCTTACACATTCAACAAGGAATCACAAGGTAGAAGGATGCAACTTTTAAGCTTGAAGGAGAACGTATGCAAGAAACGAGAAAAAGAAGAGAAAGAGGGAATTTATAGGAATGATGGAAAAAGATAGAAGGAAAAACATTCTAGGGTTAGGAAGATCATAGGAAAGCCAACCCAAAAGATAGAAGATCGGATCATCTATCTATGAAAAGAAATAAAAACGCGATAAAAAAGACCGGCACGATTTGGGGCAAAATCGGAGGGGCGGTAAAGATGAAAACTGGGGCATTACATCAGTTCCCCCTAAAAAGAAGTTTCGTCCCGAAACTTTCAACAAACCATCAAATTACAAAACAACAATGCAGAACACGGAACTCAACTCATATATTCCCACTCGGGGCACGAAACTCAAAACATCACAAAAGCGTAAACACAACTCAACGATGAAAACTTAAACTCAAACGTCTACACTATAGGTACATCCAACTCATCATAAAACTCCGGATATTTCCTCTGGATACTATCCTCTGTCTCCCAAGTCGCCTCATCAGCTCCTCGCATTGACCACTGAATCTTCATCATTGGTATGTCCTTTGATCGCAAGCATTTCGTACTACGCTCTAAGACAACTACCGGATGCTCTACAAACATATGGTTTGGCTCGACCACTAAATCCTCATGGCTGACGATGTGTCTCGGATCTGGTACGTACTCCCGTATTTGAGACACATGGAAGACGGGGTGAACACCCTCTAGTCTCGGTGGCAAAGCCAGTTTGTATGCTACCCCTCCAACTCGCTCTAGAATCTCGAAAGGTCCAATATATTTGGACCCAGCTTCCCCTTGACGCCGAAACGTCGAACACCTCGTATCAGGGATACTCTCAAGTCTCAACCATACATGAGCTCCAACTCTGAACTCTAGAGGTATGCGCCTCTTATTTATATAAGACTTTTGCCAGACTTTGTGTTGCTAGCATCCTCTCTCGGATCACCGCTACTCGAGCCATATCATCCTGTAATTGCTCCGGTGATACTCCGCTAGCACTACTCGGCTCGTCCTAACATAGCGGGGTACGACATCTCTGTCCGTATAGAGCCTCATAAGGAGCCATTCTGATTGAAGCGTGCCAACTGTTGTTATACGAAAACTCTTGTCACGCTCAGGATGTGTACACAATAAGCTTTAAATTTATACTCGTTATATTCCTCTTAACTCCTAGCGCACCCGCAGTGTACGGGACATTCGTAGTATGGATAGTATTCCGAGGTCGAACACAAAGACTAAGGTGAGATTGATTCGGTTTATGATTGAGTTTAGTGAAGATCTAGGCTAAGAAAAGAGAGAAATAAAGAAATAAAAATCTTAATTGTTTTTGGTTGGTTTTTTAGGTGATCAATCAAGGATCACAATTCATGCAAAAGTAAGCAATCAACTAGGCTAACGAATCAACACAAGAAACAAACTAAACACGAGATATGAATCAAAAGAGAAAAATGGATTCTAGGGGTTGGAAATTCCGATTATGGCATAGGACTCAAGCTATCTAATCATTCCTCGGATGATCTATGATATGTCGGGAGTAAATGTTCTAGAGTGGGATCAATCACCGGGTAAGTCTCATGGTCCACTAATCCATTCCTAAGATCTCATCACCGGGTAAGTCTCTAAGAACCTAAGGATTGGAATTCTACACAAACCGGATTGTTGTCTAGAGGTCTAACCTATCCTTACCGGGTAAGTCTCGGAAAGGGAAGTTCTAAGCAACTATCCTAGCACACTTAGTCCAATGGCGGCTTGTGAGGCTCACCACTACCTAGGGTTTGTAATCTTCGAAATCTAAGGGTAAGAATCACCGGGTAGGTCTCTTCTAACACTTAGTAGCTAACACTAGGTCACCCTAGGCTAGATTAACTCAACAAACACCAAGGATTTCAACATTCTAACAATCTAAAGCTAGATTCATCGAACCAGGGAGAATCACAGGCTGTTCTACACATCCACGGCCGTGGAATGGGAAGATCCACCCGTGGACTTCAACAGAGAGTCCGTTCTTGTAAGTTACTCATCTAAAGGTAAATCTAAGTGCATCCTATCATAGTCCTAGCCACAATCATCCTTTCCTTACCCTAGAATCACATCTATTTAGCCTACAACATTCATCATAACAATCGAAATCATCATACATAAAATCATAGCATTCATTTGCAAGATAATGAAGGGGGAAGAGATGAACAAGTAAGGAAACAAAACCAAGCTGAAGTTTAGATAAGAATGACTCACAACCCTTCCAAAAGAAGGTTCAAATGGTTCATACAACTCTAGAAATCAAATCCGATACTCTTCACTACAAAAGCTATCAAAGTGTGGCAATGGTGTGTTCTTCCTTCTCTTCTCCAATGGTAGCCTTCTTCTTCCTTCCTTGTTTTAATCTTCTTGTTGAGAGAGTATTTTTTGATTGGATGATGGTGGATAATGGAGGGCTGCTCCAAGATGATTCTCTCAGCCAATGCAGGACCACTTTTATAACAATTTTGCATGAGCTGGCCATGAGAATCGTGGCACAACTGTCACAAGAATCTGGCAAAATCCACGGGTAGAACCACGACCGTGGTCTTGGTCCAGACCGTGGTTTGCTCCAGAGTCTTCTTCTAGGCTCGTTAAGTCATGATTTGGTGCATGGCTTGTGTTGGCAAGGTTCCATGAGTCTCCTTTGGCCTCTAGTTTGCATCCTAATGAGTCCGAGGGTGTGTCATCTCGAGGATTGATTCTTGAATGAATCGGTTTAGCTCCTAAATCTCCCAAAATACCTATAAAACAAGCACAAGTCCGTGTAGACGTCTATCTCGACAAAATACATGAATTGAGTGCAAAACGTCGTGAACTAATGCTAAACCATGCATGAATGAGTAAGAAATCTATCTAAAAGAGTGTCTAAATCTAAGTCATAAATCGTGTTATCAAAATACCCCATACTTAAGGTTTGCTCGTCCCCGAGCAAATTCCCAACTATAGACTAAGAGATGACATGATTTATGTATGCAGAAAAATGGCAAAATCTTTTTGGGTTTGTGCTTCTACTATTGGATCACCTTCATAGTCATGCTTCATGGCAACGGATAAGCAATCATGCATTCAAACAAGTGAAAGCATGGAAAGACAATTGCACTTAACTTGAAAGCATGCATGAAACGTAAAAATGAAGAAGTCAAGATGATCAAGAGCATATCCAATCTAGATTACTAAGTCATACAAACATGCAAATAGGTCATAAGGTCTTATGAAATAAAAGGCCAAGAAACGTTGTGATTAGGTGGGGATTTTTCTAGGTTATGTGATGCTAATCCGGGAATGGAACTAACTCCACAATTTTGTCCTCGATCAACTTCCCTCAAGCGTATATTTTCTACATCTTTCCTTTCTTTTCTTTTTCCTTCACTTATTTTTGAGTCAATGACATTGGTGTACAAAAGCCGAAACCTTGGTGATTAGCCATCCTCGGGCTTTTTCTATTTTTCGAGGTGCATCCACACCGGGCACACATACCAAAGCTCGTTAGGACTATCGGTTTATTTGACTTTGGCAAGGCACCAACACCCGATTATGTGAAGTGTACCGAGTTACTTGTCATCTAAACCAATGTCCCCAAACCTATATTTTTGGCTACACTTTTGCAACAATTTCAGCACTTCATTCATGATATTCTTTTCATCAATAACTTCACCCCACACTTGCTTTTCAAACACATCATTCACACTAACATGCTCCTATTCCCGGATGGGTCAGAAGAGGTCGAATTTATATTCATTTGAGGTGCTCAAATATCATGATCAAGATGAGAAGAAGACAAAGATGAATTGCCTCATTCATTCCTAAATGGTGTGTAAGAACTAGCATGTAATTTCGACTTTCAATACTCAATCCTTTCTAGGCAAACATCATGATCACAAATCATTCATGGGATTCAAGATAAGTATTTTAAGTCCACATATGCAATTCACCAATTAAACACACAAGGCCATCCATAGCCAATCCACAAGACAAGGTTCATCATTAGGGTCATATCCAAGCCTAGAAAGCACAAATTTTTTTTTAAATTTTCTGATTTTTTTTTTGGATTTTTCGAAATGAGTATATACAATGCAAGACATGTGATAATATTAAACTACCCTAGATGCTAGTCATGCAAAATATCATGCAAACCCCACCCCATACTTAGAAACACATTGTCCCCAATATGGTATTCGAGTAAAGAAGAGTGAAAGAAGGTTCTCACAATGTAAAAATGGTTGCTATGGTATTTGGGATTTCTCAAGTGGAATTGATGTTGGATGATCCTATCAACAATGGTAGAGAGCTCTAAGTGTTTGTCAAAGCGTCGGGACCCGCGCTAAGCACTGCTAGCCGTCCAAGTTCCGCATCCGCTCCACCCATAGTTGATGAGGGGTTCATCATCATCATTCACATGCCAAGCAAGGCTTCCAATGCTACTAAGGTTCTAGCATACACACAAAACACACCAAACACACAAAGCACACAAAAACAGAAAAATCTAAGCAAAAACGAAAAATGAAAATGGAAAAACGTTACCAATGGGTTGCTTCCCACCAAGCGCTTCTTTAAGGTCATTAGCTTGACCAAACTCGGGGGCGTCTACTCAAGGTGAAGTGGGGCAATTATGTCCACCGGAGCTCCCGGGATATACTTCTTCAACCGGTGCCCATTCACCTTAAAGTTCCCACAATGTTCCCCTCCTATCTCAATAGCTCCATGGGGAAAGATCTTCTTCACCACATATGGCCCGGTCCATCTTGATTTGAGCTTTCCCGGAAAAAGCCGCAGCCTTGAGTTGAAGAGAAGGACAAGGTCTCCTTTACTCAACTCTTTGGGGATGATCCTCTTGTCATGCCACCGCTTGGTTCTTTCCTTATAGATCCGGGCATTCTCATAAGCATCCAACCGGATCTCCTCAAGGGCATTCAATTCAAGCAATCTCTTCTCTCCCGCCTCCTTGAGATCAAAATTTAGCCATTTAATGGCCCAATAAGCTCTATGCTCCATCTCTACCAGGAGGTGGCAAGACTTGCCATAAACCAACTTGTAAGGAGTGGTGCCAATCGGTGTCTTGAAGGCGGTTCTATATGCCCATAAGGCGTCATCAAGCCTCATAGCCCAATCTTTTCTCGTCCTAGATACCGCCTTCTCAAGGATGGCCTTGATCTCCCGGTTGGAGATTTCCACTTGGCCACTAGTTTGGGGATGGTAAGGTGTTGCCACCTTATGAGTCACCCCATACTTGGTCAAAAGTGCTCCAAAGTTCCTATTTGTGAAGTGCTTCCCTCCATCACTTATGATCACCCTTGGTGTTCCAAACCTAGGAAGATCACTCGGTGGAAGAACCGCACCACCACCTTGGCATCATTTGTAGGAGAGGCGATTGCCTCCACCCATCTTGACACATAGTCCACCGCCAATAGGATGTAGAGATTGCCACATGAAGAAGGGAATGGTCCCATGAAGTCCACACCCCACACATCAAATATTTCCACTTCTTGGATGTTGTTCAAGGGCATCTCATTCCTTCTTGAGATGTTGCCCGTCCTTTGGCAAGCATCACATGCCGCTACAAAACCTTGCACATCTTTAAACAAGTTAGGCCAATAAAAACCGAATTGCAATACCTTTGCACACGTCTTGTGTGAGCTAGCATGGCCTCAACATGGTAAGGAGTGACAATGCCGGATCACACTCTCCACTTCATCTTCCGGTATGCATCTTCTAAACATTCCATCCGAGCCTCTTTTGAACAAGAGTGGCTCACTCCAATAGTAATGCCTCACATCATTGAAGAACTTCTTCCTTTGGGCATATGACAAGCCGGGAGGCACTTCCTCACACACAAGATAGTTCACAATGTGGGCATACCATGGCTCACTTCCTCTAGACACTTGGAACAAGCATTCCTCCACCATTTGTAATTGCTCATCCCGGAACGAGTCATCAATCGGGATGTCATCTCTCTCAAGCTCTAATGGAGGCAATCTACTAAGGTGATCCGCCACTGAGTTCTCGGATCCCTTCTTGTCCCGTATTTCCAAATCAAACTCTTGTAGAAGAAGGATCCACCGAATCAACCTAGTCTTGGCATCCTTCTTGGTAAGTAGATAACGGATCGCATCATGATCCGTATAAACTATGACTTTCGCTCCAACAAGATATGAGCGGAACTTCTCAAAAGCATACACAACCGCTAGCAACTCTTTCTCGGTGGTAGCATAATTGAGTTGGGCATCATCTAGCGTCTTGCTAGCATAATAAATGGCATGAGTGCGCCCATCTTTCCTTTGCCCCAAAACAGCCCCAACGGCTACATCGCTTGCATCACACATGATCTCAAATGGTAGATTCCAATCCGGAGGTTGCATGATAGGTGCGGAGATCAATGCGTTCTTCAACCTACAAAAAGCCTCAAGACAATCTTTGGAGAAGACAAAATCAACATCCTTCATTAGTAGGTTAGTGAGAGGCTTAGAAATTTTAGAGAAGTCTTGAATAAACCTCCGGTAAAAACCGGCATGCCCTAAGAAACTCCTTACCCCTTTCACCGAGGTAGGTGGCGGCAACTTCTCTATAGTTTCAATCTTGGCCCTATCAACCTCAATGCCACGGTTGGACACCAAGTGTCCCAACACAATGCCTTCACTTACCATGAAGTGGAATTTTTCCCAATTTAAGACAAGATTTGTCTCCTCACATCTTTTCAATACTAATGACAAGTTAGCCAAGCAATTATCAAAGGAAGAACCATAACCAGAGAAATCATCCATGAACACTTCCATGATATTTTCAATGTACTCAGAAAAGATAGCCATCATACACCTTTGGAAGGTGGCGGGTGCATTACACAACCCAAATGACATTCTCCTATATGCAAAAGTTCCCCATGGACATGTAAAGGTGGTTTTCTCTTGGTCATCGGGGTGGATAGGGATTTGGAAGAATCCACTATAGCCATCTAGGTAGCAAAAATGAGAATGTTGAGCTAAACTTTCTAGCATTTGGTCAATGAAGGGGAGAGGGAAGTGATCTTTCCTAGAGGCCATGTTAAGCTTCCTATAATCAATGCACATCCTCCACCCCGTAACCGTCCTAGTTGGGATTAGTTCATTGTTCTTATTAGTTACTACGGTCATCCCACCCTTCTTAGGTACTACATGAACGGGACTAACCCACTTACTATCCGAGATAGGGTAGATTATCCCCACATCTAGCAACTTAATGATTTCCTTTTTGACTACCTCTTTCATTATAGGATTCAATCTCCTTTGATGTTCAATAGAGGGTTTGTGGTTATCTTCCATCAATATTTTATGCATGCACAAAGAAGGTTTAATTCCAACCAAATCATCAATAGTATAGCCAATGTCTTTCCTATGCAATCTTAGTTCAAGCAACAACTTAGCAAGTTCATCATCACTCAAGCATGCATTAACAATCACCGGATATGTTGAATTATCACCAAGAAAAGCATACTTCAAATGAGAGGGGAGGGGTTTGAGTTCGAGTTTAGCAGGACCTTTATCGATTGGAGACGATCCAAACAAGGTTGGATGAGATGAATCCAAAGCAAATGAAGGCTCTCCATAGCTCCTAGAAGCTTGATCATCATCCAGGGCTGATTCAGAGGAAACCACGGCTAGAACCACGGTTGGCTCTACTTCCACGGCCGTGGACCTTGCCTGGCTTGCTTCTCGGAGTTGTCCAGAGAGTTCTACAGCCGTGGAACCACTTCCACGCCCGTGGAACGTCCAGTTGCTCAGCTCCTCTTCGTGGCCTTCATCTTGAGCACTTGTCTCCTCCTCTAATGCTTCTAAGGCTTTGATCTCTTCATTGCAAGCCTCCTCAACACCTTCCTCCATCATACTTAAGGTAAGAATCTTCTCCAAGGGATCCTTGATCAAGATCGAGCTTACAACTTCTCTAGATTCTTCTTGCTCGACTATGTTGAAGACATCCTCATCAAGGGTTGGTCCTTTCATCATTGTGGATAACTTGAACTTGATGTTCTCTTCTCCAATGTTGAAGGAGAGAGTCCCATTCTTGCAATCCACTAGGCATCCGGAGGTGGCTAGGAAAGGTCTTCCTAAGATGATGGGAACCGGATAGTCCCTCGGAATATCCAAGACAACAAAATCAATTGGCACATAGAATCCTCCTAGTTGCACCGGAATGTCTTCTAGGATCCCAACCGGATGAGTGATAGATCGGTCCGCCATATAGAGGGTCATCTTGACCGGTTTTGGCTCTCCTAGCCCAACCTTGTTGCAAAGTGCAAGCGGTATGATGCTTACACTTGCCCCAAGATCACAAAGGGCCTCATACTTCACATCTCCCACTCCAATTGGGACACAAAAAGAACCCGGATCTCTTAGCTTGGGAGGCATTTCCTCCTTCATCGTTTGGATCAATTCCGAGGATCTCTTGGTCATTCTTATCTCCCCATACTCCTCCAACTTCCTTTTGTTGGAGAGTATCTCTTTCAAGAACTTGCCATATGCCGGCATTCCTAAAATAGCATCCATGAACGGAATGTTAATATGCAATTTAGACATTAGTTCAAGGAACTTACCAAAGTGATTGTCCAAGCGAGCTCTTGCTCGTGATTGTGGGAACGGTAGTGGTGGCTTGTATGGAGGTGGTGCCACATAAGTTGGCTCTACATCCTTGCTCTTGCCTCCATCTTTTTGCAAAGTCTCTTCCTCTATCACCACTTGTTTCCCTTTAGCATTCTCCTTGGGCAAAGGGTCTTTCATGCTCAACCCACTCCTTGTTGTGATAGCCAACACTTGCCCTCTTGGGTTGTCTTCGGTTCTTCCGGGAAGCTTTCCCGGATCTCTATGGGCTTCACCCGCTTTGTGGAACACTTGTGCTTCCAAAACCTTTTGAGCTTTAGAGATTGAAGTCACGGTGCTCTCTAGACCACTCAACCTTCCAAGCAATTGCTCAAACATCATTTCGGTTCTATCCTTTGGAGGTTGAGTAAATCCGGGTGGAGGTTCTTGTGAAGCTTTTGGTGGTGGAGTTGTGCTTGTGGAAGCGGGAGGGTTCAAGGCTCCATCCGGGTTAGAGTAGGAAAATCCGGGATGGTTGTGGTTGGGCCGGTAATTGTTGAATTGCCTGTTGTTGTTGAAGTTCCTTGGGCCTTGATAATTGTTGTAATTGCCCCTTCCCATGTAACTCACATCCTCCTCCTTGGAAGATAAGTTAGCTTGTGGAAGCACTTGAGGAGTTGCTTGGTTCTTCAAAGTTGTAGCACACAACTCCCTCAAGGACTTCAACTCGTTGTTGATGGCGTCAAGCTTGAAATTGTTCATGGTGACCTCACTCACCTCATATGCTCCCGCCTTTCTCCCTTCACTCTTCCTATGGGAGTACTTCTCAATCACTAGAGCTTGCTTCTCCACAAACTCCCAAGCTCCATCTACATGCTTCTCCATGAAAGTCCCACCGGAAAGAAATTGGAGCTTGAATTGGCTATCTTCATCAAGTCCTTTGAAGTAGATCTCCAATAGCTCAATTTTCGGTATGCCATGGTTTGGACAATCTAGGAGAAGATCCTTGAACCTCTCCCAAGACTTGAATAAACTCTCTCTATCCTTCATCACGAAGACATTGATCTTCCCTCTTAACTCGGTAGTCTTGGAAGGTGGGAAGAACTTAGTCAAAAACTCGGTTGTCATCTCCTCCCAAGTACCAACTTGCCCTTGTGGAATAGATTGATACCAAGCCAAGGCTTTATCCTTAAGAGAGAAGGAAAAGCCCTAAGCTTATGGTTGTTGATCTCCAATCTTGGCGGTCTAAGAGTCTCCATCAAAATCTCGTAGTTCATCAAGTGTTGATGAGGAGACTCTCCTTCCATCCCTCTAAATTGATTATGCCGGATCATTTGTAGCACTTGAGGGCGGAGCTCGTAATCATGGGCTGCGGGATCTCCTAAGTTCACACCCGGACGGTGTGCTCTTTGTGCCGGATCCATACGTTGCCCCAACGTTTGTGGCTCTTCCATAGCAATGGGCACAACCCTAATATTTACCGCCGCCGGCTGCGGTTGTGGTGGAGGTGGAGGAGGTTGCTGACGGTTAAGCTCTCTTTGCACAAGAGCTTGCCTAATCTCCTCAATCTCCCTCCTAGTTGCCTCTTGCCTCTCATTGGCAAGTCTCCTTTCATTCTCCAAAGCCTCATCTCTTATCCTAATTTGCTCTAAAGCTTCATTCAACTCGGCTTGGAGATCTCTTCCGGCCATCTCCTTTCCCTTTTTTATGCTCTTGGATCTAGATCTAAGGGTTTTCTCCGGTTCGGGATTGAATGGAGCTAAATCCTTTCCACGAGATCTTCGCATACACCTAAAGAGTGAGATGTCCTGAAAAGCAAAGACACAAACCAAAAAGAGATCAAAAGCAACAAGAAAGATCTACACTATAAACAATCACAAAATAAACTCAATCTAGACCTAGTCCCCGACAACGGCGCCAAAAACTTGTCACGCTCATGATGTGTGCACAATAAGCTTTAAATTTATACTCGTTATATTCCTCCTAACTCCTAGCGCACCCGCAGTGTACAGGACGTTCGTAGTATGGATAGTATGCCGAGGTCGAACACAAAGACTAAGGTGAGATTGATTCGGTTTATGATTGAGTTTAGTGAAGATCTAGGCTAAGAAAAGAGAGAAATAAAGAAATAAAAATCTTAATTGTTTTTGGTTGGTTTTTTAGGTGATCAATCAAGGATCACAATTCATGCAAAAGTAAGCAATCAACTAGGCTAACGAATCAACACAAGAAACAAACTAAACACGAGATATGAATCAAAAGAGAGAAATGAATTCTAGGGGTTGGAAATTCTGATTATGGCATAGGACTCAAGCTATCTAATCATTCCTCGGATGATCTATGATATGTCGGGAGTAAATGTTCTAGAGTGGGATCAATCACCGGGTAAGTCTCATGGTCCACTAATCCATTCCTAAGATCTCATCACCGGGTAAGTCTCTAAGAACCTAAGGATTGGAATTCTACACAAACCGGATTGTTGTCTAGAGGTCTAACCTATCCTTACCGGGTAAGTCTCGGAAAGGGAAGTTCTAAGCAACTATCCTAGCACACTTAGTCCAATGGCGGCTTGTGAGGCTCACCACTACCTAGGGTTTGTAATCTTCGAAATCTAAGGGTAAGAATCACCGGGTAGGTCTCTTCTAACACTTAGTAGCTAACACTAGGTCACCCTAGGCTAGATTAACTCAACAAACACCTAGGATTTCAACATTCTAACAATCTAAAGCTAGATTCATCGAACCAGGGAGAATCACGGGCTGTTCTACACATCCACGGCCGTGGAATGGGAAGATCCACCCGTGGACTTCAACAGAGAGTCCGTTCTTGTAAGTTACTCATCCAAAGGTAAATCTAAGTGCATCCTATCATAGTCCTAGCCACAATCATCCTTTCCTTACCCTAGAATCACATCTATTTAGCCTACAACATTCATCATAACAATCGAAATCATCATACATAAAATCATAGCATTCATTTGCAAGATAATGAAGGGGAAGAGATGAACAAGTAAGGAAACAAAACCAAGCTGAAGTTTAGATAAGAATGACTCACAACCCTTCTTAAAGAAGGTTCAAATGTTCATACAACTCTAGAAATCAAATCCGATACTCTTCACTACAAAAGCTATCAAAGTGTGGCAATGGTGTGTTCTTCCTTCTCTTCTCCAATGGTAGCCTTCTTCTTCCTTCTTTGTTTTAATCTTCTTGTTGAGAGAGTATTTTTGATTGGATGATGGTAGATAATGGAGGGCTGCTCCAAGATGATTCTCTCAGCCAATGCAGGACCACTTTTATAACAATTTTGCATGAGCTGGCCATGAGAATCGTGGCACAGCTGTCACAAGAATCTGGCAAAATCCACGGGTAGAACCACGGCCGTGGTCTTGGTCCATACCGTGGTTTGCTCCAGAGTCTTCTTCTAGGCTCGTTAAGTCATGATTTGGTGCATGGCTTGTGTTGGCAAGGTTCCATGAGTCTCCTTTGGCCTCTAGTTTGCATCCTAATGAGTCCGAGGGTGTGTCATCTCGAGGATTGATTCTCGAATGCATCGGTTTAGCTACTAAATCTCCCAAAATACCTATAAAACAAGCACAAGTCCGTGTAGACGTCTATCTCGACAAAATACATGAATTGAGTGCAAAACGTCGTGAACTAATGCTAAACCATGCATGAATGAGTGAGAAATCTATCTAAAAGAGTGTCTAAATCTAAGTCATAAATCGTGTTATCAACTCTACTAAGGGAAGGTGATCTGGCCAAACCTGTCCCCAGTCTAACACGTAGGCTCTCAGCATATCGTCTAGAGTTTGGATGGCCCGCTCTGACTGACCATCGGTCTAAGGATGATAAGAAGTTGTGAATTGCAAACTCGTACCTAGGGCAGAATGCACTTGTTGCCAAAACCTCGAGGTGAACCGTCCATCTCTATTAGAGATTATAGTCCTAAATACTCCATGAAGTCGTACTATCTGCCTCGTGAACTCCTCTGCCAATCGACTTACCAGCCACGTTTCCTTGATAGGAATGAAACGTGCAGTCTTTGATAGTCGATCTACGATGACCCAGATGACATTACTCGACTTGGTCTCAAACCGGTCACAAAATCCATAGAGATGTCCTCCCACTTCCGTTAAGGGACAAGAAGTGGGTGTAGCTCGCCCCCTAGTCGATGATGCTCGATCTTGACCTGTTGACAAGTTGCACACTAAGCTAAATATCTTGCCATATCTGACTTTAAACCTCCCCACCGGTAGGAGTATCTGATATCCTGATACATCTTACTCGCACCGAGATGCACTGAGTAAGGTGTAGAGTGAGCATCTTGTAGTATCCGCTATCTCAACTCTCGATCTAAGGGCACACATACTCACTCTTGACGGCTAAAAACTCCATCGTCACCGACTACAAACTATGACGCCTCTCCTCGAGACATCCTATCTCGGATCCGTGTCAAAGTTGGGCAACTCTCATGCTTCTTTCGGATCTCTACCAACAGAACAAGTAACTCCTCTAAGGTAGATAAATGGCTGTTGGAATCCGAGAAGTGGATATCCATCTCTAGCCATGCCAAATCTTGCTGTAACTTAGGCTGAGTTGTTAGCCGAGCGATTGCCATCTCCAAGGGAGTCTTCCTACTAAGGGCATCAACTAACACATTTGCTTTCCCCGGGTGGTATAAGATCTCCAGGTCAAAGTCCTTGATCAACTCCAACTATCTCCTCTGGCGGTTATTCGACTCTCACTGAGTGAACATGTACTTTAGACTCTTTTGGTTTGTGAAAATCTGACACGTGGCTCCGTGCAAATAATGCCTCCAGATCTTCAAAGAGTGAACAACAACCGATAACTCGAGATCGTGGCTAGAGTAATTCTCCTCATACGTCTTCAAATATCTCGATGCATATATATAACTTTACCCCTCTGCATCAGCACACATCCCAAGCCGAGCTTGGATGCGTCGTTATAAACCACAAAGTCCTCAATGCCCTCTAGCTGATCTAAGATAGGAGCGGAGCTCAACCTCCTCTTCAGTTCCTCAAAACTCTATAGGCACGGGTCGGACCACACGAATCTCGAAGACTTCCTTACCAAGGAAGTGAGTGGTCGGGAAATAACTGAAAAGCCCTCCACAAAGCGACGGTAGTAGCCCATCAATCCTAGGAAGCTGTGTACTTCCTTGACGTTCCTAGGAGGCGGCCAAGATGCTACAAACTCGATCTTCGCCGTATCTACCTTGATTCCTTCGGCGGAAATGATATGACCAAGGAATGCAACCTTAGACATCCAGAACTTGCACTTAGAGAGCTTAGCGTAAAGTTCTCTATCCTGCAGAACTCGGAGTACGATCCTTAGATGTCTTGCATGCTCCTCTCTGCTACGAGAGTATACCGAAATGTCATCTATGAAGACAACTACGAACTGGTCTAGGAAGTCAATGAAGATGCCGTTCATCAGCTGCATGAATACTGCAGGCGAATTCGTGAGCCCGAAAGGCATCACTACATACTCGTAGTTGCCGTATCTGGTCCGAAACGCCGTCTTGGCTATGTCCTGCTCTCTCACCCTCAGTTGGTGATATCCGAATCTCAGATCGATCCTCGAAAACACTGAATCTCCATGTAGCTGGTCCAACAGATCGTCGATACGGGACAATGGTGTTCGCTCCAAACGGTGTGTGCAAGCTTTAAATTTATAACCCTAGACTTAAGCTTAAAACAAGGATGCGAACCCGCAGTGTACGGGTCAATCGTAGTAAAAGCAAGAAAATTCCAGGGGTCGATCACAGGGACTCGGTGAAACGGAGTCAATACGGTATGCTACGTCAATTCTAACCACAAGAGCAATTAACACAATCAAAGATGAATAAGAAGTCAATAAAGCAAACATGCAATTCTAGGGATTAAGGCATCTAGTTGTGGTTCCAACTCAAGATCTATAGATAAGCGGACAAAGCTGAGATTTTTGCTTGGGGAAGGTGTTACTAAAGTGGAGTAGATCACCGGGTAAGTCTCACTACACACTATTACCGGGTAAGTCTCAAGGAATCAAGATAAAGAACTATAACCTCAAACTAACACACCATCTAAGGGAATAGAATCAACCTTTACCGGGTAAGTCTCAGGCTAACTCACAAAGATGGGATGGAAGCACACTCAAACCCCAATAAAGGATAAACCTTTATTACCTACACTTATGATCGTTGGTACACAAACTAAGGAATTACCGGGTAAGTCTCATCCTAAGCTTGCATTGAACCAGGAAGGTGTAATAAGAATAGGATTTAGCAAACTCTAACACTTAACTCTCAGTTTAGGGTCGGATAAGTCACCTCGGTCAGAAGAATTCCACCCCGGCCGAGATGTTCATCGACTGAACGAGATGCTTAGGGTTAAGGTTAAAGACTTGAACTTTCAGGATCCTACTGGAATCTAAGATTATTCTATCATTGTTTTTCCCACAACCTTCAGCCAATCACCCTAGAATCACACAAGGAAATTAGCCACTCATCATCATTATGAAAGTATTAAATGTAAGGGAAGAAGGTGAATATTTGAACAAAGAAGAATTTAATGAAAAGACTTCAATAACTGAATCAAATATCACACAAAAGCGTTCCTTGGATAATAATCCAATCAAGACAACAAAGAAAGGATTTGAAGACAATCTTACAAAACCCTCCAAAAAGCTATAAAAGCTATGATCTTCAACCTTCCTTCAACCTTCAAAAAGGTTCTTCAAGAACTCCCAATTTGGAGTATGCTACTGCTGCTGCGTGTGTAAACCCTGATCGACGGTATAGCGTGATGTCGGAATTGTGGAAATCCAACCCTTTTTATAGGAAAAATAAACCTCCAAAGATAATAAATCTTAAGAAGATATTATCCATAAATATAGGTAAAATATATATATTCTGCATATCTCCTTCCTTCCAGGAGCCAAGCCCAAAAAATATAAGATCACTTTCCAATTTTAAAAGATCTCAGCCAAGAATAAAATATTCTCGCCGCGTCCTAGGTGTTCGCCTCGGTCGAGTCGGCGTCTCTGGATCGCCTCGGTCGAGATGAATCTCTGGTCAACCGAGGTGACTCAGAACTGAATGTAGAATCTCTCAAAACTGGTCCAAAGTGAATCTTTAATTCATGGCTATGCTTCCTGGATGTAGCTCCAAATGACTCATGACTCCTTTTGCTCCTTTTGTATGCAAAACGTACCATATTACCTGCAATTACAACGAAACTAGGTGTAGACCTCGATTCTCGCAAAGGTAGATGAAATGGTAGTAAAATCACATAATGTACATACAAACATGCAGATTATGAAAGATAAAACGTCCAAACAAACCCCAAAATATAGACTATAATTCATGCTATCAAAATACCCCATACTTAGCCCTTGCTTGTCCCCAAGCAAGTTCCTCATATAGAAGACAAGATATAATGGATTATAAGTCAAGAAAATCAATGAAGAAGTCTTTCAAAAACATTTTATGGTGTGCAACTATCATAGATCACTCTAAGAGAATACTTTTTGGAATTTAAAAACTCAATATGCTCAAAAACATTTTATAAATATAGAAAAGTTGTTCATCTTTGTATAAAATCGTAGAATGCATAATAAATCATAATTATCAAAATTAATCATGTATAATCCAGTTTAAACCGCTAAGTCAATCAACAAGCTCAAGGTCTCAAGGGCTTCCCAAAAGAAAAGGTCAAGAAACGTGTAGGGTAGGGATGTATGTAAGGTAATGTGGTGCTAGAATCCGGGAAAAGGATGAACTTCACTTTCACTTTGACTTGCAACATCTTCCACCAATAAGCTTTGCTTATTTCACACTTTTTCTTTTTACTTTACTTTTTGGGATGCATGGACAGAGGTGCACAATAACCGAAGCCTAGGAAATCTGCAATCATCAATTTCTTGAGATGCATCAAACCCTTGATGCACATACCATGACCCGTTAGGAATATCGCTCAATCCGACTTTGGCAAGACACAAACACCCGGCTATGTGAATGGTGCCGAGTTACTCATCTTCATGATTGACTTCCCTAAACCTATAATTGCTTTCTAAGACTTTCACTTCCAGCCCACTTCTCAACTTTAACTTGTTTTCACCACTTCGCTTGCTTCCAAATTCCCGGATAGGTAAAGGGAGGCAAAATGTATATGAGGGGCTAAGCATGATCAAGAAGAAGAAGAAGAAGAGAATGAATTGCCTTGGTCTTTCCAAGAAGAATGTGAGAGAACTTAACCTGCGGTGTCAACCTTCAAATTCAACATAATTTGGATAAAAACAAAGTATTAAACATGCTAATAATTTCAAACAAAGCATTTAGCAACTTAAACATATTATAAAACCTTTCAAACACATAAAGATTTCAAAACCAGTCAGTAAGCAAGATCTTCACTGAGATCACATCCAGATAAGAAGCACAAAAATCGTTTTCGAAAACTCTCAGTTAACCCATCTCGGTCGAGGTGTTCTTGGTTCAACCGAGGTGAGACGCCTCGTTTGGCCAATACTGACTCGGTCGAGGTCGAAATTTTTTTTTTTTTTTTTCAGTTTCGACATTTTTCTCAATCAAATAACCTGTAAGTATGCATGCAATCTCAGATAAACATATAAATGCAGAAGTGAAGCATAAATATAAATATCCGGTCAATAAAATACATCAAAAGTGTCGAATACATCAAAGGTAGCCACATAGTCAAATAACAAACACCCCATACTTGAGACACACTGTCCCAGTGGGTATAATAAAAGTCTAAATAAAAGAGGACTCACCGGATAAGAGCCGAACTGCATAAAAAATATAATAAATAAACCCTGCAGCTCCTCAGTAGTCCTGATCCGGCGGTGGTGGTGGAGGTACATAAGGATGCTGAGTCGGATCAAACGGATAGCCCATAGTCTTCTGGAACTGTAGCTCCATCATCCTACGCTGATAGTGCTGCCCCTCCAACATCTGCTGAGTCCAGCTGTCAAGGTATCGGTGTTGGGCGGCAAATCTCTCATGTATGTCTACTGTAAGGGCAGCATATGAGTCTATCATCTGATCTGTCAAGTCGTCGATCCGACGATGAGCCTCTGCATCTCTATGACGGCGTGTCCGACGCCTAGCGGATCTAGCGGGAGGTGCAGCAGGTGCCGGCTCAGTATCCTCCTCGTCATCTAAATCAATGATAGGTGGCGCGCTCGTCCCAGCTGTATCTGTCCCTGTGTCCATCGGGACGCCGCCTCCTCTCTCATCCACTGTCTCATCATCGTCGTCCTCATCCTCAGCCTCCTCCTCAGCCTCAGCAGGGGCAGCTGCTCCCTCTCTGTAATCCTCCATCAGTGGAGCCCATGCTGTCTGCCAGAAATGTGGATCGAAGACAGAGAACTGTGCAGACCATCTGATGCCCTGAGGTGCAGTCTGCTCCCATGGCATAGCGACGTATGGAGTGGTCAACCCACGGGGAACTAGAATCCTCCGTGTGATCATCTCCTGCAATCCCAGCGGCTTCGGAGCCGCCGCCAATGTGCAAATGCTGAGGTCCATCCCGTGGTAGGTAGCGATGTGGGTGACTAGACCTCCGCAACATATGTCTCCCTTCGCCTTGGCCTTGATCCTGTGCAGATCCTCTGCCAAGAGCAAGCCAAAGTCCGGGAAACCTCCTGTAACCATGCAGTAAAGCGAAAAGAGCTCACCCTGTCTGATCTTCTGGGGCGTCTCAGTATGCGCCAGAAGTGTCTCACTGAAGATCCTGTGGGCAAGTCTGAAGGCCGGATGAAAGATGACCTTCTCCCTGGAATCTCCAGGGCGCCATTTGTCTGCGTGCCTCGTAATGTGGGCTATCTGTCCCCAGAACTCCCTAGCTACGGATCGGGAGGGGAAGTCTACAGCAGTGGGGTCAGGAAAGCCAAATATCTCTCTCCAAATCTCTAAAGGAACTATGAAGTTCCGGCTCATCAACCGGTACTTCACAGACCGCTGTGTGGGAAGGTAGGAGAAGGAGCTAACAAACTCGAGTGTCGGCTCTAAGTAGGCTGGGGCTCGGATCTCAGTGAACTGATCTAGCCCCACTGTAGCGATCATCCTCCTAAGGTCAGCATCTAACCCTAGGCAGTCAAAAGCTGACACATCCAGAAATCGTGGTGCGATGACTGGACGGCCAGCTATCCTCTCATAGTCTACCCGGCATCTCTCGTGGATAGCCGGGCGGTAGGGACGGGATGAGGAAGGAGAAGGGGAAGGGGAGGGTCTATCTCTAAGAGCTAAACGGCGATCTGAACTCATCTTCAAAACACACTGTCAGACTACCTCGGTCGACTGACAAATACTAAGAATCACCTCGACCGAGGTGCAGAACGACTGGACCGAGGCGAAGGCAGTTCGATTTCCACTCTCTGAATTTCAGTTCTTTTCCCCCAAAAATCACTACCGATGCTTCCTAAGGGGTACTTAAGGTTTTCCTCAACAGATTCAAGGGCAATCAAAGCCCAAATTGCAGTAAACGAGCGAGTTAGGGTTTCGGTCGTTTTTACCTCGTTCCGGCCGATTCACTCGATTTTCTTGCAGATTCGTTGTTGCAATCGACTCCTCTATCCTTCAATCTCGGTTTGGAAGCAGAAAACGTCGAAAACGAGCGAGAATCGAGAGTGAGCGAAGTGGATCTGTCGCCGCGGTCGAAATGGGTAAAAAAAAAGTGAAAAGTAATTTTTCCCTTTTTATACTGTTTCTGGATCTGCTGTCACCTCGGTCGAGATGGTCTCGACTGGCCCGAGGTGGTATGGACCGAGGCGGTTCTGCAGATACCCTAGTCGCCTCGGTTGCTTCAAGAATCAACTCGGTCGAGGTGCTCTGACAGTGACCGAAGTGCTTCTGTCTTCTCAGAATCTCGAACTCTTGTCCTTCCAGATGTGCTTCTTCCTGTTGTCTGTCCAGAACGCCAAAAAAACAAAGCAAAGCAAAGCAAAAACAAAAACTTATCTAAGCTAGACTAGAAAGCGGGAAAGAAGAGCAATACCTTGGGTTGCCTTCCAAGAAGCGCTTGATTTAAGGTCGCTAGCTGGACCATGATGCGTCTCAAAGGAGGTATATCGGTGCAACCTCCTCTACCGGCGTTTCCGGCTGGTACTTCTTAAGTCTATGACCGTTGACCTTGAAGCTTCCGCTAGTTTCGCCCCATATCTCAACTGCACCATGAGGGAAAACATGTTTCACAACATAAGGTCCGGTCCATCTAGATTTCAACTTACCTGGAAAAAGACGGAGGCGGGAGTTGAAGAGTAGAACTAAGTCTCCTTCGTTAAGCTCCTTTGGAATGATACGCTTGTCATGCCATCTCTTTGTCCTTTCCTTATAGATTTTGGCATTCTCGTAAGCGTTCAAACGCAGCTCCTCCAGCTCGTTAAGTTCCAATAGTCGCTTCTCACCAGCTTCCTTGATGTCAAAGTTCAACCATTTGATAGCCCAATACGCCTTGTGCTCCAATTCAACGGGCAAATCGCAAGATTTCCCATATACCAAATTATAAGGGGTGGTACCTATGGGAGTCTTGAATGCGGTCCTGTATGCCCAAAGAGCATCGTCCAATTTCATGGACCAATCCTTCCTCGTTCTAGAGACGGTCTTCTCCAGAATTGCCTTGATTTCTCTATTCGAGATCTCGACCTGTCCACTAGTTTGAGGGTGATAAGCGGTTGATACCTTGTGGGTTACCCCATACTTCGATAGAAGTGCCTTAAACTTCCGGTTGATGAAATGCGTTCCCCCATCGCTGATGATGATGCGTGGAGTTCCAAATCATGGAAAGATAGTTCTATTCAAGAACTTCACAACCACCTTGGCGTCGTTAGTGGGAGAATTAATGGCTTCAACCCATCTAGAGACGTAATCAACGGCAAGGAGAATGTAGAGGTTTCCTCCGGAGGATGGGAAAGGTCCCATGAAGTCAATCCCCCATACATCAAAGATTTCCACTTCTTGGATGTTATTAAGTGGCATCTCGTTCCTCCTTGATAAGTTCCCTGTTCTTTGGCATGCATCACAGGAAACAACAAAAGATTGCACATCCTTAAATAATGTAGGCCAGAAGAAACCGGAACGCAATACCTTAGCGCATGTTTTCTCGGTGCTAGCATGTCCTCCACAAGGAAGTGAATGACAATGCCTTATGACGCTAATAACTTCATCTTCCGGGATGCACCTTCGAAGCATCCCATCCGGTTCGCGCTTGAATAGCAGCGGCTCATCCCAGTAGTAATGTCGCACTTCCATGAAGAATCTCTTCTTTTGAGAGTATGTCAATCCGGGCGGTATTTTCTGGCAAACAAGATAATTCACAATATCAGCATACCAAGGACCTTTATTATCAGAAAGTTGGTGGAGGGAATGGTCCACCAACAGTGGGTGAATGTCAGAGAAAGGAGTAAGAAAATTGTTATTCTCGGCAATCTCAGTTGACATCGTCTCGCTGTCGACCTCGGTCGAGGCGCAAAAGCGTTGACCGAGGTGTTCTTCAGACGCCTCGCTCCGTCTAGAAGGTGCCTCGGTCGAGGTACTGCTACAGGAACCGAGACTGGAGATCTTCGTCTCCTGGACTAGCTTCTCAGTTTTAGCTCCTGGATCCTCTTCCAGTGCCTTCAAGCTCCGTATATCTGCATCGCAAGAAGCATCTATACCTTCCTCCATTAAACTGAAGCTAATAACTCTTTCGAGTGGATCGTTAATAAGGATAGAGCTCACCAATTCCCTTGATTCTTCTTCATCGTAGATGTTGAAGATATCATCAGTTAGTTGCTCCCCTTTCATGGCTGCAAGTAGTGCGAACTCCACCTCATCGCCACCAACGTTGAATTTCAACTTGGCGTTCTTGCAATCCACATTGCAACCCGAAGTTGCTAGAAATGGCCTCCCGAGAATGATAGGAACAGGATAATCTGCGGGAATGTCAAGTACGACAAAATCTATAGGTAGATAGAAGTTACCTAACTTGACCGGAACGTCTTCCAAAATGCCCACGGGATGGGTGATGGAGCGATCTGCCATGTAAAGTCGAATCTTGACCGGCTTGGGCTCTCCAAGACCGATCTTAGTGCATAGCTCCAGCGGGATGATGCTCACGCTGGCTCCTAGATCACAAAGGGCTTCACAAGTGACATCCCCAACTTGAATGGGAATGCAAAATGAGCCGGGATCTCTCAACTTAGGTGGCATCTTTTCCTTCATGATCTTGATAAGCTCCGAAGATTTAGATGTCATCCTAACTTCACCAACATCCTCCAGCTTCCTCTTCCTTGATAAGATTTCCTTTAAGAACTTCCCATAGGCGGGCATACCTAGAATGGCATCAAGGAAGGGAATGTTAATATGTAGCTTATTCATCAAGTCAAGAAACTTACCAAAGTGCTTGTCTAGATGTGCTCTGGCTCTGGACTGAGGGAATGGAAGTGGTGGTTTATATGCAGGAGGTGGAACATAAGTTTTTGTTGTTCCTCCTGCTTTCTGTTGTGCCGCCTCGGTTGGCATCTCGGTCGAGGTGTTCTTCGACTGGGTCTGGACCGAGGTGGTCTGCATCGAGCGAGGTACTGGATCTGCAGTTTTGAGTCCACTCCTCGTCGTTATGGCCATGCACTGGTCCTTAGGGTTAGTTTCCGTCTTTGCTGGAAGCTTCCCTGGATCTCTTGGCGCTTCATTCGCCCTATTAGCAAGTTGTTGTTCGAAGGACTTTTGGGCCCTCGAAAATGAAGTCATAGAATTCTCCATAGCGTTAAGCTTGATCAAGATTGCTTCCAGAACTGCGTCTTTCTTTTCTGGCTGAGACGAACTTGATCCTTGCCCTTGGCTTTTCAATGGAGTAGAAGAAGAAGAAGGAGAAGAGAGGAAAGGGTTAGAGGAATCATTAGAGTTGGAGTTTGAGTAATTGTTACCGTGGTTTTGATTATTCGCCCTCCAATTGTTGCTATTGGATCCTCTATTGTTGTTGTTGTAGTTGTTGTTTCGGGGTCCGTTGTTGTTGTTACGGTACCCTTTATTGTTGTTGTTGTTGTTCCTTTGCCCTTGCTCTTCCTTCTTGGTTTGAGCCATCAAGAGCTCCTTCAATTGCTTCACGTCGTTCTTCAAGGATGTGAGTTGATTGTTGTTGGGTTGAGTCTCTTGAAAGTTGACTCTTTTTACTCCACCTTCGGCTCCTTGGTGGGTGTACTTCTCCATGTGCAAGGCTTGCTTCTCAATGAAGTCCCATGCATCATCAATCGCCATGTCCATGAAGGTACCGGCGGAGAGTAGTTGGAGATTGAACTGGGTGCTTCCGTCCAGCCCTTTGAAGTAGATCTCCAACAGCTCGATCTTTGGAATCCCATGATGTGGGCAATCCAAAAGGATATCCTTAAACCGCTCCCAAGATTTGGACAAGCTCTCCTTGTCCTTCATGATGAAAGCGTTGATCTTCCCTCTCATTTCAGCGGTCTTTGAGGGGGGAAAGAATTTGGTTAGGAATTCCGTAGTCATCTCCTCCCATGTGCTAATTTTTCCTGGAGGAAGAGATTGATACCAAGTAAGAGCTCTATCTTTTAAAGAAAAGTAAAAAGGTCTTAGCTTGTAGTTATTGTTCTCAATTCTGGAAGGTCGCAAGGTTTCCATCAAGATCTCGTAGTTTTGAAGATGTTGATGCGGCGACTCCTTCTCTAGCCCTCCGAATTGACATTGGCGAATCATGGCTAGAACTTGCGGTCGAAGTTCGTAATCATGATCCGCTGGATCTCCTAGGTTCACTCCTGGACGCCTCAGCTGTTGATTAGGGTCCATCCTTTGACCTAGGGTTTGTGGGATTCCTGCAAGAAGAACATCTCGGACTGGTATCCGAGGTGGAAGTACATCGGCCGGGGCGTTAGGTATTGGAATCTGCCTCGGTCGAGGATCAACTACTGGATCCTGCATCGGTCGAAGTAGAATCTGGTTCCGAATGGCTGCAATCTCAGCTTCGATTGCTGCAGTCCTGGCATGATTCTCTTCTTTCTCTTGCCTTAGCTCTTCTTTACTGAGACGTAGCAGCTCCTGCGTCTCTCTCAATTGGGCCGCAAGATCTTGATCGTCTTGTTGGGCCATCTTCGCTTCTCTTAAGCGTCGCTTGTATGTCTTTTCTGGTTCGGGATCGTAGGGAACGATTTCCTTCCCAGTGCGGGTTCTTCGCATATACCTAAGAAAGAACCTGCAAAAGTCACTCAAGTAGAGTGGTTAGACAAAACGGGGCAAATGCCCCAAGAGCAAACCGTACCGGCTCGGTCTAGACCAAGTCCCCGGCAACGGCGCCAAAAACTTGTTCGCTTCAAACGGTGTGTGCAAGCTTTAAATTTATAACCCTAGACTTAAGCTTAAAACAAGGATGCGAACCCGCAGTGTACGGGTCAATCGTAGTAAAAGCAAGAAAATTCCAGGGGTCGATCACAGGGACTCGGTGAAACGGAGTCAATACGGTATGCTACGTCAATTCTAACCACAAGAGCAATTAACACAATCAAAGATGAATAAGAAGTCAATAAAGCAAACATGCAATTCTAGGGATTAAGGCATCTAGTTGTGGTTCCAACTCAAGATCTATAGATAAGCGGACAAAGCTGAGATTTTTGCTTGGGGAAGGTGTTACTAAAGTGGAGTAGATCACCGGGTAAGTCTCACTACACACTATTACCGGGTAAGTCTCAAGGAATCAAGATAAAGAACTATAACCTCAAACTAACACACCATCTAAGGGAATAGAATCAACCTTTACCGGGTAAGTCTCAGGTTAACTCACAAAGATGGGATGGAAGCACACTCAAACCCCAATAAAGGATAAACCTTTATTACCTACACTTATGATCGTTGGTACACAAACTAAGGAATTACCGGGTAAGTCTCATCCTAAGCTTGCATTGAACCAGGAAGGTGTAATAAGAATAGGATTTAGCAAACTCTAACACTTAACTCTCAGTTTAGGGTCGGATAAGTCACCTCGGTCAGAAGAATTCCACCCCGGCCGAGATGTTCATCGACTGAACGAGATGCTTAGGGTTAAGGTTAAAGACTTGAACTTTCAGGATCCTACTGGAATCTAAGATTATTCTATCATTGTTTTTCCCACAACCTTCAGCCAATCACCCTAGAATCACACAAGGAAATTAGCCACTCATCATCATTATGAAAGTATTAAATGTAAGGGAAGAAGGTGAATATTTGAACAAAGAAGAATTTAATGAAAAGACTTCAATAACTGAATCAAATATCACACAAAAGCGTTCCTTGGATAATAATCCAATCAAGACAACAAAGAAAGGATTTGAAGACAATCTTACAAAACCCTCCAAAAAGCTATAAAAGCTATGATCTTCAACCTTCCTTCAACCTTCAAAAAGGTTCTTCAAGAACTCCCAATTTGGAGTATGCTACTGCTGCTGCGTGTGTAAACCCTGATCGACGGTATAGCGTGATGTCGGAATTGTGGAAATCCAACCCTTTTTATAGGAAAAATAAACCTCCAAAGATAATAAATCTTAAGAAGATATTATCCATAAATATAGGTAAAATATATATATTCTGCATATCTCCTTCCTTCCAGGAGCCAAGCCCAAAAAATATAAGATCACTTTCCAATTTTAAAAGATCTCAGCCAAGAATAAAATATTCTCGCCGCGTCCTAGGTGTTCGCCTCGGTCGAGTCGGCGTCTCTGGATCGCCTCGGTCGAGATGAATCTCTGGTCAACCGATGTGACTCAGAACTGAATGTAGAATCTCTCAAAACTGGTCCAAAGTGAATCTTTAATTCATGGCTATGCTTCCTGGATGTAGCTCCAAATGACTCATGACTCCTTTTGCTCCTTTTGTATGCAAAACGTACCATATTACCTGCAATTACAACGAAACTAGGTGTAGACCTCGATTCTCGCAAAGGTAGATGAAATGGTAGTAAAATCACATAATGTACATACAAACATGCAGATTATGAAAGATAAAACGTCCAAACAAACCCCAAAATATAGACTATAATTCATGCTATCAAATGGGTACTTATTCTTGATGGTCACCTTGTTAAGATCTTGGTAATCAATACTTAACCTCATCGACTCGTCTTTCTTCCTAATGAAGAATACTCGTGCGCCCCAAAGAGATACAGTAAGGCGGATGAAGCCCTTCTAAGCTAACTCCTCGAGCTGCTTCTTAACCTCAGACATCTCGATAGGCGCCATACGGTAAGAAGCCTTCAAGATCGGTCTCGTCCCGGGCTCTAGATTAATACCAAAGTCTACACTCCTCTCTGGAGGTAAACCTGATGGTTCTCCAAACACGTCAATAAACTTACATGCTACCGAAATCTCCTCCAACGTTACTATCCTTCATGGCATAGAATCGGAAAGCCTCACAATCCTAACCGATAAGTCTCACAACTTGCACTGCATTGATGGTTGTACCGGTCTTTCCGAGATCCCAACCTCGGAAAATCTCTACATGGCCTGACTCTGTAGTTACCGTCACTGCCCTCCAGCCGATGTTCAGAACAACCTGATGTCGATCCATCAAATCCATACCCAAAATGACTTCTTCATGTACTAAGTACATGACAACGAAGTCAGCTGGCCAATCCCGACCTCCCTATCTAATAGGGCAATTGCGAACCTCTCGTGTACCTCTAATCTTACCCTCATCGGGTAATCCTAAAAGAAGGGTCTCCGCTCTACGGTTACTAAGGCCAATCTATCTACACATGCATCAGATATAAAAGAAAGCATAGCACCGGTATCAAAAAGTACTCTGACAGGAAAACCATTAATATGAATGGTACATGTGGTCGTTAGCATTGTCGGCTCTATAACACTCCTCAGCTCATAAACTCTAGTTGAAGCATCTTTGGTGTCTAACGTACCACCAACTCGTCCTCTATCCTACAACACTGGCAGGGGAAGATCCCTGTTGAGATAGTGTCTTGCCCTAGTCAGCAAAACACAGCTCTGTGTCCTAGCTTGTCACAAAAAAAGCAAGTCACTAGGGTCTTGCAATCAGCTCGGATGTGTCCGACACCTCCGCAATTATGACAATGTCGTCCTTTGTCAGAATTCTACATCGTCTGTTGAAAACCAGAGCGTCCCGGTGTCTGAATAAGCCCGAACCCAGCTGTTCTAGCTCTAGTACTGGCAGGTCCAATCCTTTGTCTCTTCTCAAGAACTCCTGTGTGAAAAGCTCTCCTCTGACCCGGTCGGTCTCGCTCACAAGCAGATGCTCTATCATGATAGTTGGTCAAGGAGTCACAACGGAAACCAACAAGATAAGAGCGTGTAGACTCTCTCAATCTCCGAGAGAAAAGATAATCATGTTGATCCTCGGGTGGTGCAAAAGGACCCAGTAAAAACAACTCCCCCCGAAACTTGCTGATGATCTCAACAATAGGAAGATCCTTGAATCCAGCCTCGAGGAAATGCCTGAAGTCGATCTCTCCTTATAGCTGCAGGGCAATAACGATCCCTAATCACCGTCTTCATCTGCTCATAGCTGGTGACCTTACTACACATGGTCCTCCACCAGGAATGAGCCTGATCCTTCAACAACGTATGTGCTATGTCGACTCCATGTTCCTCTAGGCAACCGATCGCCTCCATAGCAGAATCCAGCTGCCCTAGCCACAACTCCACCTCTAATCCAGTCTTTCCCATGAAAGAAGGAACCTTCATCTAGTTGAAACCCTTCATCCAACAGTCGGGCCTCGGCTCTCTCGCCTCGTCTAGAACTCTAACGACTTATTTGCTCTAGCAGGCGCAATAACAACCTACGTAACTCTCTACGAAACCTCAGCTGATATCGCGGGTACTAGCGGTGTTGGTGCATGTCCTCTGTCCTTAAAGACTCCTCAACTCTCTACACATATTCGTGATATGCAAAAGCACCGATGGATACTCGACTAGACTCAGTTGACTGTGCTCCCTGTGCTCCGAACCTAGCAGCGGTCCCGTTCCCTCCTCTGGAACAACGCTTTCAGCAACTTCTTCGATGAACGCCTCAGCGATAGGCAGATTAGCAACTAGGGCTTGGCCCGGACAACTAGATAGTGGAGGTTGATAACACGATTTATGACTTAGATTTAGACACTCATTTAGATAGATTTTCCGCTCATTCATGCATGGTTTAGCATTAGTTCACGGCGTTTGCACTCAAATCACGTATTTTGTCGAGATAGACGTCTACTCGGACTTTTGCTTGCTTTGTGGGTATTTTGGGAGATTTAAGAGCCTAATCGATACATCCAAGGATCATTCCTCGAGATGACACACTTCCGGACTCATTGGAATGCAAGCTAAGGGCTAAGGAGGACTCATGGAACCTTACCAACACAAGCCATGCACCAAATCATGGCTTAACGAGCCTAGAAGCAACCTTTGGAACAAACCACGGTCTGGACCAAGACCACGGCCGTGGACTTGCCCGTGATTCTTGTCAGGACCACATTGACAGCTGGCCACGATCTTTTCCATTGCTCTTGCATCTTAGTGGGTATTTAAAGGATTTTGCATGCTGTAATTGGGGATCTTTCTCCTCTCTTTTGACCTATCTTCTTCCCCAAAACACTTCTCCATTGTTGCCTCTCTTCCAAGCACCCATTAGGGGTGTTCTTGGAAGAGATTAGTGTAGATTCTCGTTTTAGAGTAAGATTAGAGTGGATTTGAGTGAAGCTTCCATTGTTGTCAAGTTGGATTAGCTCTTGGAGCCTTGTAAGATTTGGTAATTTCTATTCTATGCTTTTAATGTCTTTTTTTCGGATTGTTCTTCATCATTTGACCATGACTTTAAAGCATGCTTTATTTGTGGAGATTGATCTTGAAATGTATGTTGTTGGCTAGATAGATTGCGGTTCTAGGGTAAGGAAAGAAAGGTTATGGCTAGGACTATGATAGGATGGACTTAGTTTTGCCCTTGGATGACTTGATTGCTTGGACGTAGCCTCTGTTGAAGTCCACGGATTGTTCTTGACAAACCACGGCCGTGGACTTGTTTAAACAAACCGTGATTCTCCCTGGTTCGATGGATCTAGCTTTAGTTAGTTAGAATGTTGAAATCCTAGTGTTTGTTGAGCTAATTCTATCCTAGGGTGACCTAGTGTTAGCAACTAAGTGTTTAGAAGAGACTTACCCGGTGATTCTTACTCTTAGATTCAAAAGATGACAAACCCTAGGTAGTGGTGAGCCTCACAAGCCGCCATTGGACTAAGTGTGCTAGGATAGTTGTTTAGGACTTCCCTTCCGAGACTTACCCGGTAAGGATAGGTTAGACCCCTAGGTGACAATCCGGTTTGTGTAGAATTCCTATCCTTAGGTTCTTAGAGACTTACCCGGTGATGAGACCTTAGGAATGGACTAGTGGACCATGAGACCTACCCGGTAATTGATCCCAATCTAGAAACGTAATCCCAACATATCATAGTTAACCCGAGGAATGAATAGATAGCTTGAGTTTATGCCATAACCGGACTTCTAATCTCTAGAATCCGTTTTGTTACTTCCATTCTCTTATCTTTTGTGTTAGTGTGTGTTTGTGTTGCTTGATTGTGTTCACATATTTGTGATCTTTGTTTGATCACCCAAAACCCTCCAAAAACATTGTGTTTTCCATTTTCTTTATTCCTCATCTTATCTTAGCCTAGATTCACACTATCTTCGATCATTGAATGACTTAGTTTCACCTCAGTCCTTGTGTTCGACCTCGGAATACTTTCCTTTCTACAAAACGACCCGTACACTGCGGGTTTCGCTAGGTAGTTTAGGATTTAGTTCGAGTTATAAATTTAAAGCTTTTTGTGCTACTATTTCCTAGCGTAACAAGTTTTTGGCGCTGTTGCCGGGGACTAGGTTAAGATTAAGTCATTTGCCTTTGATTGTTTTTAGTGTTTATCTTTCTTGTTACTTTTGATCTTGTGTTGTTTTTGTCTTTGCCTTTTCATGTTTTCCATGGACGGATTGTACCTCCAAGACG
Organism: Fagopyrum esculentum; assembly: GCA_033239045.1. NCBI lineage: Eukaryota > Viridiplantae > Streptophyta > Magnoliopsida > Caryophyllales > Polygonaceae > Fagopyrum > Fagopyrum esculentum. Next base: position 109,262,049 of record BSUD01000008.1, on the reverse strand, counting down.
ACCTTGACAACATGGAGTATGAGCAGTGGATGGAAGGCCAAGATCTAGGACCTCTCCATGATGAGTTTGAGTATTGGGAGGAGTTCAAAGTCTATCATGAGTCCCATGATCAAGCTCACATGATTACATTACCTTATGAGGAACCTTACCATCAACTTCATGAAGATCGATTGGAATCAATGCTAGAGAAAATGTTGAGGAAGATGGATGATCTAGAAACCTTGCTTCCATTTCTAGTTCCCACATGGAGCTTGAAGCGGAAGTATGTCATCAAGAGGAGGTTCACTATGAGAAAATCCAAGGATTGCCCGATTCAACCATAACCAATAGAAGCCTTGAGGAAGAGTTGAATGAAGCTCGAGAGCAATTGCGGCTAAGGGATTTGGCCCTGAAGGAAGAAAGGAGATTGAATACCGAGAGAGAAGAACAAATGAGGAGGGAGATTGAGGAGATTAGGAATGCTCTTATGCTAGGAGATCCTACCATTCTTCAAGGTTCACCTCCATCTCCTTCACCTTTAGAGGAGTGCAATGAAGTATTCTCATCCCCGGACTTGCTTGCCATCAACCCCGGAACCATACATGAAGAGCTCACTTGGGACAGATGCAACAGAGTGAACCACGGCCGTGGAGGACAAACCACGCCCGTGGAAGACTACAGAGGGAATCACGGCCGTGGAGGACAAACCATGCCCGTGGAAGCTTCTGTACTAGACAATCCTAAGCTAATTTCAGTTCCTTCCGATCCTTTCTTGCTTGCCCGGAGTACATACGAAGATTGGAGCCCCTTTCCTAAGGATTCTCCATTATTGAATGAAGAAAGCAAGCATGATGGATCCATGATGGTTATGAAGTGCTTCAATGAAGGATTCCTTCCAAGAATCGGCTTTCCTCGGATCATAGAGGATGAGGATGACAAGCATTTCACCGGAGTGACCGCGGAGTATAAATTGCCTAAGTATGGGGTGGGACCTATGGTTGCAACTCTATACTATCATCAAGGAAGTGGTGATGAAGGAGTCTACTACTCACCGGTGAAGAGAGAACTTAAAGCTTATTTGGGCATCAAGTGGCCCTTGCTTGTCATCATGGATTCCGGAAAGAGATGGTTGCTTGGACTTCTCAAGCAAACCATGGTATTCAAGGTGGATTGACATATCCACGAAGTTTGGTCAAGCTAATGACCTAAAAGAAGCGCTTAATGGGAGGCAACCCATTGGTACAACTCTTTTCCTTTTCTCTTTGTTTTTGCTTTTGTTTTTGCTTTTGTGTGTTTTTGTGTTTTGTGTTTGTGGTAGATCTTAGGTAATGAGGAAGCCTTGCAAGGCGAGTTGATGACGATGATTCCGTTTTCAAACATGGGTGGAGCGGACGTGAGGCTTGGACGGCTTGAGGAGTCTTGTTAGATGGAAGAGCTCCCATCTCACATATACCTTGGCGCGGGTCTCGACGCCGGAATGATTATGAAGAGCTCTCTACCATGCTTGATCGATCATCCATCACCACCACTCCACACGAGTTCATCCCAAATACCGAAGCAAACCATTTTACATTGTGAGAACGTTCTTTCACTCTCTTTACTTGAATACCACATTGGGGACAATGTGTTTCTAAGTATGGGGTGGGGTTTGCATGATCTTTTGCATGACTAGCATCTAGAGTAGTTTCTTTCTAGTCAAATGTCTTATTATATCTTGCATTGTACATACATATTTCGAAAATTCCATAAAAATCAGAAAATTTAAAATTTTTTTGTGCTTTCTAGGCTTGGATATGACCCTAATGATGAATCTTGTCTTGTGGATTGGCTATAGATGGCCTTGTGTGTTTAATTGATGATGCATATGTGGACTTGAAATACTTATCTTGAATTCCATGAATGACTTGTGATTATGATGCTTGCCTTGATTTAATTGAGGATTGAAAGTCGAAATTGCATGCTAGTTCTTGCACATCAATTAGGAGTGATTAAGGCAATTCATCTTCCTCTACTTCTCATCTTGATCATGTTGCTTGAGCACCTCAATTGAGATAAATTTGACCTCTTTTGACCCATCCGGGAATAGGAGCATGTTAGTGTGTTGATGTGTGTGAAAAGCAAGTGTGGGGTGAAGTTGTTGATGAAAGGAATGTCATGAATGAAGTGCTGAAATTGTTGTGAAAGTGTAGCCAAAAATAAGGTTTGGGGACATCGGTTTAAATGACAAGTAACTCGGTACACTTCACATGATCGGGTGTTGGTGCCTTGCCAAAGTCAAATAAACCGATAGTCCTAACGAGCTTTGGTATGTGTGTCCGGTGTGGATGCACCTCGAAAAATAGAAAAAACCAGAGGATGGCTAATCACCAAGGTTTCGGCTTTTGTACACCAATGCCATTGTTTCAAAAATAAAAGAAAAGAAAGAAAAGAAAATGAAGAAAAATATACACTTGAGGGAAGTTGATAAGAAATGTGAAGTTGTGGTTGTTTAGTTCCTTTCCTAGATTAGCATCACATAGCCTAGAAAATTCCCACCTAATCACAACGTTTCTTGGCCTTCTATTTTACAAGTCCTTTTGACCTACTTGCATGTGTGTAAGACTAAGTGATTTAGATTGGATATACTCATGATCATCTTGACTTCTTCATCTTTACATTTCATTGCATGCTATCAAGTTAAGTGTAATTGTCTTTCCATGCTTTCATTTATTTGATACATAATTGCTTGTCCATTGCCATGAAACATGACTATGAAGGTGATCCAATATTAGAAGCACAACTCCAAAAAGATTTTGCCATTTTTCTACATACATAAATCATGTCATCTCTTAGTCTATAGTTGGGAATTTGCTCGGGGACGAGCAAACCTTAAGTATGGGGTATTTTGATAACACGATTTATGACTTAGATTTAGACACTCATTTAGATAGATTTTCCGCTCATTCATGCATGGTTTAGCATTAGTTCACGGCGTTTGCACTCAAATCACGTATTTTGTCGAGATAGACGTCTACTCGGACTTTTGCTTGCTTTGTAGGTATTTTGGGAGATTTAAGAGCCTAATCGATACATCCGAGGATCATTCCTCGAGATGACACACTTCCGGACTCATTGGAATGCAAGCTAAGGGCTAAGGAGGACTCATGGAACCTTGCCAACACAAGCCATGCACCAAATCATGGCTTAACGAGCCTAGAAGCAACCTCTGGAACAAACCACGGTCTGGACCAAGACCACGGCCGTGGACTTGCCCGTGATTCTTGTCAGGACCACATTGACAGCTGGCCACGATCTTTTCCATTGCTCTTGCATCTTAATGGGTATTTAAAGGATTTTGCAGGCTGTAATTGGGGATCTTTCTCCTCTCTTTTGACCTATCTTCTTCCCTAAAACACTTCTCCATTGTTGCCTCTCTTCCAAGCACCCATTAGGGGTGTTCTTGGAAGAGATTAGTGTAGATTCTCGTTTTAGAGTGAGATTAGAGTGGATTTGAGTGAAGCTTCCATTGTTGTCAAGTTGGATTAGCTCTTGGAGCCTTGTAAGATTTGGTAATTTCTATTCTATGCTTTTAATGTCTTTTCTTCGGATTGTTCTTCATCATTTGACCATGACTTTAAAGCATGCTTTATTTGTGGAGATTGATCTTGAAATATATGTTGTTGGCTAGATAGATTGCGGTTCTAGGGTAAGGAAAGAAAGGTTATGGCTAGGACTATGATAGGATGGACTTAGTTTTGCCCTTGGATGACTTGATTGCTTGGACGTAGCCTCTGTTGAAGTCCACGGATTGTTCTTGACAAACCACGGCCGTGGACTTGTTAGAACAAACCGTGATTCTCCCTGGTTCGATGGATCTAGCTTTAGTTAGTTAGAATGTTGAAATCCTAGTGTTTGTTGAGCTAATTCTATCCTAGGGTGACCTAGTGTTAGCAACTAAGTGTTTAGAAGAGACTTACCCAGTGATTCTTACTCTTAGATTCAAAAGATGACAAACCCTAGGTAGTGGTGAGCCTCACAAGCCGCCATTGGACTAAGTGTGCTAGGATAGTTGTTTAGGACTTCCCTTCCGAGACTTACCCAGTAAGGATAGGTTAGACCCCTATGTGACAATCCGGTTTGTGTAGAATTCCTATCCTTAGGTTCTTAGAGACTTACCCGGTGATGAGACCTTAGGAATGGACTAGTGGACCATGAGACCTACCCGGTAATTGATCCCAATCTAGAAACGCTTAATCCCAACATATCATAGTTAACCCGAGGAATGAATAGATAGCTTGAGTCTATGCCATAACCGGACTTCTAATCTCTAGAATCCGTTTTGTTACTTCCATTCTCCTATCTTTTGTGTTAGTGTGTGTTTGTGTTGCTTGATTGTGTTCACATATTTGTGATCTTTGTTTGATCACCCAAAACCCTCCAAAAACATTGTGTTTTCCATTTTCTTTATTCCTCATCTTATCTTAGCCTAGATTCACACTATCTTCGATCATTGAATGACTTAGTTTCACCTCAGTCCTTGTGTTCGACCTCGGAATACTTTCCTTTCTACAAAACGACCCGTACACTGCGGGTTTCGCTAGGTAGTTTAGGATTTAGTTCGAGTTATAAATTTAAAGCTTTTTGTGCTACTATTTCCTAGCGTAACAGAGGTCTTCCCCTTCCTCGCCTCATAGCAGATGCAACTCTAGTACGCCCTATCTACTATAAGGATAGTTATAGATATATAAGGCCATGCTATAACTAAAGTAGAAATCCAGGAAAAGCACACAAAGACAACATATAAGAACTAACAACAGAGATCTGTGGAGGTAGTGGCGGTTACTAGTATATCTATCCCGACTGACAAGTTTAAAACAAAACTCCCTTTTGAAACGTAGACCCCTTGCGGGTTTTGTTTATTTATCTATTCGACCATTAGAAGATTATGAGTGCCATTTTTGCCAACCTAGAGCTCTGATACCATATTGTAACACCCCAAATTCTGGGAACTCTGAGCGTTACGGGTTAGGACCTCACAATGGGTCCCGACCCTCAAAGTAGCAATGGCGACATCGAATCTTATAACAAGTAACAATTAAATGAAAACCAAAACTTATAATATAACGAAAGGTTATAACAAAGGAAAGCGTAAAAGAGTCGCAGTCAAATTCAAAACAAAGGGAAAATAACAACAGAAATATAAAACCCGATCCCTTCCTATAATATACGGGAACCCCGGCTGATCACACCATCCAGATCACTCAGCAGCATCCCTAACCTACGGAACATGTACAACATCGGTATATACCGTTAGCTAACATTCTAGATATCAGAAAGACAGTAAAGGCCCAAGCACACATAAGGTAATATAAACATATAGCATGCTATCACTCAACCGGTTATTATCTTTCATTAAGTTATCCATTACCAATTCAACTTCTTTTGTCACACAAGCATCTCCTGAAACTCGCGTCCGCTTCCGTCTACCAACAGCAATAGATCAGTACTATCCGTTACCTGCAGGTCTAGGTTACAAGTGCACCTCCTAGTCTCTTGTAGAACTAGGCAAGTGGTCACCGCCCGATTATCATACACTTGGGCCAATTACGGTTATAAAGGTCAATCCTAGTCCGGTTATTCGTTATAACAACAACAACAACAACGCAAACAAGCCAATATAAATAATCCAATATACGGAGTAAAGCTTAGTAAGTCCAGGGGACTTACCTCACTCGAAGGTAACTCAAGGGTCAGCAAACAAATGAGTTTCTCGCAGGAAAGAAGAACGGAAAGCCTACTCAACAAGGCATAACGAATTAGGAATGAAACGGTTGCTAGAAGGCTATAACTTCTAGTCTCAATGATCTTTAAGAGATCTACACAAGCTAGGGTCACAAACTCTAGTCTTACAGATCACCAAGGGTCAACAACATCCACAAAAGCCAAGGAAAGGAGCGAGGGAAGCAAGGAAGGAAGTAGCTCACCAAAGACGGGAGCCACTGGGGGAAAACCGCAGGGGCGGCAGACAACACCGCAGGGACAGCGCTGGGCAGGATCCACAAGGGCGGTCTGTGCAGGCGCGGGAGTGGTTTTTGTCAGCGTCGGGCCTTCTTTCAACAGCAACTCACAACAAGGACACCAAGGCTCAATTCCTTGATCCAAACACGTCAAGAGTCAAACAAAGGAGCCTGAGAACAACAACAAATCAACAACGGAACAGTCAACAAGAATCAAGGTTCAATTGATTCTTGGAGAAGAAGAAAAGAAGAAAGCGATACAGAAGGGAAACGACATGCAACAACTCATGAACGTGAGGGAGAAACAAAGAAGGAGAAGACTTACACGTTCAACAAGGAATCACAAGGAAGAAGGATGCATCTTTCGAGGTTGAAGGAGAACGTATGCAAGAAACGGAAAAAAAGAAGAGAAAGAGGGAATTTATAGGAACGATGGGAAAATATAGAAGGAATGACGTTCTAGGGTTAGGAAGATTATAGGAAAGCCGGCCTATAAGATAGAAGATCGGATCTTCTATCTATGGAAATAAATAAAAACGGGATAAAAATAGATTGGTACGATCCGGGGCAAAACCGTAGGGGCAGGTGGGGCATTACACACATATGGGGTGCGTAGTTGGAGTCCAAGAAAAAAATAAAAAAATATCAACTACACTTGTGGGGAGCGTAGTAGTAGTTCCAAAAAAAAAATTAAAAATTTTTTTGGGAACTCCAACTACGCTCCCCACAAGCGTAGTTGATATATTTTTTTTGAGAATTATTACTACGCTCCCCATATGTGTAGTTGAAAACCTTATCAACTACGCACGCGAAGTGCGTAGTTATAGTCACTACTAGTGACTTTCACCGGTACATTTAAAAATCACGTGTGGAAAATAGTGGACTTCATGTTTCTCGACTTCACTTTGAAGTTATATCCTTGTTAACGTGTGGACTACTTTGATTTTGAGAGATTAAGGATCTAAAAGATAATATTGGGAATAAGCGGTGATATGTGAAAGAATGAAGGGTTAAATAGTCCTTCTAGATGGAGATATCGTTGAATGTTCATTATTGGACCAACATTTCTTTTGTCCTTTATGAATTTGTCTATATGCGTTGATGGTTGAATTCTTTGTTAGTTAATACAAAAAAAAAATGGTAGGATAATCCATTAAAATTATAAAATTGAAAAGTTAAGTTCCCAACATTTTATCTTTTAATTTTAACCATTTATTAATTTTTTTTAATATTATCTTTAAAAAAAAGTTCCTGAAAAATTTGTTGATTGTCATGTGATAATACATAGTTATGATGTCAACATATTTTTGATTTTTTTAAATAAGTGGTAAAAACCAAATGATTAAAAATTGGGATTAGATTCCCAATTTCAAAACTCAAGTAGATCATACCGAAAATAGTGGAATTCATATTTCTCGACTTCACTTCTAAGTTATATTCTTGAATGTTTGGTGATAGTACATAGTGGACTTCATGTTCAAAATTGATGGTAAAAATTAAATTTTAATTTTTTTTTTATTTCTAATCATTATATTTTTTATATTTTCCTTCAAGGCCAATTGAATGGACACTAAAGGTGTGGGTCTATAAGGAATCAATACAAGAGGTGGTTGTTTTAGTCAAGAGTCGGGGTTGAAAATTTTTTGTATTATCTCTTCCTTTGTGTGATGACAGTTGCATGCTCCTTCGCTCTCACTCTCTCTTGAGCTGCAACTTTGAAGTTTGAGGTTAATCTGGTTTCATGGCTTTTGTATTAGACGGAACACCAAAGCTTACTCTCTATTCCTGGTGGATGAGTTCTTGCGCTTTCCGTGTTCGAATAGCTCTAAATCTCAAAGGTTTGGTTTGCCGTTGTTGTTTTATGGGTTTTGTTGTTTCTCTCAAGTTGAGGATCATGTATGTTGTTAGGGTTGGAGTATGAGTATAAAGCCGTGGATTTGCTGAAAGACGAGCACTCTACTCCAGGTAATATTTCACTCTTTAATCCATAGTCTTTGTTGTTAGCTAGTTTGTAGATTTTGACCTTCTCTTATGCTATTTGTTTGTAGAGTTCCTTAAGTTGAATCCAACAGGTTTCGTACCTGTTTTGGTTGATGGTGATGTGGTTGTTGGAGACTCTTTTGCCATCATATTGGTTTGCAATTCTCTTTCTTCTCGGTGATCATTTCTTCAATTTCAATGAGTTTTAGGTGATGCATTTTGACTCATGTGTAGTATCTAGAAGAGAAGTATCCACGAACACCATTGTTGCCTCGAGATCTTCAGAAAATAGCTATTAATTACCAGGTGAAGCTAGTTTCAAAAGAACATTGAAAAGGATTTTATTGTCAAAGGGGCTTTCAATAAAAAGAAGTACAAAGTTTTAAGGAATATTTTAAGTTCAGTTTTATAAAGATTACTCTTGGTTCAGGTTGCAACTATTGTTTCTTCAGGGATACAACCTTTTCAGAACTTGGATATGCTGGTTAGTAACATGATTTATAAATTGTTTCTTCTATCTACAAAATACTATTTTATTTTTTGTGATAAACTGCACTAATTGTAGTTAAACTATGTAGAAGTATATTGAAGAAAATGTTAGTCCTAATGAGAAGTTTCCATGGGCTACTTATCATATCAAAAAAGGGTTTGCAAGTAATGATATGTCATGTATAAAATGATAACTTGTATTGAGCTGTGTGGAAATGTCCACATCGACAATATGATACTATGTGAACCTAACATATATGTCCTAGTACTACTCCTATTGTCAATTGATTTTAGGATAAAACCTCAAAGACTTGTGTGTAGGTTCACTTAACGTGCATTCCATCCTAAAAATATTTGGCAATATGAGGAGTAGAACCTGTATTAACTTATAAGCATGTCATTGATTTGTTTATATTGTTGTAGCATTGGAGGTTGTTTTGAATGGTCATGTTGGAAAATATGCAACTGGAGATGAAGTTTCTCTGGTTTGTTCATACTACAACCTCCTAATTTATATGTCTTGTTTCATAAAGTCTCGTGGACATAATAAAAATGTATACTATGTTGTGCGGGCGGATATATTCTTGGCCCCCCAGATTGATGGCGCCATCACGAGATTCAACATGAATATGGTAATTTTTGTTGGTATTGAAAGTTATGGTTATATCTTTCTTATTTGGCCGAATACAAGGAATGATTTTTCTTGTATATTGAGAATCTTACAGGATGAATTTCCTCTTTTAAAGAGGTTGAATGAAGCATATAGTGAAGTTCCTGCCTTTGTCGATGCCATGCCAATTAACCAACCAGATGCTCCCACTAGCCGGAAATAAAACTAAATGTATGTACATGGATATTTCATGGACTATTTGTTGTATCCATTTTATATTCTACCATAGACCCATGCACGGATGTAGGGTCTGCTACAACCTACCCCATATTCTAATAAAAATAGTATGAAAAATAAGCATCAAACCTTGTTGACAATGTGGTGTTAGAGGTTGAGAGGAAAAAAGAACCCCTGTTGATCATGGTTCAATACTCACCATTTCTTGTTCTTTATATTTTATTACCATTTTTTATTTATCAAGATTCAACCCCATGTAAAAATGGGAAAAACACCTAAAGATTTCACATTTAAAAAGCAACAATTTTATTTTGATTAAGTCTTTATTTTGTCAAGTCACGATATTATTTAATTAATTGATTATCTTGAATCTTAAAAATTCTCATCAAATTTGAGATCCTAACAAACTCTATTTTCATTTCTTTTCTTTAAACATACAAAACAAAATTATTTTTGCAACACCCCAAATTCTAGGAACTCGAAGCGTTACGGACTAGGACCTCACAATAGGTCCCGACCCTCGGTGTAGCAACAATAACATCGGATCTTACAACAAGGCAAAAATAAATGAAAACCAAAACTGTTATAAAAACCGAAGGAATAACAAAGAGAAGCGTCATAGACTCGCAACCGAGTTCAAAACATACGAAAGAACAACAATTGAAATATAAACCTGATCATGTCCTATAATGTACGGGAACCCCGACTGACTACACTGTGCGGATCACTCAACAGCATCTCTAACCTGCGGGATATCTACAACATCGGTATAAACCGTTAGCTAACATTCTAGTATTCAAAAAGACAATAAAGGCACAAAAACACATAAGAATATTAACATATAGTGTAATATCCGGAATTTTTATTCCGTTTAATTCAGTAGTAAACCGGTTTTCAATCTTTTGATCCTTAGCTGTCTGTTTAATTGGACACAATATCTCAAAATTTTATCATTTTATGTAATATCACTTCACATAAATGATTATAGCAAACCCTAATTCAAACCCTAGTTCAAACCCTAGTTTATAACATGACTTGTCTTTGACAAAGTCGTGACGAGTTTTGACAAGACCAAGACGAGACCATGACGAGTTATGACGAGACCATGACGAGGCCATGCATGGGCTTGACGCAACTTTGACACGTTTTGACAAGGCTGTGACAAGCCTTGACAAAACCACACCACTCCTTTCCTACCCTTTACTTCAGCCCACCTCGTGCTTTCTTACTTCAGCCCACTTGTGTTTCCTTACCTCAGCCCATCTCTCTTGCTTGTTTTTAACCCGGACTACTGCACATACCAACCAGCAGGCCCGTCGAGATACCGGCCCAATGAGCTGAAGCCTGCTCCTCCCCTTACGCGTGCTGAACTGGAGCCAAGAGAGATCTCCAACATTACAAGCCGCAAATCACGCAGCAAAGGTTACGATTTCCTTCATGTCTTCACGTCTGCCGGATCTTCTGCTTTCCTTCCCAGTCGTTACACCTATCTCTCTCCTTTCTGGACTGTATTCTTTGATCTCCTCCTCTACGTCCCAACCTGTTACAACTTTTTGCGACTCCACCTTCCGGCAAGGAACCTTCTGCATTGGTGAGCCCTTCTCCTATCCCTCCTATCTGATACGGCTTCCAACGTCAGTACCCACCTCATTCGATGTCTACAGCAGGACGAGGGAGCCTTTAGCATATGCAGTCAATGTTGAAGCCGTGAGCGTGTCAACCTGTCCAGACCATCATCACTAGCGCTGAGTACTGCCCCAGCCCATAGATCGAGTGAGTTTCGATCATCCTTTGTCCATCCGGGTAAGGACGTCCCCCTTTCCTCTCTTCATTTTTCTTACTATCAAGACATAACCCTCACATCCTTCTTCTCTGTGCCGGACAGATCTCCAATCTCGACTTAATCGGAGTGTCAAAAGTGAAACAAAACTGGGCCTTCCAACCCTGCAACGGTGAAGCAGAACTAAGCCAGCGATCCAGGAGGTGGGTAGCACCGATCGACGCCAGCGACGAGAGCTTCCCCTGAGTTGCTGCAGTCCGGTATATGAGGATCTTCTAATGATATTTTTGTACAGCTTTTAGATGGGGTTTGTGGGTGTATGGTTTGATGACTGTCACCATGTGCTGAACCTAGGATGTGTGGATTAGGGTATACATTTTTTAGTGCTGAGTGAGACTCGAACTAGGGACCTCTAGATAGATTAAATGGTGATTTATGTTGACCGAGAGAATTGAAGGTGAGACCTGCTGCATGCTTTGTTTTCCAGCCTTAACCTGCTAACTTTAGGAGCTAGTTTCGACACCTTAGAACGAACATCCACCGTTGAATTTTTGATATACTGTAGGTAGATATATGTAGTTTATTGTGATAAAATTTGGGAACGAGTTAACGGTCCGATTAGAATCGATAAGGTTCCAAAGTAGAGCAGTTGGGATGTTTTTACTGCAGAAGAAAATTTGACTAAGTATAGAAATTCTAGCTTTTATTCCAACTTTAGAGAATTATGTAGGAGTTATGGTTGAGTATTTTTGAGAGATCTTTGCACCTATGTTTAGTATGCATATCATAGAGGATCTAGAGATTTATTTCGGAGTTTAATACTTTTTATCCGAGCCTCATATCTTAAGCCAAAGTTGGACCTTAGCGACTTTTTATGAAAGTCAAGAATGTGTTTAACTCTTCTAAAAGTTTAACAAACTTCCTTTCTAGAGTGGGAGTGTGTTTTTGAGTTCTAAAGAATAGTTTGGAACCTTGTTATAGAATGTTATAGAGTTTCGGGACCAGAGGTAAAATGGTCATTTACCCGTATAAGGGTATTTTGGTAATTTCTTTATGATCGATTATATATCTTAGAAGTTGGAGACTTCTAAGAAAGTGGGATACATTATTGATCCACTTGTCTTGTATAACAGACGATTGAGTTTCTACGGTTACGGGCCGAGTCGAGATAACGTGATTTGAGTTTTGACTCAGGTAAGTCCTTGCGACTTACTTAGCTAGTTTCTAGATGTTAGTTGAATGATGATAGTGGTGTGTGTTGATTGTTTCATAATTATAACATGCCTAGGACGAATTTTATTATTTTAAGGCCCAAGTGTATGTATAACGGGCCGTGACATCACTGCCCAGCTCTGACAAGAGACTGAGAGGTTCGCTATACCCAGACCATACAAGTACAAGGTGAGATGCATCGGATCCATTCCTGATGGTTACACGGGGACGGAGGCGAGGTTTGGGAATCCCTCGTGTCATAAAATAAGTATCATTAATAAAAGTGAATGACTTAAATGAAGATAATAAATGGATTGTTTGAAAGCATGATGAGTGTTTACTTTTACTATGTGTGTGTGCTATTATTAATCTACTAATGTTTAGATAGCTAGCTAATGGTTGTTCTGTTGTGTTTTTAGATTTACCGCAAGTTAGAGCAGCAGCTGAGTGATCCGGAAGTAGTGGTCAGTCGGGTCTCCATACTCCTTGGAGTGGGGGTTGGGTTGTTGCTTTGTTATCCTTTCCTCTTGTTAAGGCATTTAGTCTTTTCGTTGTTTAAGTACTATAGGCTTTTATACGTTGTTGCATTCACTCCTTTAAAAATATTATTTCATGAATTTCGGTTTTCCTTATTTGTGTCTTGTTGCAAGATCCTAGTAATATTGTTGTCAAACTAAGTTCGGGACCCATTGTGAGGTCCTAACCAGTAATGCCCCGCGTTTTGAGAATTTGGGGTGTTACAACATGGTATCAGAGCCAGGTTGGCAACAATGGCACTTGAAATCTTCTGAAAGACCGAATAAGTACTTAAGCAGAACCCGAAAAGGGATCTGAGTTTTAAAAAGGACTTTTGATTTTCAAATGCATGCATAGTTTGGTGGGGGATAGAAAGTACGGCTGACCACCACTACTACCACGGATCTCAGTATGCTTAGTATGGACTTTAGGTTTTTACTTTATGTTTACTTATTAGCTTGATTATAAAGATATGTGATATAGATAAGTATATTCCGAAGATTAGTAGAAATTATAGTTATGTTATGTCCTTAACGGAGATAACATAATGAGTTTCTCACCCCTTTGAGACACCTAAGTAGATTTTGAAGGGTGTCAACGTGAGGATTAGTATGCACATCTTATGTGCATTAGGGTAGACGAACGGCGGACAACCCCTTCGAGCTTGTTGAGGAACGTCGAGACGGAAAAGTGAAGACTAAAAGACAACCCCAACTACGATGACAAGAAGGGAATCCCGAGTCAACTCAATAGGATCAAATGAAGAATATACATGAGGGTAGTTCTGGTAACGCGTTGGATGACCGGCAAGTATACAAATTGGAAGAGACAACCCATATGTTCTTTCAAGATGGTGTAAAGCGACGTTACAAACAAAGGGGGATGCCTTCAGAAACACAAATAGGCATGAAGGTCAAGGTGAAATATAGTAGCGATCCAGACAAGAGGCATTGAATCTAAGCTTATTGACGGACCAGAAGGTGAAAGTTTGAGGCTAGATTCAGAGCAAAATATGATCACTCTCGAAAAGCTACTTGCCACCACAATCAAGATGGGAAACCGAGACAATCATAAGCGTAGGAGTCAAGATAAAATACATTGTACAGGTTGCTAGAAAGGGGAAGGCCGATTTTACCAATATGGAAGCGGTGTGACCTCTTAGAACACACAAGAATTACAACAAGGATTGGGATACAACAAAGACCGGATTTCTATAAAGGCGGAAGTACAAGCAGCACCCCAAGGAAGGAGGGTGTAGGAGAATAGTCTTGGGGAAAAAGAGGGTCTCTAAGAAGTTTGCACTCACGAAGGGATTTAAGTTAATAACACTAGCGGGTCATAACAAAGAACCGCAAGTGAACAATAACTCGAGTAAAAAGAATCATGGAGAAATGCCTACGAGTTATCGTAGAAGAATTGTTAAGTCTGTTGACGGAAGACGAAGATACAACTAGACTCGTAAGAGTATAGTGCTCTTATAGGAGTGTAATTTGTAGAAGGAGATAAAGGAGTATAAATGGAAGAGAATTATTTTCACCTGGTATATCAAACCTCAAAAGAGATAGAAGAAAAGTAAGTCTACAATCTTATAGAAGGTCAACTACAAGCTAATTGGTAATAACGGAGAATTTGCACGTGCTGGCTAACTAGTGATGGTTGGGTGACAGATAAGAAGAATAACCACAAGGTTATAAAGGAATTTTATCGACATCTAGTGAATTTCTTTCAGAGATCAACGACGGCAATGGTGAAGTTAAATCAATAGAAGTACTAGTAGCCTTGATGGTAACATTGAATGAGTCCAATACGAAAACTCTAATAAAGAAATTAAAGATAAGCTCTTGACGGTCGGTAATGACCATTGATGATAGTAATGGTGTAAAGAGAATTGTTGTGAGTGGTTGCTTACTACTGATTAAGGAAAGATACCTATCAAAGTTAGTATGGAGGGATCCCTGTAAGAAAAACAAGAAGAGTAAGAAGAAACAGATGATTGTGGACATGTCCTATGTCTTAGCATTCCACACAAGTAGGACTGATGGCGCTCCTCCGAGAAAAAGTGGGGTCAAACTGTCTAGATTGACAAAGGAAGCCCTTGTGATTAAAGATGTGACACAGAATAATTGGAATTGTAGAGGCGGGACAAACATAGAGAGTATGAATTATAACCTTGGTGAAATGTATGATAGAGTGGTGAAGTGATTGCAGATGGAATCTGCATGTTGGCTAGAACAGACATGAGAAGGAGTAAAGTTGAATGACTAAAGGTTGCTAAATAGATCCGATATTACCCCAATAAGATAATTACCGAAAGGTGTCTATATAAGAGTAATGAGAAATGGTGGTACTCCGATGAAAATTCAAGCTCGACTAATGACATAAGAGTTGATAAAAGTAATAAGACCAACCAACGTGGTCCGTAAGGCGTATACGAGGAAACACAAAGGGATTTAACTATCCTACTAGGGGGTAAAGATTTATAGAAGATAAGGCGACACGAGCATAAGGACAACATAATAAATGCGAGTCAAGAACTTTGATTTTTGATAAAATCATATACAATTGAGGTTTCTTATGCAAATGGTACCGATAGGTGTTTAATAAAAGTCATACACATCAAACCGATAACGCTTGGATGGATAAAGTGTAAACCAAAAGAATAACTTAACTAGTAAGAAGGAAAGTCATGTATCAAAAGGCGGGTCTTGCTAAATTGGAATAAAGTGTTGAGATGAGGATGCCTTTGTAGAATCTATGCAAAAGTACAACGTAACTGAGGTTCCAAAATGAAATGAGCAGTAATGATCAACTGAAAGTTGAGACCGATTCAGGGGAGGAAATTGTTATAAGACGAGTCACCTAGTAGAAGAGTTCACAAGACAAGCTTGAGAGACCAAAAGAGATAAAATGTCAATCCGGATATGAGGGTCTAAAGTACATGGAATGGGATACCTACAATAGAGTGTAGAAGCAAAATGTAGACTTCACAAGTGTGGAGAGGTTTTGACCTCCTCAAATATATAGGAATTTGAAAGAAATCACAATGCCGGTATCAATGAGTTGAAGCCCTGTAGCGGAAACAACGGAGTTTCATGAAGACAATATTGCCGGTAACACCAGCGAAGGAATGTATAGATGAGAACGGCCTTGGTGGACTCGAAAGTTCAAGGTAACCCCAATTATCACGGGACCTAAGTCATCAACACCGACAGTCCATTCAAGGGGAACTGCAAAGGGATGATAACTAAAGTCATCAGAACTACCAAGACACTCACCAGCTATCGTTGAAGACTTGGAATGACTATTTATGCCATGATGAATGACCCATTTGGGCTCGAGAAGTAGAGTTAGTGGAAGGAAACAAAAGTGTGGAAGATAAAACGAATTAGCGAAGCATGAGAGGATTAAGCGAGCAGATGATGCTCACCAAGAATTTAACGCCAGTATAGGTATAAGAAGAGTAATTCCGGGATATTGAGATAAGTCAATTATAGACTGACCGACGTCAACTGAGGACGTGTAAGTGTTGGTTGGTACTGATGAGTAGGTACCGTTAAGAAGAGACATTAGTGATTGCGGATTTAAGAGGTAACTTTACCGATGCCTTGGAGGATTACCCAAGTAGGCAACGACAACCTTTTGGGATGATCTAAGGATATGGAGAGAAATCGGGTTAGAGGTTGCTTACTGGTTGGTCAAGAACAGACTACGGTTGAGTAAGAGAGTAAGAGTTTGTTTGAAGAGGATCTTGCTAGTATTAGAATAGAAGTATAGGCGGGAGTTGGGTAAATCATGTTGACCCTCAGAAAGACGCCATTATGACTAATGGGTGTTACACCAGAAGCGTGGTAGGCCCATAACCCACAGATGAAGAAAATCAATGTTAGGTGAACTATGATTTCAAGTTAAGGAATTAGAGATCTATATGAAAGGGTCCACTTGGGTGTGTGTTTTGTTTTGAGTTATATAAATTTGAAAGCTTGACAAGAAGTAGGTGAAAACCCATTAATTAAGGAACGAGCCGATTAGGTCCCATTGAGGAAACCGGACCAGGCGGTTTGTATTACAAAGAGCATTAGGCACTTAGTAAAGAGCCGACAGAAGTTTAAGATCATTATTTTAGAATCGATAGTCGGGAACTTTCGAAAGGAAAAAGCAAGTGGGCCCAGTGGAAGGAAAAGTTTTTTTTGGTTTGGTAGAGTCATCAAAAGAGCTGGAAGTAAGTTTAGAAAACCAAACCGTTGAGAGAGTACCTACCGAAGCCGAGACACATCATCAGCTATGAAGATCAGAAAAAAAATTTTAGCCGGTTCATGCTTTTGTAGAGTTCTAGTGGTCTAGACGAGGAATCAATGAGGCTACTTAGGAAACGGAGGAGAGCATTAGATTGGTTACCCTGAGTACCTTACGGAGTTAGCCGCTACTTTTGTACCGACAAGTTAGTACCGTGATGATGTTTTGTCTGACCTTATGAGTTATATTGAATTGTGTGATGGCATTTTTTTATATTTATGGTCTGATTATGATGACTTAGTGGTTGCATGTTAAGAAACTAAATTTAACTTTTATTGAGACCAAATAATACTAATCTTTTTGAGAAAAAGTTTAATTAGATACCTTACTCTAAGTTTCGGGACGAAACTTATTTTAAGGGGGTACTGATGTAATATCCGGAATTTTTATTCCGTTTAATTCCGTAGTAAACCGGTTTTTGATCTTTTGATCCTTAGCTGTCTGTTTAATTGGACACAATATCTCAAAATTTTATCATTTTATGTAATATCACTTCACATAAAATGATTAGATTTTTATAGCAAACCCTAATTCAAACCCTAGTTTATAACATGACTTGTCTTTGACAAAGTCGTGACAAGTTTTGACAAGACCAAGACGAGACCATGACAAGCTATGACGAGACCATGACGAGGCCATGCATGGGCTTGACGCAACTTTGACACGTTTTGACAAGGCTGTGACAAGCCTTGACAAAACCACACCACTCATTTCCTACCCTTTACTTCAGCCCACCTTGTGCTTCCTTACTTCAGCCCACTTGTGTTTCCTTACCTCAGCCCATCTCTCTTGCTTGTTTTTAACCCGGACTGCTGCATATACCAGCCAACAGGCCTGTTGAGATACCGGCCTAACAAGCTGAAGCCTGCTCCTCCCCTTACGCGTGTTGAATTGGAGCCAAGAGAGATCTCCAATGTTACAGGCCGCAAATCACGCAATAGAGGTTACGATTTCCTTCCAGTCTTCACGTTTGCCGGATCTTCTGCTTTCCTTCCCAGTCGTTACACCTATCTCTCTCCTTTCTGGACTGCATTCTTCGATCTCCTCCTCTACGTCTCGACCTGTTGCAACTTTCTACGACTCCACCTTCCGGAAAGCAACCCTATGCATTGGTGAGCCCTTCTCCTACCCCTCCTATCTGATACGGCTTCCAATGTCAGTACCCATCTCATCCGATGTCTACAGCAGGACGAGGGAGCCTTCAGCATATGCAGTCGATGTTGAAGCCGTGAGCGTGTCAACCTGTCCAGACCATCGTCACTAGCGCTGAGTACTGCTCCAGCCTTCAGCATATGTAGTTTATTGTGTTAAAATTTTGGAACGAGTTAATGGTCCGATTAGAATCTATAAGGTTCCAAAGTAGAGCAGTTGGGTTGTTTTTACAACAGAAGAAAATTTGACTAAGTAAAGAAATTCTAGCTTTTATTCCAACTTTAGAGAATTATGTAGGAGTTATGGTTGAGTATTTTTTAGAGATCTTTGCCCCTATGTTTGGTATGCATATCATAGAGGATCTAGAGATTTATTTCGGAATTTAATACTTTTTATCCGAGCCTCATATCTTAAGCCAAAGTTGGACCTTAGCGACTTTTTATGAAAGTCAAGAATGTGTTTAACTCTTCTAAAACTTTAACAAACTTCCTTTCTAGAGTGAGAGTGTGTTTTTGAGTTCTAAAGAATAGTTTGGAACCTTGTTATAGAATTTTATAGAGTTTCAGGACCAAGGGTAAAATGGTCATTTACCCGTACAATGGTATTTTGGTAATTTCTTATGATCCATTATATATCTTAGAAGTTGGAGACTTTTAAGAAAGTGGGATACATTATTGATCCACTTGCCTTGTATAACAGGCGATTGGGTTTCTACGGTTATGGGCCGAGTCGAGATAACGGGATTTGAGTTTTGACCCAGGTAAGTCCTTGCGACTCACTTAGCTGGTTTCTAGATGTTAACTGAATAATGATAGTGGTGTGTGTTGATGGTTTCATAATTATAACATGCCTAGGACGACTTTTATTATTTTAAGGCCCAAGTGTATGTATAACGGGCCGTGACATCACTGCCCAGCTCTGACAAGAGACTGGGAGGTTCGCTATACCCAGACCATACAGGTACAAGGTGAGATGCATCGGATCCATTCCTGATGGTTACACTGGGGCGGAGGCGAGGTTTGAGAAACCCTCGTGTCATAAAATAAGTATCATTAGTAAGAGTGAATGACTTAAATGAAGATAATAAATGGATTGTTTGAAAGCATGATGAGTGTTTACTTTTGCTATGTGTGTGTGTGCTATTATTATTCAACTAATGTTTAGATAGCTAGCTAATGGTTGTTCTGTTGTGTTTTTAGATTTACCGCAGGTTAGAGTAACAGCTGAGTGATCCGGAAGTAGTGGTCAGCCGGGTCTCCGTACTCCTTAGAGCGGGGGTTGGGTTGTTGCTTTGTTGTCCTTTCCTCTTATTAAGACAGTTAGTCTTTTCGTTGTTTAAGTACTATAGGCTATTAGACGTTGTTGCATTCATTCCTTTAAAAATACTATTTCATGAATTTCGGTTTTTCTTATTTGTGTCTTGTTGCAAGATCCTAGTAATATTGTTGTCAAACTAAGGTCGGGACCCATTGTGAGGTCCTGACCAATAATGCCCCGCGTTTTGAGAATTCGGGGTGTTACATATAGCATGCTCGCACTCAACCGGTTATTATCTTTTGTTAAATTATCTATTACTAATTCAACTTCTTTTGTCACACGAGCATCTCTTGAAACTCCCCTCTGCTTTTGTCTGCCGACATGAATAGATCAGGTATATCCATTACCTGTGGGCATGGGTTGCAAGAGCACCTCCTAGTCTCCTGTAGAACTAGACAAGTGGTCACCGTCCGGTTATCATACACTTAGACAAATTACGGTTATAAAGGTCAATCCTAGTCCGATTATCCGTTATAACAATAAACAACACAAACACAACCAAACCGGTCAAACCAATATACGGAACACAGCTAAGTAAGTCCAAGGGACTTACTTCACTTGAAGGTAAACTCAAAAAACCACTACTACTCAACTTCCCGAAGGAAAGAAAAAATGCCTGCACAAACAAGGCATCGGGAATAAAAAACTGAACGAATGCTAGAAGTCTACATACTTCAAGTCTCAATGATCTCTAATAGATCTACTACAGCGTGTTAGAAGTTCCCTACTTCTAGTCTCAATGATTGCTAAAGATCTCAACATGCTACGATAAGGATTCTTAGTCTCAAAGTTCGCAAGATACATCATCAACAACATAGCTCAAGGTGTAACCAATGACGTTCCTAAGAGGCGGCTAAGATGCTATAGACTCGATCTTCGCCGGATCTACCTTGATCCCTTCGGCGGAAACAATGTGACCAAGAAAGGGCACCTCAGACATCCAAAACTCGCACTTAGAGAGCTTGGCATAAAGCTCTCTATCCTGCAGGACTTGGAGTACGATCCTTAAGGGCAAAGGAAGCAAGGAAGGAAGCAACTCACCAAGAACGGGAGTTACTACAAAAGAACCGTGAGGGCGGTCGGGCAAAGGCACGGGGGCGGCTGAAGGTGCAGCCGCGGGGGCGGCGATGTGCAGGCGCGGGGGCGGCAGCGTGACAACAACTTATATCGGGGCTTTCTTTGACAACACGGCACAACAAGGGATCCAAAGCTCGATTCTTCGATTCACACACGACAACGCTCAACCCAGGGAGCCTATGAACATCAATGTATCAACAATGGAAAGACCAACAAGAATCAAGACTCAATCTTGATTATTGTGAAGAAGAAGAAGAAGAAGAAGAAGAAAAAGAAGAAGAAGAAGAAGAAGAAGAAGAAAAAGAGAAAGAGAAATAGAAGGAAGAAGCATGCAACAAGTTCGTGAACGTGTAGAAGGATCAAAGGGAAGAAGACTTACACGTTATACAGAAGATCGCAAGAGAAAGGCTGTAACTTTGCTCAAGGTTGAAGAAAACGTAAGCAAGAAGAGAGAAACGGAAGAGAAGACGGGAATTTATAGGAAACGGTTGGGAAAGGACGTAGAGAGGTCAGATTAGGGTTTAGAAGATAGAAGGAAGTCGGCCCAAAGATATAAGATCCTAGGTTTTGTCTTCACCGCCCCTGCGGTGAAGAGGGCCGCCCCCGCGGCCAGCCGCCCCTGCGGCTGTGAGATCCGCCCATGCGGATTTACGACACATCATGCCGATCTTTTCTTTCGTTCTTTTATCTTCCTTCCATAGATAGAATATCCGATATTTTATCTTATGGGCCGGTTTCCTTATCTTCTTTCTAAACTCTAGACGCCCTTCCTTCTTTTCTTTCCAACTGTCCCTATATATTCTCTTCTTTCTCCCCTTTTCCCGTTCCTTGCTATCATCTTCAACCCTAGAGAGCTGTAGCCATCCTTTGCTTCTCACGACTTCGTTGAACGTGTAAGTGCATCTTTTATGATTCTTCCTCACGTTCCATTAGCGCTGCATGCCTTCCCTTCTGTTTTGGTTTCTTCCTTTCGTTCTTCTCTTTCCTTCTTCTCCAAAGATCAAGCATGAGCCTTGATTCTTGTGGAGTGTTCCGTTGTTGACCCTTCGTTGTTCTCAGGCTCTTTGGAGTGGAGCCTCGACGTGTTGGAACCAAAGGTTCGAGCTTTGGTTGCCCCTGTTGTGAGTTCTGTTGAAGAAGAAAGCCGACAGCACTTTCTGTCACGCCGCCGCCCTGCGCCTCTGTCTAACTGCCCCTGCGGTTTCTCTGCAGTAGCTCCCGTCTTTGGTGAGTTGCTTGCTTCCTTCCTTGGTTTCTTATGGTTGTTCCTTGTTCCCCTGAGTGTTGTAAGACTAAGGTTGAGCCCTTAGCATGTGTTGATCTCTTAGAGATTGTTGAGACTAGAAGTCATAGACTTCTAGCAACCGTTACGTTCCTGATTCGTGTTGCTTGTTCATACAGGCTTTCCTTGCTCCTTTCCTAAGGGAAGCTGAGTTTCCTTGTGTGTCCTCTGAGTTGTTGTTGAGCCTTTTGAGTTACCTTCGTGTGAGGTAAGTCCCTTGGACTTACTTAGCTTTATTCCGCGTATTAGTTGGATTGTTTTGGCTTGTTTGTGTTGCTATCATGTTTATAACGGATAATTGGAAATAAGATTCACCCTTTGTTACCCTTAACTGGCCCAAGTGTATTATAACCGGGTGGTGACCACTTGTCTTGTTCTACAGGAGACTAGAATGTGCTCTTGCAACCCAGACCCGTAGGTAACGGATAGTACTGATCTATTCCTATTGGTAGACGGAAGCAGAGGCGAGTTTCGGGAGATTCTTGTGTGAAAAAAGAAGTTGAATTAGTAATGGATAACCTTAATGAAAGATAATAACCGGTTGATGTGTGAGCATGCTATGTGTTTTTTGTACCTTATGTGTGTTTGTGCCTTTACACTCTTGCTTATACCTAGAATGTTAGCTAACGGTTTATACCGTCGTTGTAGATGTTACGCAGGTTTAGGATGCTGCTGAGCGATCCGGATGGTGTGGTCAGCCGGGGTTCCCGTACATTATAGGACGGGATTAGGTTTTTGTTTCGTTTGTTGTTTCCCTATTGTTTTGACCCGGCTGTGGAGCTTTTGTGTTTTCTTCTATTTGAACCTTTGGTTTTATATTGAGTTTTTTTTTCATTCGTCTGTGCCTTGTTGTAAGATCCGTTTGCTGTTGCTACTTTGAGGGTCGGGACCCATTGTGCGGTCCTAGCCCGTAGCGCTTCAAGTTCCTAGAACTTGGGGTGTTACAAGATGGTATCAGAGCCAGGTTGGCAACAATGGCACTCGAAATCTTCTACAGTTCGGATGGATAAATAAATAGAACCCGCAAGGGGTCTAACATTTTAAAACAGGGATTTTTGTTTTAAACCGTTGGTCTGGGATAGATGTACGGGTGACCACCACTACCTCCGTGGATCTCAGCTGTGTAGTTTCGTTTTTGTGGCCTTTATATGCGCTTTTCTTGGATTATGCTTTAGCTGTAGGGTGACCTTATACCTATATATATAGTCTTATATATTTATCCTTGTAGTAGATGGCGCGTACTAGAGCTAGATCTGCTATGGGGCGAGGAAGGGGTCGACCACCACTTCCACCTGCCGTCCGTGGACGAGGACGTGTAGGAAGACCCCCACTAGCTAGAGGTCGGGGCCAAGCCGCAGTTACTGATCTGCCTATTGTTGAGGCGTTTGCTGAAGAAGTTGTTGAGAGCATTGTTCCTGAGGCTGGAAATGAGACCTCTGCTAGGTCTGGAGCACAAAGAGCGCCATTTACAAAGTCCGCACAAGTGTCTATCGGAGCTTCTACATTTCACGACTACGTGTAGAGGATTGAGGAGGCTATCAGGACTGGAGGACCAGCACCAGTGCTGCCAGTTCCTGCGAGATCATCTGAGGTTTCGCAGAGAGTTACACAAGCTGTTGCCCCGCCTGGTGGAATTGCTGAGGTTGTTAGAGCGCCGGATGAGGGAAAAGAGCCAAAGCCTGACAGTTGGTTGAAGGCTTTCGACCAGCTGAAAGTTCCCGTCTTCGTGGGAAGGAATGGCTTGGAAGTGGAGCAGTGGCTAGGACAGGTGGATTCTGCTATGGAGGCTATCGGTTGCCTTGAGGGACGTCGAGTCAACATAGCGCAGACGTTGCTGAAAGATCAGGCTCATTCCTGGTGAAGGACAATTTGCGGCAAGGTCACCAGTTATGAGCAGATGAAGATAGTGATCAGGGATTGCTATTGTCCTACAGCCATGAGGAGAGACCGTCTTCAGGATTTCCTTGAGGCTGGATTCGAGGATTTGCCTATTGCTGAGATCATCCTCAAGTTTCAGGATGAGTTGGCATTGTTGGGTCCGTCCGCACCACCGGAGGATCAGCATGTTTACCTTTTCTCTCGGAGGTTGAGAGAGTCGACACGCTCTTATCTTACTGGTTTTCGTTGTGAGTTTCTGACGGACTATCAAGATAGAGCTTCTGCTTATGAGAGAGACCGACCGGGTCTGAGGAGAGCTTCTCAGACCGGAGGTCCTAAGAAGAGACAAAAGACTTGATCAACTAGTGTTGGAGCTGGAGCAGTTGGGTTTGGACGTAGTCAGACGCCTGGACATTCTAGTTTCCAGCAGAATTTTGACAGAGCACGACAGTGTCATAACTGCGGAGTAGCTGGACATGTTCGAGCTGATTATAAGAGGCCAGCTGTGACTTGCTTTTCTTGCGGCAAGCATGGACATAGAGCTACGTTTTGCCGTCAGGGCAAGGCGCTAATTCAGCAGGGTTCTTCACCTGCCAGTGTTGATGGAGGAGGACAGAGATCTCAGTATCAGCAGCAGCAGTAGAGAGTTTCAGGTTCTGCTGCTCCTCAGGCTTCCACTCCGGGACAGGGGAGAGTTAGAGGACGTGTTGGTGGATCTACAGACACCAAAAATGCACCAGCCAGAGTTTATGAGTTGAGGAGTGTTGTAGAGCCAACAGCACCAGCAGCTACAGGTACCATTCACATTAATGGTTTTCCTGTCAGAGTTCTTTTCGATACTAGTGCTATGCATTCTTTTATATCTGATGCATGTGTAGATAGATTGACCTTAGTTACTGTAGAGGGTAGACCCTTCTTTATAGGATTACCCAATGGGGGTAAGATACGAGGTATGCGAGAGGTTTGCGAGCCCTATTAGATTGGGAGGTCGCGATTGGCCAGCTAACTTCTTCGTCATGTACTTAGTACATGAAGAAGTTATTCTTAGCATGGATTGGATGGATCGACACCGAGCAGTTCTGGACATCGGCAAGAGGATAGTGACAGTAACTACAGATGCAGGCCATGTTGAGATATTCCGAGGATGAGATCTCGGAAAGACTGGTACAGTCATCAGTGTAGTTCGAGCTGCGAGGCTTATCAGTCAGGGATGTGAGGCTTTTTGGTGCTATGCCATGAAGGATAGTACTAGTCCAACTTTAGAGGAAATTCTAGTAGTTTGCGAGTTTGCTGCCATCATTGGAGAGCCATCAAGTTTACCTCCACAACGGAGTGTAGACTATAGCATTGATCTAGAGCCCGGTACGAGACCGATCTCTAAAGCTCCTTATCGTATGGCGCCTATCGAGATGCTTGAGTTGAAGAAGCAGCTTGAGGAGTTAGCAGAGAAGGGCTTCATCCGCCCTAGTGTATCTCCTTGGGGTGCACCAGTTCTCTTCGTCAAGAAGAAGGATGGGTCAATGAGGTTATGTATCGACTACCGGGAGCTGAACAAGGTGACGATCAAGAACAAGTACCCATTGCCCCGTATCGACGATCTTTTAGATCAGCTGCATGGAGCTTCAGTGTTTTCAAGGATCAATCTGAGATCTGGATATCACCAGCTGAGGGTGAGAGAGCAGGACGTAGCTAAGACAACATTTCGGACTAGATATGGACACTACGAGTTTGTAGTGATGCCATTCGGGCTTACAAACGCGCCCGCAATCTTCATGGAGTTGATGAACAGCATCTTCATCGACTTCCTAGACCAGTTTGTAGTTGTCTTCATCGACGACATTCTGGTTTACTCCCGTAGTAAGGAGGAGTATGCAGGACACTTGAGGATTGTTCTTCAGGTCTTACAGGATAGAGAGTTGTACGTCAAGCTCTCTAAGTGCGAGTTTTGGATGTCCGAGGTAGCATTCCCTGGTCACATCATTTCACCTAAAGGGATCAAGGTAGATCCGGCGAAGATTGAGTTAGTAGCTTTCTGGCCGCCATCTAAGAACGTTAAGCAGGTTCACAGCTTCTTAGGATTGGCAGGCTTCAGTTATCGCTCGACCGCTCACTTCCTTAATGCGGAAGTCTACGAGGTTCGTATGGTCTGAGTCGTGCCTGCAGAGCTTCGAGGAGCTGAAGAAGAGATTGACCTCTGCTCCTATCCTAGCTTAGCTAGAGGGCATTGAGGATTTTGTGGTTTACAGCGACGCATCCAAGCTGGGCTTGAGATGTGTTCTGATGCAGAGGGAAAAGGTGATCGCTTATGCGTCTCGACATTCGAAGACATACGAGGAGAATTACCCTACCCACGATCTTGAGTTAGCTGTTGTTGTTCATGCTTTGAAGATTTGGATACATTATCTGTACGGAGCCACGTGTCAGATTTTCACAGACCATAAGAGTCTGAAGTACATATTCACTCAGCGGGAGTTGAATAACTGTCAGCGCAGATGGTTAGAGTTGATCAAGGACTTTGATCTTTAGATCTTATACCACCCGGGAAAGGCTAATCTGGTAGCAGATGCCCTCAGTAGGAAGACTTCCCGGGAGATGGCTATCGCTAGACTGACAGCTCAGCCACTGTTACAGCAAGATTTGGCATGGCTAGAGATGGATATCTACTTCCCAGATTCCAACAGCTAGTTGTCCACCTTGGAGATAGTACCTGATCTGTTGGCCGAAATCTGACAAAAGCAGGAGAGTTGCCCAACTTTGACACAGATCCGAGACCGGATGTCTCGAGGAGAGGCACCAAAGTTTACAGTTGGTGCTGACGGAGTTTTGTGACGCCAGGAACGTGTTTGCGTGCCATCAGATCGGGAGTTGAGACAGAGGATCCTTCAGGAGGCTCACTCTTCACCTTACTTTGTACACCCTGGTGCGAGTAAGATGTATCAGGATGTCAGACGCTCTTTCTGGTGGGGAGGTCTGAAGCTAGATGTGACGAGATATGTAGCTCATTGTTCGACCTATCAACAGGTCAAGATCGAGCATCATAGACCCGGAGGCGAGCTACACCCACTCCCCGTTCCTCAATGGAAGTGGGAAGACATCTCTATGGATTTTGTAACTTGTTTGAGACCGAGTTGTGATTTTGATGCTATCTGGGTCATCGTAGATCGACATACGAAGACCGCACGTTTCATTCCGATCAAAGAAACGTGGCCGGTGAATCCATTAGCAGAGGAGTTCACGAGACAGATAGTTAGACTTCATGGGGTACCTAGGACCATTGTCTCTGACAGAGACGGACGGTTCACTTCGAGGTTCTGGTAGCAAGTTCATGCCGCCCTAGGTATGAGTCTACAGTTTACGACATCTTATCATCCTCAGACCGATGATCAGTCCGAGCGGACCATCCAGACTCTCGAGGACATGTTGAGAGCCTGCGTGTTAGACTGGGGACAGGTGTGACCAGATCACCTTTTCTTAGTGGAGTTTTCGTACAACAACAGTTGGCACGCATCGATCGGGATGGCTCCTTATGAGGCTTTATATGGACAGAGATGCCGTACACCGCTATGTTGGGATGAGCCTAGTAGTGCTAGCGGGGTAGCACCTGAGCAGATACAGGATGACATGGCTCGAGTAGCGGTGATCCGCGAGTGGATGTTAGCAGCGCAGAGTCGCCAGAAATCCTATGCAGATAAAAGGCGCAGACCTCTGGAGTTCAGTGTTGGAGCTCAGGTTTGGTTGAGAGTATCTCCGACAAGAGGCGTGAGACGTTTCGGTGTCAAGGGGAAGCTGAGTCCCGATATGTTGGACCATTTGAGATTCTTGAGCAAGTGGGAGAGGCAGCATACAGACTTGTGTTGCCACCGAGACTCGAGGGTGTTCACCCAGTTTTCCATGTGTCTCAGCTACGGGAGTGCATACCTGACCCGAGACACATCGTCAGTCATGAGAATCTTGTGATCGAGTCAGACCACACGTTTGTAGAGCACCCGGTGGCTGTCTTAGAGCGTAGTACGAGACGCTTGCGTCCAAAGGACATACCGATGATGAAGATACATTGGTCGATGCGAGGAGCCGATGAGGCGACTTGGGAGACAAAGGATAGTATCCAGAGGAACTATCCGGAGTTTTACGTTGGGCTGGATGCACCTTTATCATAGTCAGTTGCTTGGTTTTCTCTTGTTGTGTTGCTTACGCTTTTATGTGACGTTTGAGTTACGTGCCCCGAGTGGGAATATATGAGTTCAATTCTGTTTCTGTTTGTGTTGTGCTTGTGAGTTTTTTTTTAAGTTTCGGGACGAAACTTCTTTTTAGGAGGATCTGATGTAAGATCCTAGGTTTTGTCTTCACCGTCCCTGCGGTGAAGAGGGTCGCCCCCGCAGCCAGCCGCCCCTACGGCTATGAGATCCGCCCCTGCGGATTTATGACAGATCATGCCGATCTTTCTTTCGTTCTTTTATCTTCCTTCCATAGATAGAATATTCGATATTTTATCTTATGGGCCGGTTTCCTTATCTTCTTTCTAAACCCTAGACGCCCTTCCTTCTTTTGTTTCTAGCCGTCCCTATATATTCTCTTCTTTCTCCCCTTTTTCCCGTTCCTTGCTATCATCTTCAACGCTAGAGAGCTGCAGCCGTCCTTTGCTTCCCACGACTTCGTTGAACGTGTAAGTGCATCTTTTATGATTCTGCCTCACGTTCCTTTAGCGTTGCATGCCTTCCCTTCTGTTTTGGTTTCTTCCTTTTGTTCTTCTCTTTCCTTCTTCTCCAAGGATCAAGCATGAGCCTTGATTCTTGTGGAGTGTTCCGTTGTTGACCCTTCGTTGTTCTCATGCTCTCTGGAGTGGAGCCTCGACGTGTTGGAACCAAAGGTTCGAGCTTTGGTTTCCCCTGTTGTGAGTTCTGTCGAAGAAGAAAGCCGATAGCACTTTCTGTCACGCCGCCGCCCCTGAGCCTGCACAGAGCCGCCCCTGTTCCTCTTTTCAGCCGCTCCTGCGCCTTTGTCTAACTGCCCCTGCGGTTTCTCTGCAGTAGCTCCCGTCTTTAGTGAGTTGCTTCCTTCCTTCCTTTCCTCGTTCCTTCCTTGGTTCCTTATGGTTGTTCCTTGTTCCCTTGAGTGTTGTAAGACTAAGGTTGAGCCCTTAGCATGTGTTGATCTCTTAGAGATCGTTGAGACTAGAAGTCATAGACTTCTAGCAACCGTTACGTTCCTGATTCGTGTTGCTTGTTCCTACAGGCTTTCCTTGCTCCTTTCCTAAGGGAAACTGAGTTTCCTTGTGTGTCCTCTGAGTTGTTGTTGAGCCTTTTGGGTTACCTTCGTGTGAGGTAAGTCCCTTGGACTTACTTCGCTTCATTCCGCGTATTAGTTGGATTGTTTTGGCTTGTTTGTGTTGCTATCATGTGTATAACGGATAATGGAAATAAGATTCACCCTTTGTTACCCTTAACTGGCCCAAGTGTATTATAACCGGGCGGTGACCACTTGTCTAGTTCTACAGGAGACTAGAATGTGCTCTTACAACCCAGACCCGTAGGTAACGGATAATACTGATCTATTCCTATTGGTAGACGGAAGCAGAGGCGAGTTTCGGGAGATTCTCGTGTGACAAAAGAAGTTGAATTAGTAATGGATAACCTTAATGAAAGATAATAACCGGTTGATGTGTGAGCATGTTATGTGTTTTCTGTACCTTATGTGTGTTTGTGCCTTTACACTCTTGCTTATACCTAGAATGTTAGCTAACGGTTTATACCGTCGTTGTAGATGTTCCGCAGGTTCAGGATGCTGCTGAGTGATCCGGATGGTGTGGTCAGCCGAGATTCCCGTACATTATAGGACGGGATTGGGTTTTTGTTTCGTTTTTTGTTTCCCTTTTGTTTTGACCCGGTTGTGGAGCTTTTGTGTTTTCTTCTGTTTGAACCTTTGGTTTTATATTGAGTTTTGTTTTCATTCGTCTGTGCCTTGTTGTAAGATCCGTTTGTTGTTGCTACTCTGAGGGTCGGGACCCATTGTGCGGTCCTAGCCCGTAGCGCTTCAAGTTTCTAGAACTTGGGGTGTTACAAAAGATAAAAGATCGGGTCTTCTAAGAAACGAAAAAAGATCGAACGAAAAAGGAAGGCAGATTCGCGATTTGGAATCAGCCGCACCCGTGGCTCAACCAATCCGCTACCGCGGCTTGCTGCAGGGGCGGCCACTGTCACCGCGGGGGCGGTGACAGCCAAAAACCGGTCATTGCTATTTTTTCATGTAATTATATAATAAAGTCTATTAACTTTTGGTTTAATTTGATTATTATTCTAACAATTTTTATTTCGTCTATTATCGTAGACTACAAGCATGGTATATTTAATAAAACTATCATATTATTGATAAATTTTATAATAAAGTCCATTAAAAAAAATCTTTGAACATAGGCAAAGTTGAAAACAACATATACTCGCATACGATTTACATATTTAATATTTTTATGAACTACACATAACAACTATATATTAACTTTTGTAAGATTTTTACTCAGTTGAGAGAGATAACATATTTAATAACACCACATAGCAAACAATAAACAACTACCGACATTACTTAACCTTTTTTCTAAGAATTTACGAATGTTTTGTCAATAACTATCTATATCTTAAATTGTGTTTGAATGACTATTAATGTTTTAAGAAAAGTGGTGTTTCAATGCAACCCATAAATAACATGCTATGCACAAATATCAATAGCAAACTGTAATAGAATAGACAATTATAAAAGAGTGCATAGAAACATGTTTTGTTAGTTCCAACTAATGATACAAATATCGAACTAAAATGATAGTATATAAATTTTAAACGATTGAACAAAATTTAGAAAATTGTGTTCCGTTAGTTCCAACATTGTATTTTATTAGTTCAAACAAAATGTCGTCTATTCGTTGATCCACATCACACTAACATTGGATTAATTAATAAATTAATAATTCTCATTCAAATTAGAGATCCTAACAAACTCTAATTTTATTTTATTATTGTAGACATATATAACAATAAATTTATTTTTTGATATTATATAATTAAAATAAGTTAATATTTAACTTTTTTTATCATATTTTATATATTTTTTTATTGTAGACTATAATTATGATCTATTTAATAAAACTACAATATTATTAATAAGTTTTATATATTAATTAATTTTTTTTTACTAAAAGTTATATTTAGTTAACGATATATTTTGAATACCTTTTATTTTGTCGAGGTCTTAAATATATTTATTACGCTTGATATTCTTCCAATTACGATTATTTTGATAAAATTTTATCAATTCAACATATCTTACGACTAAGCAAACAAGAAAACTAAATTTTATTATCACCATGTCCAAATATTTATGAAAGAATTTGGCCTACTAGGCCTTTTTTAGTTTTGTGTTTAGTAAATGACCCCATAATTTTTTTCCACTTTCATTTAATGGTAGGTAAAAATAGTTCACCTCTCTATTAAAAAAAAGAATAATTGATGTTTGTTATTTGTTATACGGAAGTCGTATTCGCACGGTTCAAGATTTCGTTATTGCACCACGCATACGGATCCCGTAACCGTGATAATGTCACGGTTACGAGATCCGTATGCGTGACCAAAAGTTCACGGTTACGGTATGCGTAACCGTGAACTTTTGGTCACGGTTACGGATCCCGTAACCGTGAGCTTTACGGGTTCCGGATCTGATAATTTTCTACATGAATTCTAGCCTGAAAAAAAAATCTGACACCTTCACGGTCACGCAATGCGTGACCGTGATGTCAGAAATTTTTTTTTTTACGGTTACGCAATGCGTGACCGTGACGGTCACGCATTGCGTATGAGTGGTGCGTTAACAAAATCTTGAACTGTGTAAGTAATATCCCCCTTGTTATATAAGTGTAAGTTTTAATTTTTAATTACTGAATTTGTTTTTTTTAATCTTCTTTTATTTTTTTTCCCTTTTTTATTTTCTTTTTTATTTTTTTTATTTCTTATACCAGAAAGTTTTCATACTAGAAGTTCATACCAAAAAATTTTACCAAAATTTTTTCATACCAGAAGTTTTTTTGGCCCTTTTTTATTTTTTTTTTATAATTTTCTAGTATAAGTTTCTGGTATAAAATTCATACTAGAAACTCATACCAGAATTTTTTTTTCTTTTTGACCTTTTTTATTTTTTATAATTTACATAGATTTACATATCGGGATTTACATACCGAAATTTCTCATACCGAAGTTAAAAAAAATATAAACCAACGTTTCTGGTAGGCTTCCTCTTTTTCTTCTTTTTATCTCTCTTTTTAAGAGATAAGGTCTTCGCTTTCTGAACCCTGTGAATCGTGTGATCCTCATAATCATCTCCTTCAACTCTCGCATGTAAAGGGACATAATTAATCAGTGTTCCCTTGGTTCGCCAACGTGACCCGCACGCATTGCAAAGTACAAGCTTTTTTGGAGGCCCGTTGCGCCAAAGTGGGGTACCTGGACCAGAGGTGAATATTTGCAAGCTATTATAGTAATCATCTTCAATAAAACCATATCAACTAGCAAGGGTCGTATTAAGAGCATGGAAAACATACCCATCTAATGTTCAAACGTCCAACAAAAGCTCATCCAAGAATAACGGTACATTCATTCCATTACGTATAATCAGACTAGTAACAAAATGTGGTTATCTTGTGTCGGGAGCAAGCAGCTTACAACAAAGCTTCACTAAAATTTCATCCAGATAGGGCGTCAAGAACTGATATTCATCAACAGGTTGCAACCGAGGAGAAATTTATGCACATCTCTCGCATGAAAGGGGAGTTCTTACTCGTGTGATGATATCTTGATAAGCTACATGTAATATGAATTTTAGAAAGAGATCAAATCAAATTTACTTTTTCCAACTATCTTGTTGCAGCTTTGAGTTCAGTAAATTTTAGATAGCAAAGGATACAAGATAATGATTTCTGGTCAGCATAAAAATATGGTGCATGATTGATTTGTGGTCATTTTACAAATCATGTGTTTCAAAAATTATTAATTTTCTCAACTACAATTTTATAACATGAGATAAGAAACCTCATTTTGTAAGGGAATCGATATTGACTCCACATTTCCAAAATGAGATTGTTTACACATTAATACAAGATACAACAACTCTATAAAGACGTCACTAACAAGAACGTACTGAAAACACAAGTGGTTGCTTTATAGGAGACAAAACAATATGATTGATTTTATAGGTAATACATCCTACAAACAAGATCAACCAATTTTTTTGTCTTACAGTGAAAAGTATCGAAAACAAAATAAATTCATCATTTACTTTTCATCCATAGCTATAATCAGTAGAACTTAATATCTATAATACCTGAATCTGCAGCTGTTGTTGCCTTTGATGCCCATTCTTCTTCCAAGGCACGCTTGTATTCACTGATCTCCTTACATTGCAAAGCAACATGATTTTAGATGCATATGCTACTAAGACTAAGAAAAAGATGGCTGACTTGATAAATAAAAGCAATTAGTGAAGGTCTGTTAACCATTGCAATGTTATATGTCATCTAGGAATACATTTCACAATGAGTATCCACAATCCATGAATTCTTAATGGAAGAAGGTAATATATCATTCAAGTTCATCATCCCAGTAGAGTCAATAGCCAAGACAATGACAACAGAAGATTGGCAAAAGGGGATTACAACAACTGAGATGTTCCCATAACAAACTAAGCAAATTCTTTCATATGCGATGGGTTTGACATTTCAAGATCAAAGAACGGATAGTCAAGTGCTACGAAATCTATAGAGAATAACCTTCAAGACAATTTACATACAGACTAGGGGACCATAAAGAGCATAAAAACCAAAAACACCAAAAGAGCCAACAAGACGTATGAATCATACCAGAAGCCTCCCAACAACAGCAATCACAACTAGAGTTGGGCTACAAAAGGGTAAGGATACGTCTGGTTACCGAACTTATTCATGGCCCAACCATTTCCGCCCATAGAGCTTGCTCTCGTCTTTCTCGCTGCACTCATGAAGATCTAGATCTAGATCTTGCGCTCAATTGTTGCCATTTTCAACATTTATCCTCTTTCGATGGGACACAGCCTTCTCAAAGCACTTAACATTAGAGTCATCGGCACCGGCGACCAAGATCTGGTGTTCGTCCATGGATTCGGCACCGATCAATCGACATGGCAACGGATTCTCCCTTACTTCAAGCCTTACTACAACAGTCGCTCTATGTCTCATCATGCGTCTTGGTCGGACACTCGCTTTATGCTTTTCATCCTCCAGTTGGTAAGGATGGAGTCGAGAGAGAGAGTTGCGTCTTGGGATTTTTTTGGGTGAAACCCTAAGAGCTGATATTTGAACAGTAAAAACGTAATTGGGGTACATTTACTTAATCGGAAAATTTAAAAGCCTATTTACTAAATAAAAATCTCAAAAGGGCCTAGTTACCAAATTAGCCCAATATTTATTAAAATAAAAAAAGATTTTTATAATAATATTTTTTTTTAAGATAAAAATATGTCATTACCATTTGTTAATCAATGCAAACTCTCCATCCGGTTTGCGTCTTGCTAGGAACCATCTCACCGTGTTGATTCTCCACCATTGTAATCCCTCCCTTTTTAGGAACAACTTGGGTCGGGCTAACCCATTACTATCAAAAATGGGGAAGATCATATTAGCTTAAAGGAGTTTTAAAACCACCTTCTTTACTAGGTTCATCATTGGTGAAATGACCCACCTTTGTGGTTGTCTTGGCGACTTTGCTTCATTTTCCAGTAGAATTTATTGCATGCGCGTGGAAGGGTTGGATCCTTTGATGTCGGGTATAGTCCCACAAAGTGTCATCTTATGCTCCTTTAGCGTATCCACAAGCTTCCCCTCTTGTTGCCTTGACAGCTTGCTAGACATAATTACCGATAAAGTGTTGTTATCTATAAGCAAGGCATACTTGAGGTGACATGAGAGCTGCTTAAGTTCAATCTCAAGAGCAAACACAATAGATGGAACAAGCTTCTCGCTTGGGGTTAGAAGATTGGGTCCAACGGCCAATTGTGTGATTGGAAGCTTCTCGTATGCATCCATTTGAGTTATAACTTCATGCATGTTAGTTGTTAACGCATCTTTTGTGTGGTTGATAGTTATGTCATTCTCAATAATAGATTTCAATTCATCACAATCAGAAATACCAAAGACATTTTGCTCAATAGGTTCAATAAAATCAATGGAACACAAAGAATGATCATCAATGGGGTGTTTGATGACATCATATATGTTAAATTCAACCACCCATCCATCTAATTCCGTAGCGGGTTTTCCACTAACATAATCGATTTTAGTCCTATCCGTTTTTAGGAATGGTCTTCCTAACAAAATGGGGAAAACATGCATGTCATGTTCCATGTTAAGGACAAAGAAATCAGCAATAAATATGAAGTTATTAACCATGACTAAGACATCTTCAATGATTCCTTTAGGGTAAATATTAGACCTATTAACAAGTTGCACAACGATTTTGGTTTCATGCAAACGTCAAAGACCAAGTGATTTATAGAAAGAGCATGGTAAGACATTTATTAAAGCACCTAAATCAAGCATAGCTTTGTCAAAAAGAGTTTCTCCTATGACACAAGGAATGATTATCCTACCCAGATCACTGCACTTCTTTGACATTCGTCTTTGAAAGACTACCGATACATGCTCGCTCACTTTCACCTTCTGTTTTCCCTTCAACTTTTGCTTCTTCTTGATTGTGCATAGTTCCTTCAAGAACCGAACATATTTAGGAATACTTTTCACTAATTTCAAAAGGGAAATACTTACCTTTCACGTAGTGCATGTCTTAAAGAGGTATTTGTCTTTAATGATGCTCCTCTCCTTGAGTGCTTCTAGGAATCACACAGGTGGATTTTTTGAGTAAAGTGGAGGAAAGTAAGGCGGACATATGGGTTTGTTTCAACATCTTCAGCAACTTTTGGCGCTTCTATTGTGAACGCGGTTTGGTCTTGACGCGGATGAGGTTTGGTCTTGCCGTGGACGCAATTTGATCTTGCCGCGGGCACGGTTTAGCTGTTTGTCTTCTGATTTTCCACCTCAACTTTTTGAATCCCAGGATTTATACTCAGTTTCTTACCACTCTTGAGTGTTAATGCTAACATTCTCCCTTGGATTGATGACGGTTTGGGAGGGTAGATATCCCGAGCTACGAGTTTCGATCCTAGTGATTGCTTCAACAATTTGTCTCAAATGTTTTTCCAAATTTTTGATACTAGATTTTGTACTGTGAACATGTGTAGCAAAATGTTCTGTCAAAACTAGAAGCATATCCTCAATTGAGTTAGACTTACCACACCTATGTTGTTGTTGTTGATTTGGTTTATCCCTCCATCTGAAATTTGGATGGTCTCGCCATCCCGGGTTGTAATTGTTTGAGTAGGGATCATTATGTGAGCTTTTTTGTCCATATCCTCCCAAGTCATTGACATTAGCTATGAGATCATCTTGTATTTGGAGGCATGTGTCCGTGAGGTGGAATGGGTTAGCACAAACCCCTCATGCTTTTAATTCTTGAGGTGTTCCTAACAATGTCAATCTCTTCACCTTCTCTTTTAATTCAGCAATATCACTTGATACTTCAAGACAGATGGGGTTTATAACATGAACCCCTCTTTTGGTAGGAGTTCTACCAAAATTTCTTGTTTCTTCCGTCATTTCTTGAATCTTTTCTATGACAAGCTCATGAGTGGTGTTAAGAATGTTACCTCCATATGTAACATCAATTATTCTTCTCTCATTGTTCAGCAGACCATTGAATAAATATGTCACCAAGTCTTGGGTAGAGTCCCCATGGAATGGACAACTTGAACGAAGCCTTGCAAATCGCTCACTACTCATATAGAGTCTCATCAGCTTCTTGCTCGAAGTTGCTTATGGCCTTCTTCAAATTGTTGGCCTTCTTTGTTGGGAAGTATTTTTTCAAAAATGTTTTGTGTAGATTTTCTCACGTATCTATGCTCCCAGAGGGTCGGTGGTAGTACCAATCATCATCAGCATCTTTGAGGATGAATCCAAAGGCCCTCATTTTGATGTGCTCTTCTGTGACGGTGGCCGGGTTTATGTTTGTACATACCTTGTGGAGCTTCCTTAAATGCTTGATTGGTTCCTCCCCACTTAGTCCGTGAAAGGATGGAAGTAAGTTGAACAATCATGACTTTAGCTCAAAGTTGGGCACCTTCGCCTATTGCAAGAATGGTCACTACAAGTGGTTGTTATGTTAGGTTCGGTTGCGTCACTTGTCGGAGTGTTAAATTTGCCATTTCAACTCTTGGTATGTGATAGCATGAATTATAGTCTATATTTTGGGATCTGTTTAGACGTTTTATCTTCAATAATCAGCATGGTTGGATGTATATTTTGTGATTATATTGTCGCTCATCTACCTTTACGGGAATCGAGGTCTACACCAAGTTTCGTTGTAATCGTAGGTAAAATGGCACGTTTTGCATCAAAATGGAGCTAAAGGAGCTAAGGAGTCATTGGAGCTACATTCAGGAGCTTAAGAAAGAACCCAGGAAGCATGAAATTGAATTAAAGATTTACTTTGGACCAGATTTGAGAGATTTCACCTTCAGCTGAAAGTCATCTCGGTTGACCATAGGATCACCTCGACCGAGGTGATCTAGAGGAGCGCCCTGACCGAGGCGAACACTCTGACGTGGCGAGATATATTTTATTTGGCTGAGATCTTTTATTTTTAGAAGGAGAGATTTTATATTTTTGGGCTGGATTTCTGGAAGGAAGATAATATATTTTAGGGATCTATTTATGAGATATGGATATATTTTATTAGAAAATTATCTTTTTAAGATATTTTTGTAACGCCCCAAAACTTTTTTGGTGCGCTTTCGATATTTATTTCTCTGACTTCTATCGATATTTTATTAGATTAAATATTTTATTAAAAAGAATTTTACGACGTAAAATAGATTTCCCTAGTATATTATATTTTTGGTTATTTTCGGAAAAAGTCGAAAAAGTTTTCCGACTCAGAAATCCCATTCCGAATGATTTTGATCGAGGTTGCTCTACTATACTTTCTCTTTTTTATTTGTATTTGTATTTGCTTATTTTATTATTTTTATTATTTTTTATTTATTTATTTTTTTCTTTCTTCACCTTGCTTCTTCCTCCACGCTAGGGCCTGATGGCGTTCTGTTTGCTGGCAGCTGTGCCTACCCCAATCTATACACTCAATCTGCATACCTACCCGACCCCTAGTTCACTCAACCCCCTTCACTCCCAAATGATACCAACTGGGTTACTGCATACTGGGAACCATCTCTCTTTGCTCCTTACCTCTCTGTACTCGACCTCCCCATCTGACCATCCTTGTCTTCTCATTCAGCTCCCGCAAGCAAGCTGTCTCGCCGGAGATGAAAGCCGTCGATCCTCTACCCTGCTTCATCCTTCATCTTATCTCCCTCACATTCTGTTGATCTTGCAGCCCGGGAATCGACCAGCGGGCTGAGAACGCCGCCTACCCTTCCCCTTCTTCTCTGTCCTCTCGTGTCGCCAGGACGCCGCCACTGCCGGCCGTCTGCATCAACCGGAGGGAGCCCATTTGGGAACTGACGGCGCCTCAGTCGCTGGAGCCACCACCCTCATCTGTTCTTCCCTCCATTCGGTTCCCTTGTAACCTGAATACCCAGTGCTTTGGTTCAGTGAGTTACGCCTTCGATATAACCTCAAATCATGTATCCCCTTTGACTCGTATCCTTTACAATGGGTGCTCAAATCAAGAGTTGATAAATAAATTGCTTTACAGGATACCATCATCTCTTTTGACCAGTTCAAGAAGTTCACTCAATCCAGGCTGTTCTTCCATCTACAACCTCCTCTGTAAGCTCTTCTTCCTCTCTGTTTTCCTCCTTCACCGTAAAGAAGCTCGCCTCTCTGCCGGAGAGCTCGCGGTTGCCGCCGGGAAGAGCTTCATTAGATCCGCCGTTGAAGCCTACCGGAGGACCACCCTCTGCCGCTTCCACCCGGGGCGTCACTCCTCTGCCCCTGCCGCCGTTGCAACTCCTTCCCACATCCCTGTTCTTGTGCCCAGCGAAGAAGAAGCCCTTTTAGGGTAATTCAAGCGGGCCCCCCTGATTTTTGTATAATTACATTAATTGCCCAGATTTGTGTTTTATGCAATATATACCCCTGCAGATTTATTTATGGAATATTGCCCAATGATTTAAATGCGGATTTATGACCATGTTCATATAAGTGTATTTTGGCCGGAAAATAGATGAGCGTTTTGTTGTGTCCTTGACTTTGAAAACAAGTTTCACCTTGGGTTATGATGTTGTATAGGTTGCTCGAAAAATATAATTACGGGTTTCAAACTTGGGTTTTACATCGAGTTATAGTCTTGTGTTTACTTACTCTATGTGTTACGCCCTTATTGGATTAAAATCGGTTTATGGCTCAAGGTTTTGATTACGGTTTGATGACCAAGTTTTAAATTTTCATATTGAGCCGGAAAAGCTTTTTCACGGGATTTAACGTTGGCTTTTGGAAAACGAGTTTTCATAAACCTATATATTTTATTTATTCCGTTCAAATTTAGCGTGATAGCTAAATTTGTTTAGTTTGGTGATAGGTTCGGATGACCCCGTATGGCCAAACGAGTCGAAGTTCGACATCCGTCGATCGATTTCCGTCTTTGACGTCATGTGAGTATCCTGTCTCTCGATCTAGTTATGTTTAGTAGTATCATCCTAGGTTGGTTATAGCATAACTTAGAGTGAATACCAAGTAGTGGTTTGGACCTTAGGTGAGTTTTGAGGATTGTCGATTGTTGTAAGACGTTAAGTGTTTGGTTGATCTTGTGAGTATCTGAGGCTTGAGTTTGTGGTTATATGGTTGTTGAGATTATGGGCTAGGATATGCTTATCCTAGCATGGTATTGTTACCGTTGAGTTGGTTTGGGCTAGGCATGTTTATCCTAGTACGCGTTGGGTTATGATCTTGCGAGATCATAGAGTCTAGAAGTCTAAGGACTTCTAGCTTCTGTTAAGTGTGATGTGAGCATGAGAGATTCTAGGATGCGGTCCTAGAATGTGAGTCAAATGATCTTGCGTAGATCATTTGTGTAGAAGTCTTAGACTTCTTGAGTTGAGCGAGTGGTTGATATAATTATCTTCTTGTGAGCAGGTTTTGGACTCCTTCCCAAGGGAAGCGAGAGTTTTGTGAGTTGAGTGTGGCGATAAGGTAAGTCTCCGGACTTACTTAGCTCGTATTCCTTGTATTAGCATTGATGTGTGTTTGGTGGTGTGTGTTTATTGTTTATTGTTTATAACAACTAAACCGGAAATAGGATTACCGACCTTTATATATATTATTTGGCCCAAGTGTATGATAACGGGCGGTGACAACTTGTCTAGCTCCCGCGAGAGCTAGGAGGTTCTCGGCGACTATCCCGTGCTGGTAGACGGTCAGATGCATCAGTACCATTTCATGCCGGTAAGTAGGGACCGAGGCGAGTTTCGGTGACTCTCGTGTCACAACCTAAGTTGAATTAGAACGGGATATGACTTAATAATAATAAGATAATAAACCGGACTTGTGTGCTTTGGAGTGTATTGGGTGTTTATGATGATTGACTTGTGTTTGTGCCTTTCACCTTGATTCTAATGCCTCGAATATTAGCTAACGGTTTTATACCGATTGTTGTAGATTATCTTGCAGGTTAGGAATGCGGTCGAGAGATCCGGAAGAGTGGGCAGCCGGGGTTCCGTACATTTTAGGAGGGCTTTGGTTGGAGTTGTATTTGGGTATTGTTTCTTGTATATTGTTTTGTTTTTTTATGTTCGAGTCTTTGGGGTTGTATCTTCGGCTGAAGTCCTTTGTTGTTTTCCTTTGGGTTTCTTATCATTTGCATCAAAAGGAATTTCGGTTTTGGCCTTTATTTGTGCCTTGTTGCAAGATCCGGTGAAATTGTTGTCAAGCTAAGGGTCGGGACTCATTGTGAGGTCCCAACCCGTAGCGCCCCGAGTCCGCGGATTTGGGGTGTTACAAAAGTGGTATCAGAGCTCTAGGTTGAAAACAATGGCACTCGCAATCTTCTAAAGGCCGAATAAGGAATAAACAGAACCCCGCGGATTCTGAGTTTTCGTTTTCAAAATCACATGCATGAGTCGGGGTAGAATGTACGGGTCACCACTCCTTCCGTGGATCTCGGCAGCCTAGTTTATTAGACTTGATATATATATGTATATATGTAAATATGTATATTATATGTGGATTGTAGTTATGCATGATGGAGTTGATAGGTATCCTTGTGGATTGTACCCATGTATAATGGACTTGTAATGTATAGTAGTGGCATGACCTTATATTAATATATGCTTATGTATGTGGTATGATAGGATCTTATTAGCAGTTGAACCTTGTATTGTTGTAATGTATTTTCTGGATTTGGCATATTAGTAGTGATATGAACATAGGACCTATATAGTCGTTTATGCGGATTCTTATTATATATAGTAGTAGATAGTACGGGACCTAATAGAAAAGATGATAATTATAGTATCATCACCTTGAAGACGGCGATGTGGCTTGGGATAGCGTTCATACGTGGAGGAGTACGCTCAAGTATTGAGTTGAGTATCACGCTCTGAAGATCACCTTGGGTTCTCATAATCCTTTAAGAGGATGTCGAAGAAGAGGAGTAGAGATGACATAAACGAGGGACGAACAAGTGGAAGGAAAATTCGGGACGACTTGAGAGAAATCAAGATGGAGCAATACAAGAAAAGGGAGCAACATTAAAGCGTAGAAGCGGTTCTAAAGAGGCCATAATCGAACAACGACGAGACCAAGGGAGAAAACGAACTTAAGTTTTTCAAGAAGACGCATGGACAACTAAAGATGCGAATCGAGGAGGAGATGGATACATTCTAGCAAGGTTAAAGGTGGTATTCAATTAAGATGTGAAGCTTTCCTTTGAAGCTCCTGAGCTTTGGAGTCAAGATAAAGTGATCGAACTAGGTGTGAAAGATGTAAGTTACTTAAGTTAAGCTTACGAAGTACATTAAGTGAAGAGTCAACATTACGAGAGTTATGAGAAGATTGGCATGGTGGGGATTCACGTGGAGCTGACCGGTTTTCATTGTGACGATATGACTAAGAAACGCCAAAAATGAGGAAGTGTGTATAAATGGTGATCCCAAGAAGGTGAGAAACGCAACAAGAAGCTCTTGATTAGGGAAGGACTTTAAATACCAACTAGTAGGGACGTGAGTGGACATTAACTAAGGACAAAATATTTGAGAAGATACGCTTGCAAACACCATGAAGGAGATGAAAGAGTGCTTAAGCCTATGAGGGAGGTATAGTTATCTTACAGAAGCAGAAGGAAGAGGGGAGCCTAGTCGGAGCTAACGAAGTTGGAAGTAGAGTAAAGTGAGCTAGTGAAGTTAAGGCGGAATACCCCGAGAAGGTATCTTTCAGAAGTATGGTAACATGGAAGTGTGGTAGGAGGGTAAGTCGTTGATCTTGGAGAGGGTCATCAATGAGTTAATCAGTGACCACCAAAAATGAACAGGTGCGGGTTGTATACTGGTGAATGTAGGTGGGGAGAGTAATCCAGGTGTGGGATCATGAAGAAGGGTAACGAGAACTCAGAATATTCGCGGTGGGTGAATGTCGGCAATGAAGAGGTATGTCAAGGGAAGTGCGAATATCTTAATCATGTAACAATCTACTGATTCCAACAAGTGTTGGTAACATACCTTGTTGAGAGGGATTGTAACGATCATGATACGACCTTTTTAGGTCATGAGATTGTCATATGGAGGAATGACATGGATCAGGGTAAAGG
The DNA here is from genome assembly GCA_033239045.1 of Fagopyrum esculentum. NCBI lineage: Eukaryota > Viridiplantae > Streptophyta > Magnoliopsida > Caryophyllales > Polygonaceae > Fagopyrum > Fagopyrum esculentum. The sequence continues at coordinate 109,219,373 of BSUD01000008.1, read as the reverse complement.
GAACTAGAAGGACAAAAAGGGGAGGGAGTCTTCTATGGTTATTGTGCGTAAGGGGAGGATATATAAGGGGATGTATGATACGTTGTTCTAAAGTAATGATGTCATGTTTTGCGAGCAAAAGCTAAGTCAAAGTTGTGTGACTCACATGGCGAAGCCATAATGGCTATGATGTGAAACGAGGAACTTAGAATAAGGCAACGCAGCAAGCTTAGAGTAATGATGTGAGTGCTTGGTGAAGTTATGAGTGGATCTTTCAGTGATTGTGGTCGGGAAACTTCGCCTAGGGGGTATACTAGTACGGTTGTGAGATTGTTCATGGAATCCCAAGAGATGCATAAGGTGACCAACAAGAGTAAGAGAAGACAAAATTTTGAAGTTCGATGTCGACATGAGATGTACGAGAAGTACATGAAAGATTGAGGTTAGAACCTTTACAGTCGATTGGACGTTACATAAGAAAAAGGAGTAAGTTCTACACTTACTTGAAGGAATGATGCAGCTTTCGTAGAATACGAAGAAGGTAATACTAATATATTATAAGGCGTGATTAAGTCCTGCAGTTAGGACCTTCATGACTTCACATAAGTGTGAAACCTTAAAAAGATTATTAGAGCAAGTCTCCCGAGTTCTGGAGATGAAGGATCCTTGAAAAAGGACTGTGAACATTGTAGCTAAAGATGGAAAAATGCACGTGTTTAAAGGGCGTCACCCCAACAGATCGAGGTAGATCATTAGTTTCATGACCACTTGTAAAGTGATAAGACAAGATTTTGTCGGTTATTACGATATGGGACGGGAAGAGAAAAGATGAAACCTGAGATATCACGGATTCTAATAAGTCGGAATGTGGAATTTTCCACTAGGGTCGAGCTTGATTTAATTCCGATGTCTCAAGCGCCGTATGAAATAACACTTGTGCAGAGGCATGAGTTGTGGAAGCGAGTGAAGGAGGAATTGCAAGAACTTAGTGATAAGATTTCATTAGAATTAGTGAAATACTATGAAGAACTTCAAATGTTATCTTGAACTCTTGATTTGAAATTGTTATGGAGAACACCAGTTTGCGAAGAGAGAGACGATTATCTCTGTTTGTACATCGATGTCTATAAGTTAAGCAAGAAGACAATGAAGGGCCAGTATCCCTTACAACGAATGGGAGATCTACTCGATCAGTTGCAAGGGTTGGTATTCTCTTCTAAGATTAAGTTAAGATTTGATTGTCACCGTTTGAAAATTCGAGGCCGAGATATTGCAATTACGGCATTCCGGACCAACCAGGGTTAATTGAGTGTAGTTATTTCATATGAGGCTTACTAAGGCCCCGGATAAAATATTTTGGTCTACCCTCACAGAAGAGAGCAGTGATATGACAAGTTATCTCGGGATGGCAAAACCCCAAATGACACGAAAGAAGTTACAAGTTTTCTGGGTTGTGCTTGTCATATTATCGGATTTGTGAAGAGATTCTCCGAAGTAAACCCATCTATGGCTAACCTACTTTGGAGGGCAAAGAAGTTTTGAAAATGGATAAAGGTCATAAGAGTTGTTAAGAGTCGTTGGTGCAACTGCTTTGAAAATTGCTTCGAGGAATGATGTGTTTGAAGTGTACAAGTGATTCTCCAAGACAAGATCTTGATTGAGTATTGAGGAACGAGGTCAAAGTAATAGCATACGTGTCTCGTTAGTGAATCAGTGGAAAGTGAAGTACTTCCTTCATTATCGGGGACTTACTTCAAAAGTTGAAGAAATGTAACATAAAAGTTGGGTGGACAAGGACCAGAGTCAACAGTCTGAAAGGGGAGATTTGATCTCCCTTGTTAGAGACAATCAACAAGAAACATAGTGGTTATGCTGCTTCGAGAAGGACCCGAGAAAGAAGTTGAGTTCTGATATATCGGATCGTTGTGAGATCATAACGTTAGTTACTGGTTGGCGTAGCCGTCAAGAATAGTGGGTGTTCACCCGGGATTCCATGTGTATAAATCTAGGAAGTACAGGTATGACTCGAGAAGTATTGCCGGTCTTGATGAGTTAGTGGTAGTCAAAGAACCAATAAGGCTAATAGGAAGACGGAAGATAGTAGCTTTGATTGAGTTTTACGCTAAGCTAGTAGCTCCGATAGAATCGACGGGTTAGACCTAGTTCTTTCCCTTAACTGTGATATGTGCATGTGTGATGTTATGCTTGTTTGTGCCCCGCGCGGGAATGTGTTTTATGTCCGGTTATATATATTGCGATAGTGTTTGGAGCAGTTATGTATATAGATTAGAAGGTCTAAGCCTTCCTAATTGTGACTTTATACCACGGCCTTAGGGACCGAGAAGTTCGACACATAACAAGTTTCGGGAAGAAACTTGCTTTTAGGGGGATCTGATGTAACGCCCCAAAACTTTTTTGGCGCGCTTTCGATATTTATTTCTCTGACTTCTATCGATATTTTATTAGATTAAATATTTTTATTAAAAAGAATTTTACGACGTAAAATAGATTTCCCTAGTATATTATATTTTTGGTTATTTTCGGAAAAAGTCGAAAAAGTTTTCCGACTCAGAAATCCCATTCCGAATGATTTTGATCGAGGTTGCTCTACTATACTTTCTCTTTTTTATTTGTATTTGTATTTGCTTATTTTATTATTTTTATTATTTTTTATTTATTTATTTTTTTCTTTCTTCACCTTGCTTCTTCCTCCACGCTAGGGCCTGATGGCGTTCTGTTTGCTGGCAGCTGTGCCTACCCCAATCTATACACTCAATCTGCATACCTACCCGACCCCTAGTTCACTCAACCCCCTTCACTCCCAAATGATACCAACTGGGTTACTACATACTGGGAACCATCTCTCTTTGCTCCTTACCTCTCTGTACTCGACCTCCCCATCTGACCATCCTTGTCTTCTCATTCAGCTCCCGCAAGCAAGCTGTCTCGCCGGAGATGAAAGCCGTCGATCCTCTACCCTGCTTCATCCTTCATCTTATCTCCCTCACATTCTGTTGATCTTGCAGCCCGGGAATCGACCAGCGGGCTGAGAACGCCGCCTACCCTTCCCCTTCTTCTCTGTCCTCTCGTGTCGCCAGGACGCCGCCACTGCCGGCCGTCTGCATCAACCGGAGGGAGCCCATTTGGGAACTGACGGCGCCTCAGTCGCTGGAGCCACCACCCTCATCTGTTCTTCCCTCCATTCGGTTCCCTTGTAACCTGAATACCCAGTGCTTTGGTTCAGTGAGTTACGCCTTCGATATAACCTCAAATCATGTATCCCCTTTGACTCGTATCCTTTACAATGGGTGCTCAAATCAAGAGTTGATAAATAAATTGCTTTACAGGATACCATCATCTCTTTTGACCAGTTCAAGAAGTTCACTCAATCCAGGCTGTTCTTCCATCTACAACCTCCTCTGTAAGCTCTTCTTCCTCTCTGTTTTCCTCCTTCACCGTAAAGAAGCTCGCCTCTCTGCCGGAGAGCTCGCGGTTGCCGCCGGGAAGAGCTTCATTAGATCCGCCGTTGAAGCCTACCGGAGGACCACCCTCTGCCGCTTCCACCCGGGGCGTCACTCCTCTGCCCCTGCCGCCGTTGCAACTCCTTCCCACATCCCTGTTCTTGTGCCCAGCGAAGAAGAAGCCCTTTTAGGGTAATTCAAGCGGGCCCCCCTGATTTTTGTATAATTACATTAATTGCCCAGATTTGTGTTTTATGCAATATATACCCCTGCAGATTTATTTATGGAATATTGCCCAATGATTTAAATGCGGATTTATGACCATGTTCATATAAGTGTATTTTGGCCGGAAAATAGATGAGCGTTTTGTTGTGTCCTTGACTTTGAAAACAAGTTTCACCTTGGGTTATGATGTTGTATAGGTTGCTCGAAAAATATAATTACGGGTTTCAAACTTGGGTTTTACATCGAGTTATAGTCTTGTGTTTACTTACTCTATGTGTTACGCCCTTATTGGATTAAAATCGGTTTATGGCTCAAGGTTTTGATTACGGTTTGATGACCAAGTTTTAAATTTTCATATTGAGCCGGAAAAGCTTTTTCACGGGATTTAACGTTGGCTTTTGGAAAACGAGTTTTCATAAACCTATATATTTTATTTATTCCGTTCAAATTTAGCGTGATAGCTAAATTTGTTTAGTTTGGTGATAGGTTCGGATGACCCCGTATGGCCAAACGAGTCGAAGTTCGACATCCGTCGATCGATTTCCGTCTTTGACGTCATGTGAGTATCCTGTCTCTCGATCTAGTTATGTTTAGTAGTATCATCCTAGGTTGGTTATAGCATAACTTAGAGTGAATACCAAGTAGTGGTTTGGACCTTAGGTGAGTTTTGAGGATTGTCGATTGTTGTAAGACGTTAAGTGTTTGGTTGATCTTGTGAGTATCTGAGGCTTGAGTTTGTGGTTATATGGTTGTTGAGATTATGGGCTAGGATATGCTTATCCTAGCATGGTATTGTTACCGTTGAGTTGGTTTGGGCTAGGCATGTTTATCCTAGTACGCGTTGGGTTATGATCTTGCGAGATCATAGAGTCTAGAAGTCTAAGGACTTCTAGCTTCTGTTAAGTGTGATGTGAGCATGAGAGATTCTAGGATGCGGTCCTAGAATGTGAGTCAAATGATCTTGCGTAGATCATTTGTGTAGAAGTCTTAGACTTCTTGAGTTGAGCGAGTGGTTGATATAATTATCTTCTTGTGAGCAGGTTTTGGACTCCTTCCCAAGGGAAGCGAGAGTTTTGTGAGTTGAGTGTGGCGATAAGGTAAGTCTCCGGACTTACTTAGCTTGTATTCCTTGTATTAGCATTGATGTGTGTTTGGTGGTGTGTGTTTATTGTTTATTGTTTATAACAACTAAACCGGAAATAGGATTACCGACCTTTATATATATTATTTGGCCCAAGTGTATGATAACGGGCGGTGACAACTTGTCTAGCTCCCGCGAGAGCTAGGAGGTTCTCGGCGACTATCCCGTGCTGGTAGACGGTCAGATGCATCAGTACCATTACATGCCGGTAAGTAGGGACCGAGGCGAGTTTCGGTGACTCTCGTGTCACAACCTAAGTTGAATTAGAACGGGATATGACTTAATAATAATAAGATAATAAACCGGACTTGTGTGCTTTGGAGTGTATTGGGTGTTTATGATGATTGACTTGTGTTTGTGCCTTTCACCTTGATTCTAATGCCTCGAATATTAGCTAACGGTTTTATACCGATTGTTGTAGATTATCTTGCAGGTTAGGAATGCGGTCGAGAGATCCGGAAGAGTGGGCAGCCGGGGTTCCGTACATTTTAGGAGGGCTTTGGTTGGAGTTGTATTTGGGTATTGTTTCTTGTATATTGTTTTGTTTTTTTATGTTCGAGTCTTTGGGGTTGTATCTTCGGCTGAAGTCCTTTGTTGTTTTCCTTTGGGTTTCTTATCATTTGCATCAAAAGGAATTTCGGTTTTGGCCTTTATTTGTGCCTTGTTGCAAGATCCGGTGAAATTGTAGTCAAGCTAAGGGTCGGGACCCATTGTGAGGTCCCAACCCGTAGCGCCCCGAGTCCGCGGATTTGGGGTGTTACAATTTTATCTTTGGAAGATAATTCTCCTATATAAAGGGTTGGATTTTCCACAAGTTCAACCATGCTTAGAGGCTGAGAGCATCCAGTAGTTGGGAAGGATTTTTGGAAGCCTTGAAGGAAGGAAGGAAGATTGAAGATGAATCTAGGAAGGATTGATAGCTTATTATAGCTTTTGTGAAGGGTTTTGTAAGACTTTCTTAGATTTCCTTCTTGTTGATTTGTCTTGTTGGATTTGTTATCCAAGGAACGCTTATTTGTTTGATATTTGATTCAGTTATTGAAGCCTTGTTCTTAAGGTTTTTGTGTTCAAATATTCATTCTCTTCCCATATATTTGATTATTGCTTTCATGATGATGAGTGGCTAATTTCTTTGTGTGATTCTAGGGTGATTGGCTGAAGGTTGTGGGAAAAACAATGATAGAATAATCTTAAATTCCAGAAGGACCCTGAAAGCTCGAGTCTTTATCCTTAACCCTAGAACATCTCATTCAGTCGATGAACATCTCGGCCGGGGTGAAACTTGACTAACCGAGGTGACTTATTTGATCCGTAACTAAGAGTTAAGTGTTAGAGTTTGCTAAATTCTATTCTTATTACACCTTTCCTGGTTCAATGCAAGCCTAGGATGAGACTTACCCGGTAATTCCTTTGTTTGTTTACTCATGATCATAAGTGTAGGTAATAAAGGTTTATCCTTTATTGGGGTTTGAGTGTGCCTTCACTCCACCTTTGTGAGTTAGCCTGAGACTTACCCGGTAAAGGTTGATTCTATTCCCTTAGTTGGAGTGTTGGTTTGAGACTATAATTCCTTTCCTTAGTACCTTGAGACTTATCCGGTAATAGGAGCTTTGGTTTGGGATTGTGAGTAGTGAGACTTACCCGGTGATCTATTTCACTTTAATAACACCTTCCCTTTGCAAAATCTCAGCTTTGTCCGCTTACTTTGAGATCTTGAGTTGGAACCACAACTAGATGCTTTAATCCCTAGAATTTGCATATTTCCTTAATCGACTATATTATCATCTTTGATTGTTTTAATCGCTATTGTGGTTAGTTGTAATATTGACAACCTATACTTGCTTTGTTTCACCTAAGTCCCTGAGATCGACACCCCGGAATTCTTGCTTTTACTACGATTGACTCGTACACTGCGGGTCCGCATCCTTGTTTTAAGCATACATCTTGGGTTATAAATTTAAAGCTTGCACACACCATTTGGAGCGAACAAGTTTTTGGCGCCGTTGCCGGGGACTTGGTCTAGACCAAGCCGGTTGCGTTTGTCTTTCGGGGTTGTTGCCCCTGTTATTACTAACCACTCTACTTGAGTGACTTTCGCAGGTTCTTTTTCTTAGGTTTATGCGTAGAACCCGTATTGGGAAGGAAATCGTTCCTTACGATCCCGAACCAGAAAAGACATATAAGATACGCTTGAAAGAAGCGAAAATGGCCAACCAAGACAATCACGATCTTGAGGCCGAATTGAAGGAGGCAATGGAATAACTGCGCCTCAATAGGGAAGAACTACAGCGCGAAAGGGAGGAAAATCGCACCCGAGTTGCAGAGATTGAAGCAGATATGGCTGAGTTACGAGCTCAGATTCTGCATCGACCAGATCCTCGACCGAGGTAGGACCCCGCTCCAGTTGCCCCGGCCGAGATACTTCCACCTCGGATGCCAGTCCGAGATGTTCTTTTTGTTGGTATTCCACAAACTCTAGGGCAGAGGATGGACCCAAACCAGCAAGTGAGGCGTCCAGGAACCAACCTAGGAGATCCAGCGGAGCATGATTATGAACTTCGACCGCAAGTTCTTTCCATGATTCGCCAATGCCAATTCGGAGGTCTAGAAAGGGAGTCTCTACATCAACATCTACAAAACTATGAGATCTTGATGGAGACCTTGAAACCTTCAAGAGTGGAAAATAATAATTACAAGTTAAGGCCTTTTTACTTTTCTTTGAAGGACAGGGCGCTTACTTGGTACCAGTCTCTTCCTCCCGAAAAGATCAACACTTGGGAGGAGATGACGACAGAGTTCTTGACAAAATTCTTTCCCCCCTCCAAAACTGCCGAAATGAGAGGGAAGATCAACGCATTCATCATGAAGGACAAGGAGAGTTTGTCCAAATCATGGGAGAGATTTAAAGATGTTCTTTTGGATTGCCCACATCATGGGATTCCAAAGATAGAGTTGTTGGAGATTTACTTCAAGGGATTGGATGGAGCTACCCAATTCAGCCTTCAACTACTATCCGCCGGCACATTCATGGACATGCCGATTGATGAAGCTTGGGAATTCATTGAAAAACAAGCTTTGCACATGGAGAAGAACTCACACCAAGGAGCTAAAAATGGAGTTAAGAGAGTTAATTTCCAAGAAGCTCCATCAAATGATAATCAACTTACCTCCCTCAAGAATGATGTGAAGCAATTGAAGGAACTTTTGGTTGCTCACACCAAGAAAGAAGAGGAAGGATATCAAAGCTCAAGGAACAACAATGGTTACCAGAACAAAAACAACGGTTTCCGGAACAACAACTACAACAACAATAGAGGATCCAACAACAATAATTGGAGGCCAAACAATCAAAATTCGGGTAACTCTTACTCTAACTCCAATTCGAACAACTCTTCTAACCCTTTCCTTTCTTCTTCTTCTTCTTCTTCTACTCCATTGAAGAGCCAAGAGCCTGGATAAAGCTTGTCCCAGCCAGAAAAGAAAGATGCAGTGCTGGAGGCTATCTTGATCAAGCTCAATGCTATGGAGACGTCCATGACTTCATTTTCGAAGGCACAAAAAGCCTTAAAACAACAATTCTTTAATAAGGCGAATGAAGCGCCAAGAGATCCAGGGAAGCTTCCAACAAGAACAGAGAGCAACCCCAAGGGACAAATCATGGCAATAACGACGAGAAGTGGACTGAAAACTGCAGATCCAGTGCCTCGGTCGATGCCAGTGAAGAACACCTCGGTCCAGGTATAGACGAAGAACACTTCGACCGAGATACCATCCAAGGTGGAGCCACAGAAAGAGTCGGACAAAACTGAAGTTTATCTCCCGCCTCCTGCATATAAACCACCACTTCCATTCCCCCAGTGGAGGGCCAGAGCACATCTAGACAAGCACTTTGGTAAGTTCCTTGACTTGATGAATAAACTACATATTAATATCCCTTTCCTTGATGCTATTCTAGGGATGCCCGCATATGGGAAATCCCTAAAAGAGATTCTATCAAGGAAGAGGAAGCTGGAAGACTTTGGTGAAGTAATGATGACATCTAAATCCTCTGAGCTCATTCAAATCATGAAGGAGAAGATGCCACCCAAGTTAAGGGATCCCGGCTCATTTTGCATTCCCATTCAAGTTGGGGATGTCACTTGTGAGGCGTTGTGTGATCTAGGAGCCAGCGTGAGCATCATCCCGCTGGAGCTATGTGCGAGGATCGGACTTGGAGAGCCCAAGCCGGTGAAGATACGATTATACATGGCAGACCGCTCCATTACCCATCACGTGGGCATTTTGGAAGACGTTCCGGTTAAGTTAGGTAACTTTTATTTACCTATAGACTTTGTTGTGCTTGACATTCCCGCATATTATCCCGTTCCTATTATTCTTGGGAGACCATTTCTAGCAACTTCGGGTTGCAATGTGGATTGTAAGAACGCCAAGTTGCAATTCAACATTGGAGGTGATCAAGTTGAGTTTGCATTGCTTGCGGCAATGAAAGGAGAGTCGCTGGGAGATGATATCTTCAACATCTATGATGAAGAAAAATCAAGAGAATTGGTGAGCTCTATCCTTATTAATGATCCACTTGAGAGAGTTATTAGTTTTAGCTTAATGGAGGAAGGTATAGATGTTTCTTGTGATGTAGATATACGGAGCTTAAAGGCACTGGAAGAAGAATCTCCAGTTTCGGTCCCAGTTGCAGTACCTCGACCGAGACACTTTCTGGACCAAGCGAGGTGTTCTTGACGGAAGAACATCTCGGTCACCCTCTCTGGACCTCGACCGAGGTCGCAAGCGAGATGATGTTAACTGAGAATAACAAACTTCTTACTCCCTTTTTTGAAATTCATCCTCAGTTGGTGGAACACTTTCTCCACCAAACTTCTGATAATAAAGGGCCTTGGTTTACTGACATTGTTAATTATCTTGTTTGCCAGGAAACACCACCCGGATTGACGTACGCTCAAAGGAAGAAGTTATTTAAAGATGTACGTCATTACTATTGGGATGAACCTCTACTATTTAAGAGAGGTCCGGATGGGATGCTTCAAAGATGCATTCCGGAAGATGAAGTTACTAGCGTCATACGGCATTGCCACCCGCTTCCTTGTGGAGGGCACGCTAGCGCTCACAAAACGTGCGCCAAGGTATTACGTTTCGGTTTCTTTTGGCCTACATTATTTAAGTATGTGCAAACGTTTGTTGTCTCTTGTGATGCATGCCAAAGAACATGGAACTTATCTAGGAGGAACGAGATGCCACTCAATAACATACAGGAGGTTGAGATCTTTGATGTATGGGAAGTTGATTTCATGGGAAATTTCTCATCATCCGGAGGAAACCTCTACATTCTCCTAGCTGTCGACTACGTCTCTAGATGGGTTGAAGTCATCGCCTCTCCTACTAATGACGCCATGGTGGTTGTGAAGTTCTTTAATAGGACTATCTTTCCACGTTTTGGGACTCCACGCATCATCATCAGCGATGGGGGAACACATTTCATCAACCGGAAGTTTAAGGCACTTCTATCGAAGTATGGGGTAACCCACAAAGTAACAACCCCTTATCACCCTCAAACTAGTGGACAGGTCGAGATTTCGAATAGAGAAATTAAAGCAATCTTGGAGAAGACCGTCTCTAGGACGAGGAAGGATTGGTCCATGAAGTTGGACGACGCTCTTTGGGCCTATAGGACCGCATTCAAGACTCCCATTGGCACCACCCCCTATAATCTGGTATATGGGAAGTTTTGTCATTTGCCCGTTGAGCTAGAACACAAAGCGTATTTGGCAATCAAATGGTTGAACTTCGACATCAAGGAAGCCGGTGAGAAGCGGCTATTGGATATCAATGATCTGGAGGAGCTGTGTTTGAACGCTTATGAAAATGCCAAGATCTACAAGGAAAGGACAAAGAAATGGCATGACAAGCTCATCATCCCTAAGGAGTTCAAAGAAGTAGATTTAGTTCTACACTTCAAATCCCGCCTTCGCCTCTTTCCAGGGTAGTTAAAGTCTAGATGGACAGGACCTTATGTTGTGAAACATGTTTTCCCTTATGGTGCAGTCGAGATCTGGGGAGAAACAAGTGGTAGATTCAAGGTCAATGGTCATAGACTTAAGAAATACAAACCGGAAGTCCCGGTTGAGGAGATTGCACCACTATACCTTGTTTAGGGACACCGTACGGTCCAGCTAGCAACCTTAAACCAAGCGCTTCTTGGGAGGCAACCCAAGGTATTGCTTTCTTTTCCCTTTTCTAGTCTAGCTTTAGATAGTTTATTTTTGCTTTACTTTGCTTTGTTTTTGGCGTCCTAGACAGAAAAAGGCAATCTCTAAGGAAGGAATACAACCCAGGAGCAACACTGGAAGGACAGAAGTTCGAGAAATTGAGAAGACGGAGTTTGACTTAGACACATCTCGGTTGTTGTCACAGCACCTCGATCGAGATGATTCTTGAGCAACCGAGGCGACTAGGGCTGACAACAATCTACCTCGGTCCACACACCTCGGTCCAGTCGGGACCGCCTTGACCGAGGTGACAGCAGATTCAGTGAGGGGTATAAAAAGGGGAACGGTTTCTCTCTCTCTTCCCTCCCTCACCTTCTCGACCGCGGCGCTAATCTTACCTCCCTTCTTCGATTCTCACTCGTTTTTGACGATTTTTGCTTCGGTTCTGAGAGGAAAGGCTAGAGGAACGAAGTGCAAGCAAGAAACTACAGCAAAAACGCCTCAAATCGACCGAATTTGTGGTAACAAAATCGAAAACCCTAACTTCTCGTCTTTTACTGATTTTGGGAAAAATTGGCTTTGGTTGCCAATCATTCTTGTTGGAAAAGGCTTAAGTACCCCATAGGAACAATCTGTAGTGATATTGGTGGAAAAGAACTGAATTCTAGAGAGTTGAAATCAAATAGCTTCGCACCTCGGTCTAGTCGACCTGCGCCTCGTCCGAGGTGATTCTTGAGAATTGTCAGGGCAACCGAGGTGGTCTGATAGAGAGAAAAAAATAAGTTCTAGGTCTGATAGACAGCTTGTCCTGAGGGATGGATCTTCCCCTTCTCCCTCTTCTTCTCAGCCTTCTGTACCAGTGATACACGAGCGTCACCAGGCGACTACGACCGCATCTGTACGCACCTTGTGGTTGCGCCGCGGTTTTTGGACATCTCCGCTTTCGATTGCTTATATGTTGCGGAGGATCTGAGACTGATGGTCTCGATGGTAGGGCTGGAGCAATTTACGGAGATCAGAGCTCCGGCCTACCTCGAGCCCACACTGGAGTTTGTTAGCTTTGTGACTCACCTGCCTGCAGAGCAGGCCATCAAGTACCGGTTGCTGAACCGGAATTATCTAGTACCGATGGACCAATGGAGAGAGGTCTTCGGCTTCCCGACCCCGACAATTACTGATTTCCCCTCTCGAGCTGTAGCTCCCTAGTTCTAGGGACAGATAGCTCACATAAATGAGCATGTTGATAGGTGGAGACCTGGAGACTCCAGGGAGCGGATTATCTTCCACCTCGCTTTCAGACTCGCCAACAGGATATTCAGCGAGACACTTTTGGCACGTACTGAGACGCCCTAAAAGGTTAGACAGGGGGAGCTCTTGAGTTTATTCTGCATGGTGACTAGGGGTGTGCCTGATTTCGGTGCCTTGCTAGCTGAGGATTTGCACCGGATCAAGGCAAAGGGGAGAGGAGACATCGGTTGTGGCGGCTTAGTGACCCATATAGCTACAGTGATGAGGCTGGATCTGAGTGCTTGTACACTAGTGGCGGCTGCCAAGCCGCTAGGGCTGCAGGAGATGATCACCAGGAGGATTCTGGTTCCTCGTTGACTTACTACGCCATATGTGGCGATGCCTTGGGAGCAGACTTCCCCTCAGGGTATTAGGTGGTCATCCCAGTTTTCGGTCTATAATCCTCAGTACTAGTCCACTGCATGGACTCCATACATTGAGGACGCCAGAGACGCAACAACTCCGGTGCAGGAGGATGAGGATGAGGAGGACGATGGCGGTGCTGCCATGGAGACAGGGACAAACACAGCCGGTCCCAGCGTACCAGTCGTCGATCTGGACGACGAGGAGGCTGAGGAGGAGGCAGCTGCACCACCGTCACGTCCCGCCAGGCGCAGAGTTCGCAGACAACAAGATCCCGTAGCTCACAGACGGATAGACGAGCTGACGGATCAGATGATCGACTCTTACCCCGCTCTATCCTTAGATTTGTTGGAGATGAGGGAGAGCCAGCACTACCAGCGCCGGATGTTGGAGATACAGTTCCAGCACACTATGGGCTACCCGTTTGATCCATCACAGCACCCGTACATGCCATATCCACCACCACCACGAGCAGATCAGGACTATAGCTTGCAGGGATTTCTTTTTATTTATTTATTATGCAGCTCAGCTTATGTGTGGTGAGTACACCTCTTTCAGACTTATTTTGACCAATTGGGACAATGTGTCCCAAGTATGAGGTATTAGGATGTATTTTATGTGACCTTTTGTGTATGACTCTTGGATATTTATGATCCTATTATGCCTTACTTGGCTTTATGTGCTTATCTGAAACTACATGCATGTATACAGGTTAATTGATTGAGAAAAAACGTCAAAAACTAGTTAAGAAAAAAAAATTTATGACCTCGACCGAAGTGATTCTGACCAATCGAGGTGCAGTACCTCGGTTGACTTAGAACATCTCGAGCGAGGTGGTTTAACTGAGACAGTTTTCGAAACGATTTTTGTGCTTCTTATCTGGATATGACCTCAGTGAAGATTTTGTTTGTAGATTGGTTTCGAAATCTTTATATGTTTGAAAGATTTTATAATATGTTTAAGTTGCTAAATGCTTTGTTTGAAATTTGTGGCATGTTTAATACTTTGTTTTTATCCAAATTATGTTGAATTTGAAGGTTGACACCACATGATGAGTTCTCTCACTTTCTTCCTGGGATGATTAAGGCAATTCATTCTCTTTTCTTCTTCTTCTTGATCATGTTTAGCCTCTCATATACATATTTGCTTCCCTTTACCTATCCGGGAACTTGAAAGCAAGCAAATGAAAAGCAAGTGAAAGAAAAGTTGAGATATTGGCTGGAAGTTAGAAAGAAACAAATAGGTTTGGGGAAGTCAATCATGATGATGAGTAACTCGGCACCATTCACATAGCCGGGTGTTTGTGTCTTGCCAAAGTCGGATTGAGCGATATTCCTAACGGGTCATGGTATGTGCATCAAGGGTTTTAGGCATCTCGAGAAATTGATGATTGTTGATCTCCTAGGCTTCGGTTATTGTGCACCTCTGTCCATGCATCCCAAAAAGTAAAGAAGTAAAATAAGCAAAGCTTATTGGTGGAAGATGTTGAAATTCAAAGGAAGTGAAGTAAGATCCTTTTCCCGGATTCTAGCACCACATTCCCTATATGCATCCCACCCTCACACGTTTCTTGACCTTCTCTTGAAAAGTCCTTGAGACCTCGAGCTTGTTGATTGACTTGGTGGTTTAAACTGGATTATACATGATTAATTTCGATAATTATGATTTATTATGCATTCTATGATTTTATGCAAAGATGAACAACTTTCTTATATTTATAAAATGTTTTGATCATATTTTGATTTTTAAATTCCATGAAGCATTCTCTTAGAGTGATCTATGATTGGAGCACACCACTAAAATGTTTTGAAAGACTTTTCATTGATTTTTATGACTTATAATCCATTCTATCTTGTACTTAAGATTTGGAATTTGCTTGGGTACAAAGGAGCGAACAAGATGGGGTATTTTGATAGCATGAATTATAGTCTATATTTTTGAACCTGTTTAGACGTTTTATCTTCAATAATATGCATGTTTGGATGTATATTTTGTGATTATATTGTCGTTTCATCTACCTTTACGGGAATCCAGGTCTACACCAAGTTTCGTTGTAATCGTAGGTAAAATGGCACGTTTTGCATCAAAATGGAGCTAAAGGAGCTAAGGAGTCATTGGAGCTACATTCGGGAGCTTAAGAAAGAACCCAGGAAGCATGGAATTGAATTAAAGATTTACTTTGGACCAGATTTGAGAGATTTCACCTTCAGCTGAAAGTCATCTCGGTTGACCATAGGATCACCTCGACCGAGGTGATCTAGAGGAGCGCCCCGACCGAGGCGAACACTCTGACGCGGCAAGATATATTTTATTTGGCTGAGATCTTTTATTTTGGAAGGAGAGATCTTATAGTTTTGGGCTGGCTTTCTGGAAGGAAGATAATATATTTTAGGGATCTATTTATGAGATATGAATATATTTTATTAGGAAATTATCTTTTTAAGATATTTTATCTTTGGAAGATAATTCTCCTATATAAAGGGTTGGATTTTCCACAAGTTCAACCATGCTTAGAGGCTGAGAGCATCCAGCAGTTGGAAAGGATTTTTGGAAGCCTTGAAGGAAGGAAGGAAGATTGAAGATCAATCTAGAAAGGATTGATAGCTTATTATAGCTTTTGTGAAGGGTTTTGTAAGACTTTCTTAGATTCCCTTCTTGTTGATTTGTCTTATTGGATTTGTTATCCAAGGAACGCTTATTTGTTTGATATTTGATTCAGTTATTGAAGCCTTGTTCTTAAGATTTTTGTGTTCCTATATTCATTCTCTTCCCATATATTTGATTATTGCTTTCATGATGATGAGTGGCTAATTTCTTTGTGCGATTCTAGGGTGATTGGCTGAAGGTTGTGGGAAAAACAATGATAGAATAATCTTAAATTCCAGAAGGACCTTGAAAGCTCGAGTCTTTATCCTTAACCCTAGAACATCTCGTTCAGTCGATGAACATCTCGGCCGGGGTGGCAATGTTATCTTCGGTGTTTGTTGAATGTCCTCTCGATTATTGGACCAAAGGAACAATGAAAGTATTAGTGGCACGAGTGTGAACTATACAATAAATTCACACCAATATTTGAGAATTGTAAATACACAATAATTTAAAGCAATAATCTCTCGGGTATCGGCGCAAAAATTTAACCGGCGTAGAATCGTCGTGTGCCTATCTAAGTATATTATCCTAAAACTACCTACTAAACGAAGTACAGTAAGCAAGCAAGGGTCAAACCCAAGAGAGACAACGGATCAAAATATTGTGTAATTAGAATCACCAAACATATTGTAACGGGAGGGCGTGAAGTTGGACAAATAAGAAATAAGAAAGTGTAAAAAGACATTCAAAAACAAAAGTTAGATTTGACAATCGTTGCACTAAACAAGCATCTGCTTTGCAAAAGAGACGGTTGAATGAAGTTTCCTTGAAGTTTATTCCATTTTTGTTCTTATCCCGATCGTATGTAAATACCGATTCTACCAACCCCGGTATTACTTATTGTAAGACTTAATCCGTAAACCTACAAGATCAAATATGTAACACCCCAAATTCTGGAAATTCAAAGCGTTACGGTCTAGGACCTCACAATGGGTCCCGACTCTCAGAGTAACAACAATAACATCGGATCTTGCAACAAGGCACAAATAAATGAAAACCAAAACTTATATAAAAACCGTAAGTTTAACAAAAGGAAAGACCAAAGACTCGCAACCAAGTTCAACAACAAACTGAAAAGACAACAACAAAAATATTAAACCCGATGCCGTCCTATAATATACGGAAACCCCGACTGACCACACCGTCCAGATCACTCAACAACATCTCTAACCTGCAGGGTGTAACACCACAAATTCTGGGAACTCGAAGCGTTACGGGCTAGGACCTCACAATGGTTCCCGACCCTCAAAGTAGCAACGAAAACATCGGATCTTACAACAAGGCACAAATAAATGAAAACCAAAACTCATTATAGAAATCAAAGGTTTAAACAAAGGAAGCATAAAGAGACTCGCAGCCGAGTTCAAAACAAAGGGAAAATAACAACATGAAATATAAACCCGATCCCGTCCTATAATGTACGGGAACCCCGACTGACCACACCGTCCGGATCACTCAGTAGCATCCCTAACCTGCGGAAAATCTACAACATCTGTATAAATAGTTAGCTAACATTCTAGATATCAGAAAGACGGTAAAGGCACAAACACACATTAAGGTAACATAAACATATAGCATGCTCACAAACACACATAAGGTAACATAAACATCTTTGGTCCCCACTTAGCTTTAGGTAAGCTCCTTAGAACCTTCCTAACTTTCTCTTCATTTGTGAAGATCTTTCCTAGTGAGTCCAAGTTGTTCAAGATCTTAGTGAATCTTGTGAACATTTCTTTGACTGTTTCATTTGGATTCATCTTGAATAGCTCATATTGTTTGAGGAAGATGCTAATCTTTGTTTCCTCGACTTCACTTGTTCTTTTGTAAGTGACAACGAGTTTGTCCCATATTTCCTTTGCACTCTTGCATGATGAGATGCGGTTGAATTCATCGGAATCAAATCCGCAGTAGAATAGGTTCATTGCTTTGTAGTTCTTTGACACATTGTCCAGGTCAGCTTGTGTAAAGTCAGCTTCTTTCTTTGGGACCTGGACACCTTCAACTGTTGTAGTTGGGACTTTGGGGCCAATATGAACAATGCTCCATAGTTCCATGTCCTGATCAATAACGAACATACGCATGAGTGCTATCCAATGAGCAAAGTTGTTGCCACAGAAGAGTGGTGGTCGAGATGAGGATCTTCCTTGAGCAAATCCTCCATCACCTACAAGATTCTTGATTAGTCTCACTTATGGTTAAATCAATATACGTGAGTCTAGCTCTAATACCAATTGAAGAACCGTTAGGTGAATATAAAGGATAAAGATACTCTAGAAGGGGTTGAATAGAGTATGGGAACTTTTCGCAAAACCAATCTCAAGGCCTTGAAACAAATTTCAAGGGCCTTGATGTCGATCTCAGTTCTTTGTGAAACTTTGATTTAAAGGGCTTTGAAACAACTTGCAAGGGCCTTGACTTTGAACTCCTGCAAAACAAAGTTAGTCACAATAAACAAGATAAAGTGCGGAATGTAAAAGATCGACACAAGGATATGTTTACGAAGTTCGGCTCTAAATAGCCTACTCTCCATCCCAGGGTATAGCCTTAGGATCTAACTATCTATTATCAGCTTCAAAGAGTCCTAGATACAAACTAGAAGAAATTCCCTTCTTCTCTCACTATAGCCAATGCTACGATCTAGCTCCAACTCTTCACCTTGCTATAATAGCCTAGTTACTTCGTAGAGTAACACACTCGAGTATAACACTATTTAGACATACCAATGGAGCTCTCGAGTTTTATCTCTCTCTAGGGGATAAAGCTTTTTAGAAAAAGAGAGAAAGAAAAACTATTGATCGAATGAAGATGATTTTGAATCGCTTGAAGAGAATGGATGTTTCTGTGCAGGCTTGTGTACTTGTTCTTCAATCACCATCTTCATTTATACCCTTCAATGGAGAAGTCTTCTAGCCATTGGAAAGATGACCGTTTATAGATCACTCTTCTTCTCCATGAAGATCGCTCTTTGGTTAAGATGAGATAGACGTTGTGGATCTTCATCTCCTGAGAACACGTTGATCTCTCGCTCCTTGATCTTCTCATTTTTGTTGTAACAATCTTTAAATCCAGAGGAGAGAATCTTCGTTCTTTCCGGTTAAGGATCTTTGTAAGATCTTCTTTGATGCTCGGTTGAGATCTTCACTTGATCATATCTTTTTGTTTGAGCGAATCTCTTGTGGAAGATCTTCTTAGTGATTTGAAATCTTTGAACGTGCGCCCTTGACTTCTTTGTTCCCTTAGATTCATTTCAAAGCCTTTTTCGTTTGAATACTCTAAACTCCTTGTCTTTCAAACTCTTCCAAGGTCCTTTGAAGTCTCTTGCAAAATCTGCACTTTAAATACTCCAAACCACCAAACCAAGCAACTCAATATATATAAACAATTCATTTGTTAGTGTATCAAACTACTTCATTTGTGTTTAAGTCTTCCATCATCAACACTTGTAAAACATTATAATCAAGGTGGAGTTTTCAATCTCCCCCTTGATGGAAGACAACACAAATGTTTTCGTACTTGCATTTGTAAGGTTAGCGATGCATATATAAATATCAAAACCTAAAATGCAAAATGCAGAATATCGAATGTCGGATCACATTCATTTCTCCCCGTTTGTCTTTCAACAAGGGAGAAAAAGAGTTAAAGCGCGAGAGTTTTAAAACCATTACAACCCAAGGGTATTTCCACAAAAACCACAAAATAAGTCAGTTTTTCAAAAGCAAGCCTTTGATATCAATATCAAGGGCCTTGACTATCATGGACATCTTGAGAGCTTCAATTTTTTTTATACCACCTGGATGAGCTTCCTTTCCCATAATTCTCCTTCAAACACATATTCCTCCATCGATTCTGAGCATTGATGAGGTCAAGTTCTTTGCGAGAAAGATTTGTTCTCCTCTGATCAAAATTCTTATCATATTTCTTGACTACCCCAAATTCTTCAATATTCAGAATGTCTGGATCCTCATATGATGGTTGGAGAATAGGACGGTCTTTGACAATTTTATGACATTGGGTCATGACCAGTTCAGCATCCTTCGTGGTAGCTTGTCCATTTTCTTCTGTTAAAGGCTTGATGCTACTGGCAGTTGTAAGAGAAAGGGCGTTGACATGAAATATTTGATTAATTTTCTAGTTAAGGATAACCAGTAAATCCTTTGTTTCATCCATCTTGTCAGTCACTAATGCTCGGAAAAAGACAAGATCGGTTCTGAGAGAGTCCACTGCACTCTCTACAGCTTCCAGACGCTGCACCGTGGTATAATTCCTGGTTGGTTGCTCCTTTAGAACCCATACTGTTCTATAGTCAACTTCTGTTCTCTTAATCCCTAAATTGTCAAAGAATTTCTCATCCAATTCTCCACACACAATGTGTTCCACCTCATCAGAATAGTCAATAGAAAAATGCTGAAAGATCTTTGGAAGCAAATTTCCATAAGGCATACGATAATTACTGGAAGAATTTAACACATTAACCCTATGGGACATAATAATTTCAGGAAGATTAACCTTTAACCCATTTATCACATGATACACAAACGCAAGCAATGTGTTGGTCACAACATCCCTGTTGGTAAACCTTGGTACCCCACATCTATCCAAAATAGCACAAATAATTATGGCTTTAAGGGTTAGACAAGTAGTAGTGGGTTGTGGTAAAGCATTGGGAAGAAGAAACTGTTCTTTGGCCAATTGAATGGTTCTAGCAGCGGTAGGATGATCAAAGACATCATAGCGAGGAAGACCAAAAATATCAACAATAATCTCGATAGTAATGGTGATTTTATTACCTTTGACAATTGAGTACGGAACCCATTCTCCCCTTTCTCTTCTGACGGTTAAGTTTATGTAGAACAACTTGGTTAATCGTGGGAAGGAGGCTTGTCCTGGGTTGAGCATAAACCAGATATGACTTGCTTGAAGCACTTCAAGCCCTGGTAAAGAGAAACATGTGAAGAGTTCTTTATCGACAAGCTCACACATGCATTCATGTCGTTCTTCGAACTCAGTCAGCCATTTCTTGATGGCAGTTTGACTTCCAAACCAGTGTGATGGAAGCCCCGTCTTGACAAAGATTTCAGCGTCATTCAGATGAACTGGAGCACTTGAGCTTGACTCTGACCCTGAGCTTGAGTCAGAGTCTGAGTCGGATGAAATCTGAACCACTCTCTGTCTCTTGGGGGCCGATGATGTTGCCTCATCAACAGAAGATCTCTTGGATGCCATGAGAAGTTTTTGAGAGAAAGACAAAGAGGGTTTGTGAAACAAAGAGTAAAGCACTGAGTTTTGCAAAGAGAAAATGAAGCGGAAGAGATAAAGAAAGAAGAGAAGTAGTATTTCAGGTAAGAAATCACATCAACATTAGATCACTAAGATATTGAAAAATTCAAGATTTCGGGAGAATCATTGATTATTAAAATTCTTTCCATAAATTTTGGTAATCACTTTTTAAAATCCTTTGAATCTGAAAATAAAGCCTTTGAAATACTTTTTAAAGAAAACTCTTAAAAAATTATAGATTTGCATATCTATAAGATATGAATTCCTAATTGATCCGTATTTTAATTTACCCTTTGAAACGTGTTTCAAGGCCTTTGAATTGCCTTTCAAGGCCCTTGAAAACATTAATTGGGCTGCATACGTAGGAATAAGAAAAATGATTTACTCCCCCTTATGTTAATGCTTCATTGTTCAACATACCAAGCTCCAATCTAATAAAATTAAATTGTTCCTCAGGAAGAGGCTTGGTAAAGATATCTGCAAGCTGCAAGTTAGTAGATATAAAAGAGATCGAAACATCACCTTTCTCAACATGATCACGTATGAAGTGATGTCTTACATCAATATGCTTAGTCCTTGAATGCTGCACATAATTTTTGGTTATAGAAATAGCACTAGTATAATCAAATTTTGTGGGAATACCTTTTAAGTCAAAGCCAAGATCACGAAGTTGTTGAGCAATCCATAGAATTTGTGCACAACAGGCTCCCGCAGCTATATATTCAGCTTTAGCTGTGGATAGGGCGACATAATTTTGCTTCTTGGAGTGCCAACTGATTAGGGATGACCCTAAGAATTGACAATATCCAGAAGTGCTTTTCCTATCAACCTTATAACCTGCAAAGTCTGCATCTGAATAGCCAACAAGGTGAAATGAGCTTTGACGTGGGTACCATAACCCTAGATCCTTAATGCCATTGAGATACCGAAAAATTATTTTCACAGCTATCAAGTGTGACTCTTTAGGATCAGCTTGAAGTCTTGCACACATGCACACGCTAAACATAATGTCAGGTCGACTAGTAGTTAAATACAACAATGAACCGATCATAACTCGATACTCTTTTTGTACCACACTTTTGTCATCCTTGTCATGGTCAAGCGAAAGTGTTGAACTCATAGGAGTCTTTGCGACCTTAGATTGATCCATTTTGTACTTCTTAAGCAAGTCCTTAGTATAATTGCTTTCATTGAGAAAAATTCCTTTCTTTGCTTGTGTAACTTGAAGTCCAAGAAAGAAATTTAGCTCACCCATTAAACTCATTTCAAAATTCCCTACACATAATATCTGAAAATTCCTTGCAAAGGGAATCATTAGTAGCACCAAATAATATATCATCAACATAGATTTGTACTACTAATATATCGTTGCCTTTGGTTTTGATAAATAAAGTTTTATCAATCAAACCTCTTTTGAATTTGTTTTCAAGAAGATATTTGGACAATCTTTCATACCAAGCTCGAGGAGCTTGCTTAAGACCATAAAGAGCTTTGTCCAACTTTAAACATGATCCAGAAATTCATCATTTTCAAAACCAGGAGGTTGAGTAACGTAGACTTCTTCTTCCAAGAAGCCATTTAGAAAAGCACATTTTACATCCATTTGAAAAAGTTTTATGCTCATAAAAGATGCAAATGCAAGTAGCATATGTATGGCTTCTAACTTGGCAACCGGAGCAAAGGTCTCCTCATAATCAATACCTTCTTCTTGGTTATAGCCTTGTGCTACAAGTCTTACTTTATTTCGTATGACTTTGCAACTTTCATCCAACTTCTTTCGAAAGACCCATTTTGTGCCGATGACAGAATGATGCTTTGGTCTTGAAGTAAGAGTACATACCTTATATCTCTCAAACTCATTTAGTTCATTTTGCATGACAATGATCCAATCGGGTTCTTGAAGAGCTTGAACATAATTCTTTGGCTCGATTAGAGACACGAACGCTGAGAAAGCACATATATTATTCACTTTAGATCGAGTTTGAACTCTAGCGTTTGGATCTGAGATCACATTCTCTTATGGATGGTATGAAGAATGTTGAAATTTTCTTCGTGCATAAGATGGAGCAGATCCTGATGGTTGAGCCTCATATGATTGACTAGATTCGGGTACCGTTGATATATTGCCCTTGGATCCTATCTCAAGGCCTTGAAGTTGAGTTTCAAGCCCTTGAATCAGAGTTCTAACATCGCAGTTTTCTGTTTCAAGGTCTTGAAGGTGTGATTCAAAGCTTTGAGGGTTTTCTTCGGTATCTTGAATCTTTTCTTGCATATTCTTTTCTTGATCTTTAGGATCTTCATCTTCATCTGATTTGTGATCTTCTTGTTGATTCAGATTTAGATCTTGTGTACAAGCCTTACATAGTTCATCTACCTTGAAATTTAGGTTTGGCAAACCACGTACCAAATCCTTTGTAAGTAGCTTCTATATTGTGTGCATGCTTACGTGACCAAGTCTTCTATGCCAAAGCCTTGGATCATCAGTCAACGCCTTTAGACATTTTAGCTTAGTTCCTGAAACTTGGTTAGTACTCATAGAATAAACATTGTTACATCTAGGAACAGTAAGCACGACTTCACCCGTCTTTTTGTCTTGAACTTCACATTTTTCTGAATCAAACAAAACTTTGTTGCCTTTATCACATATTTGAGAGATACTAAGAAGATTATACTTCAAACCATCAACCAAATAAACATCATCAATGAAGTTAGATGAATTATAACATATTTTACCAATGCTAATAATGTCACACTTTCCTTTATCAACAAGCGTAATGGTTCTAGATGATTGCTTTTTTAAATATGAGAATAAAGAGCTTTTTCCACTCATGTATCTTGAGCAACCACTATCTAATATCCATTTATGCTCCTTTACCTTGGTGATATCCTACAAAATAGCAAACATCAACCTTTCCGGGTCGATCAAATGGCATATTTTGGTCCATATTCAGGTTCGATCATGTTTGGTGGTCTAGTACCTTTAGGAACCCATATTTGTTTGACCTGTTTCCTTAAACATAAAGGATAGGTGTTTCTAATAATATAATGAGCATTTCTTCTATATGGACATGTAGATTTAACATGACCCTTTTTACAACAGTAAAAGCAAGTAGGCATATGAATACTTCCTTTGGCTTTGACAAAAGTGGTAGTAGGTTTTCTAGGAAAGCTCCTATGATAACCTATACCTTTTTTTGTTAAAAGAGGATTGTTGTTCACCCATCATTCTTTTAAGATTAGCTTTTGAATGAGCAAACTTAACAAGTGCAGCCTTCTGGTCTTGACACATCAAAGTTAGATCAACTTTCTCTTTCTCTAGATCGATATAGTTTCAATGAAGAGAAGAGAGGTTGTCCTTGAGAGTCATATTTTCTGATTTCAAGTCCTTGATATTGTCATCAAGGTCCACTTATTCTGTGTTAAGATTTTCAATCTCCAAAGACATCTCACTTAGTTGGTTTTCTTGTTCAAGTAGCTTTTTTTTTAAAAGAATTTATCCTTATTCTATGTTCCTTGTCACATATGATAATATCTTTAAGGAATTGTTTCAGGTCAGATTCAGGTTGAGACATAATTGTACTTACCACATTGTCAACATATAGATTTGAATCTTCTTCATGGTCGGCCATGAGACACAAGTTTGCTTGTTCTTTTTCGTGTTCTGATTCATTTGATGATTCTGAATCACTCCATGAAGCTACCATAGCTTTCTTCTTTCGATTATTTTTCTTGAAGTTGGTCCTCTTCTTTTGTAGACAATCCTTCACAAGATGATTTGTTTCACCACATTCAAAACAAGTCAGTACTCTAGTTTTCTTGTTAGAGTTAGAAAACTTACCTCGGGGTTTTGATGTTCGTGGATATTCTCTATTGTTAGCAGATTGTTTCTTTAACTTGAGAATTCTCGCGAGACCCTTAGAGATCATGGCAATTGCATCTTCTTCATCATCATCATCACTATCTTCCTCGTCTGATGGTAATTCATCCTTTCTTGATTTTAATGCCAAATTCTTGGAGCTGGATGGGAGCTCTCCATCTTCTTCACCAAGAACCATTTCATGTGTGATGAGTTTTTCAAGGAAGTCATCAAGAGGAAGAGTTGAGAGATTCTGAGCTTCTTCGATGGTTGTCAACTTTGGTCCCCACTTAGCTTTAGGTAAGCTCCTTAGAACCTTCCTAACTTTCTCTTCATTTCTGAAGATCTTTCCTAGTGAGTCCAAGTCGTTCACGATCTCAGTGAATCTTGTGAATATTTCCTTGACTGTTTCATTTGGATTCATCTTGAATAGCTCGTATTGTCTGAGAAAGATGCTAATCTTTGTTTCCTTGACTTGACTTGTTCCTTCGTAAGTGACAACGAGTTTGTCCCATATTTCCTTTGCACTCTTGCATGATGAGATACGGTTGAATTCATTGGCATCTAATCCGCAACAGAGTAGTTTCATTGCTTTGTAGTTCTTTGACACACTGTCCAGGTCAGCTTGTGTAAAGTCAGCTTCTTTCTTTGGGACCTGGACACCTTTAAATGTTGTAGTTGGGACTTTGGGGTCATTCTGAACAATGCTTCATAGTTCCATGTCCTGATCAATAATGAACATATGCATGAGTGCTCTCCAATGAGCAAAGTTGTTGCCACAGAAGAGTGGTGGTCGAGATGAAGATCTTTCTTGAGCAAATCCTCCATCACCTACAAGATTCATGATTAGTCTCACTGATGGTTAAATCAATATACGTGAGTCTAGCTCTGATACCAATTGAAGAACGGTTAGATGAATATAAAGGATAAATATACTCTAGAAGGGGGGTTGAATGGAGTATGAGAACTTTTCACAAAAACAATCTCAAGGCCTTGAAACCAATTTCAAGGGCCTTAATGTCGATCTCAATTCTTTGTGAAACTTTGATTTCAAGGGCTTTGAAACAACTTTCAAGGGCCTTGACTTTGAACTCCTACAAAACAAAGTTAGTCACAATAAACAAGATATAGTGTGGAATGTAAAAGATCGACACAAGGATATGTTTACGAAGTTCGGCTCTAAATAACCTACTCTTCGTCCATGGGTATAGCCTTAGGATCTAACTATCTATTATCAGCTTCGAAGAGTCCTAGATACAATCTAGAAGAAATCCCCTTCTTCTCTCACTGTAGCTAATGCTACGATCTAGCTCCAACTCTTCACCTTGCTATAATAGCCTAGTTACTTCATAGAGTACCACACACTCGAGTATAACACTATTTAGATATGCCAATGGAGCTCTCAAGTTTCCTCTCTCTCTAGAGGATAAAGCGTTTTAGAAAAAGATGGAAAGAAAAACTATTGATCGAATGAAGATGATTTTAAATCGCTTGAAGACAATGGATGTTTCTGTGCAGGCTTGTGTACTTGTTCTTCAATCACCATCTTCATTTATACCCTTCTATGGAGAAGTCTTCTAGCCGTTGGAAAGATGACCGTTTGGAGATCACTCTTCTACTCCATGAGGATCGCTCTTTGGTTGAGATGAGATAGATGTTGTGGATCTTCATCTCCTGAGAACAAGTTGATCTCTCGCTCCTTGATCTTCTCATTTTTGTTGTAACAATCTTCAAATCCAGAGGAGAGAATCTTCATTTTTTCCGGTTAAGGATCTTTGTAAGATCTTCTTTGATGCTCGGTTGAGATCTTCACTTGATCATATCTTTTTGTTTGAGCGAATCTCTCGTGGAAGATCTTCTTAGTGATTTGAAATCTTTGAACGTGCACCCTTGACTTCTTCGTTCCCTTGGAATTCATTTCAAAGTCTTTGTCGTTTGAATACTCTAAACTCCTTGTCTTTCAAACTCTTCCAAGGTCCTTTGAAGTCTCTTGCAAAATCTGCACTTTAAATACACCAAACAACCAAACCAAGCAACTCGATATATATATATAAACAATTTATTTGTTAGTGTATCAAACTACTTCATTTGTGTTTAAGTCTTCCATCATCAACACCTGTAAAACATTATAATCAAGGTGGAGTTTTCACATACAATCTTCAAGGCCGTTGCGCATAGCCGTTTGGCTTCTTTTTTGCTTCAAATTGTAGATCTTCACTTTAAGGTATATTCAGGGGACTTTGTGTTGCAATTCCTCAGTCAGATAAGGTCTTTTCTTCATATTTGACTTCAGGGAGGATGTATTTTTGTCACAATTGATGCTACAAATGCTTGAAACATAGAAAAGTCAAGGTAGATACCGAAATATAGAAAGTGAACGCTTTCTGTATAAGTAGTGATGTATGAGAGAGAAAAAGAGGTATGAAATGCAGGAATCTAAGGTCTAAAAAGTGTTACATTTGACATTCATCACAACACGTGAGCTTCTCTTTCCCGGAAGGTGTTAGAGGCTTGGCGATTGTTCAGATTGACATGGAAGTGGTTGATGCACTACTAGGAAAAGTGGAAAGCCGCACTAATCATCAAGGTCTTAGGAAGGAATGTAGCTTTCCGTCTCTTGGAATGAAGAATCTAGCCTTTATGGCACCCAACAGTATTGATGACTATATTAGATCTATCCAACAATTTCTACGTTGTTCGTTTTGACAAGGAATATGACTTTTATTAGAGCTTTAACGGAAGGCCCTTGGGAGATCTTTGGCCATTATATATCAATTCAGTCCATTCACGGGCACGATATAATCACTATTTGTCTAGGCATAACTCTCTGAATTTCCAATGTAGTTGTATGATGAAGCAATTCTCTACGGTCTTGCTTCAGCTCTAGGTACACCGCTCAAAGTAGATCTTAATACTCTCTATGTTATGAGAGGAAAATTTGATAGGGTGTGTGTGGAGATCGACCTCGACAAACCCTTAATCGGTACAATTCTAATAAGGGATTCAAGAGTTCAACTTGAATATGAAGGTTTGAATGTCATATGCCATCTTTGTGGACTATTTGAACACATAATAGACAAATATCAAGATTTCCACAAACTAGTGACCCATGAGACACAAACAAAGGACAAGGAGACTTCCCAAGAAAAGGAAGACCCCTACTGATATGAAGACTATGAACAAGAAGAAAGAAAGGTATGGCTTCCAACAATGCTTACTTGGGTCCATGGATGACTATGATGAACAAGCCGCATTGTTCAAAGGTTCTAAATGCTCACGGGAAGAACTAACCAGGAAATCTACACCGGCGAATAGCTTTATGGCTTTGGCATCGGAAAATGAAACCAAAACTGTTGCACCGAATTCAAAGTAATCATTGATTGTTGAAAACGTGAGCATTGTGAAATAGTCACAATCACCAATCATCTACAAACAAGACACGTCAACACCCATTAATTAACCTTTAGTATCGGCTGCTGATGAGCCATCCCGATTGGACTCCCCCAAACAGGAAAAACGCGTAAAGGTTATGGGTAATAACCCTAGTCTTTAGTATTTGACGGGCCTACCTCAAACTCCATGCATTGGGCCCACTCCTTTTGATATATACCCTCCGGATCAACATCGTGCCAAGGTTTTTGCACACCATCAAAAGTCATTGTATAAGTATCACCCTCAAACAACTCCGCCGACAAGTCCCCCACACCCTAACCCAAGCCCTAGTGTAATGGAGTTGAAGGACGAAAAAATCAATGACAATCACAAATCAGAAAGAGAAAACACCAAATAAATATCCTTTGTATCTAGCTTATCTGCCACCATCATGGTGGAGGATAAGCGAGATATGGAAGATCTGGCTATGACACAAGGTCTCATTGTGAACATAGTTTCCCAATGGGTGCTCTCTTTTGGAATAGCTAAGGCATGGGTAATCAACAGTTCCACAAATCCCTCGGCTACATGATAAACCGTCACAAACCGGATTTCATTGCGTTAATCGGAACTAAGATATCGGGAGACTATGCACATATTACTTGTTCCCGAATCAACTCCACATACCGTGCTCGAGTGGATGATGTTGGATTCGAAGGTGGATTTTGGATCTTTTAGAATGACTCCCTTACAAAAGTATATATCATCCAATCATTACATAATTTTATTCATGCTTTGGGTTTATCTCGGGTAGGAGATAATCCAGGTATTTACTGTCTACAACCCCCCTACTCTAAGGAGGCGGCGGGATGGTTGGACTAAGTTACTTCAGGCTATTCCGCTATTCTAAGGTGTAATGGGCACGTGGTGATAGAGGGAGACTTCAACTACATACTTAATCTTCTAAGTGTGGAGGTTAGAGGAGAAACATTTCTAGTGATTCCCCTATCTTTCAAACTTGGATGAACGATTCCCAACTCATCGATATGGGTTTCAACGGTCCCAAATTTACTTGGAATATGGGGACAAGAATCGATACAAGAAAGAAGACTAGACAAAGTACTTCTGAACACTACGACTAGAGTCACTTTCGGGGAGGCAACAATCAGGTAGTTACCTCCTCTTTCTTCCAACCATAAACCACTTCGTCAATAGATTTATCCCAATTGTAGACGGAATGCAAGTCTTTATCCCAAATTTATTTGAAAGAGCTTATTGACATGAAGTATCGACTACAAGCAAAAGTTGAAGTATCACTTGATCAAGGTAGTGTAACACCCCAAGTTTTGGGAACTCGAAGCGTTACGGGCTAGGACCTCACAATGGGTCCCGACCCTCAGAGTAACAACGACACAACGGATCTTACAACAAGACACAGACGAATGAAAACCAAAACTTATAATAAAACCAAAGGTTTAAACAAAAGGAAGCGTAAAAGACTCGCAGCCGAGTTCAAAACAAAAGAAAAGCAATATCATAACATAAACCCGATCCCATCCTATAATGTACGGAAACCCCGGTTGTCCACACCATCCGGATCACTCAGCAGCATCCTGAATCTGTGGAACATCTACAACATCGGTATAAACCGTTAGCTAACATTCTACAAATCAGAAAGACAGTAAAGGCACAAACACACATAAGGTAAAGTAAACATATATCATGCTCACACAACAACCGGTTATTATCTTTCGTTAGGTTATCCAATTACTAATTCAACTTATGGTTGTTACACGAGTATCGCTACGATCTCACCTCCATCCCCTTTCACCAACATGATTAGAACATATGCATCCTTCTATCACCTTCTGGACTGGTCGCAAGAGCACCTCCCAGTTTCCCCATTCTGAACTGGACGGTTATAATACACTTGGTCCAATTAAGGTATAACAAAGGTGAATCATATTCCGGTTATAAGTAATAACAACAATAAACAACACAAGCAAGCCAATACAATCAAACCAATACGCGGAATGAAGCTAAGTAAGTCCAAGGGACTTACCTCACTCGAAGGTAATCTCAACACTCAACAAACACTCAGGAAATCCTAAGGAAAGGGACAAAGGGAAGTCTGCTCACACAAGCATCGCGAATCAAGAACAAAAACAAATGCTAGAAGTATATAACTTCTAGTCTCCATGATCTCTAAGATATCTACATAAGCTAAGGTCTCAACCTTAGTCTTACAGAACACTCAGGAGTCAAGGGACATCCAGAAAGAACAAGGAAAGGAACGAGGAAGGCAAGGAAGGAAACAACTCACAAGAACGAGAGTTATTGTAGAAGAAACCGCGGGGCAGCTGGACAGGCACAGGGGCGGGAATCCACGGGGGCAATTTCTGCAACAAAAACGCCGACTTCTTCTTCAACAGCAAAGAACTTCACCAAAGGCCAAATCTTGCCTTTCTCAACACACAACCACGTCACAACTCAACCAAGGAAGCTTGTGAACATCAAAAGATCATCAAAGGAACGCTCCACAAGAATCAAGGATCAAACTTGATTCTTGGAGAAGAAGAAAAGAGGAAACGAAGAGAGAAACGAAGCAAAAGCAAAACAAGGAGCAATAGCACATGAACATGATGAAGAACAAGGGAGTGAGAACTTACATGTTTAGCAAGATCTAAGGAAGCAAGGTTGCAGCGCTCTAGGGTCGAAGAAGACGTAAGCAAGAAACAGGAAAAAGAAGAAAAGACGGGATTATATAGAAGAGGAAGAAAGGATAAAAGGAAGGACGTCTAGGGCTAGGAAAAAGATAAGGAAGCCGGCCCATAGATAGAAGATCGGATATTCTATCTATGGAAGAAAGATAAAACGAACGAAAATAGATCGGGCGCGATCTGCAGCAAATCCGCAGGGGCGGATTACCTTGGTCGTAGGGGCGGTGACAGACATCAAGGCCGCTGGGGCGGCCTTCTTCACCACGGGGCGGTGAAGGTCAAAACTGGGATCTTATAAGTAGTATGGACATACACTCTGAACTACAAAAAGAGCTCTAACTCATCCTCGCTTAGGATGCGATCCTTTGGCTCCAAAAATCTAGAGATAACTGGATTAATGATGGGGACAGGAACACAACCCTATTCCACTCTAGTATTATGATCCGTAGGAGTTATAACAAGGTTGACTTTATCATGGATGACGAGGCCGTGTGGATTTCCGATCCTGAACTTCTCAAACGAAATGTCGTCACCTGCTATGAATGCCTTTTCACTAAGGGAACGCACGAACCTATTGTGATTGAAGCTTTTCCCTACTCTTTCCCTCCCTTGATCCCTTTCGAGGTGGACACTCTTTATCGTACTCTTACTAATAACAAGATTAGAAGCATTGTCAATAAAATGGGCTCATCCAAAGCTGTAGGAAACAACAGATTCCACGCATTTTTTTATCAACGTTGTTGGGATATTGTAGGACTTGTTGTCATTAGGTATGTGAAATAGTTCTTTGTTTAAGACACAATGCCTGTAGGTATGAATGACACACTATTAGCACTTATCCCAAAGTGCAGATGTCCGGACAACATGTCCAAATTCCATCCCTTGGGTTATGTAACGTGATCTACAAGTTGTTCACCAAGGTCATGGTTACAAGACTTTAGTCTATCATGGGTATAATCTTCAATCCTTTCCAAAGTAGCTTTATCTCGAGAAGAATTATTAATGATAATATGGTCCTAGTGCAGGAAAGAAGAATGGAAGGAAGTGCAAGACAATCAAAATCGACTTAGAAAAGCCTACGACGGAATTTTTTTGAGGATACTTGCTCTCGTCTGGAGCTGCTTGAATAGTGGATTATAAATATCATGTGTTGCATTACGACTTCTTCCATGAAAGTCCTATGGAACGGTGAAATGTCTACCGAGTTCACACCTTCTAGATGAATTAAGCAAGGGGATCCAGTCTACCTGTACCAATTTGTCTTGTGCCTTGAAAGACTGAGTCATGTCATCCAAGGTATTGTGGATGAGAAATCTTGGAAACCGGTTAGGATTAAACGTGGTAGCCCACTAATTTCTCATGTTTTATTCGTTGATGGCATTGTGCTTTTTGTCGTGCTTCTAGTATGAAGGTTAACATGGATAAGTCTAGGCTCACGATCTCCCCCAATATCATTGAAACACTCTATGAAAGTATTCAGCAGATTGTTGGTCTCACCATTACACTTGACTTTGGTAAGTACCTCGGTATCCATATCCTTCCTAATCGCTCTTGTACTTCCGATCTTGATTTACTAGTGGAGAAGCTTAACCAAAGGCTAAGAGCTTGGAAATGACGGTTATTGAGTTTTGCAGGTAGATTACCCTCCTATACAATGTGAACAATGAAACTTCCAATTAAAGTCTACACAAAGATCGATCAAATTTGTTGTAACTTTCTCCGGGCAACTCAGAGTTGAAGCGTAAAATGCACTTGTTAGCGTGGAAGGATATCTGTACACCTAGGGACAAAGGTGGACAAACATTAAGGCTATCAAATATGCAAATTTTGTGGTTCTAGGCATGATTGGATGGAGATTCCTCCAAGAGGGAGACAAACCATGAGTTACGTTAATCTCGTTAGCTTGAAAGGATATCTGTACACCCAATGAAAAAGGTGGGAAAACATTAAGGCTACCAAATATGCAAATTTTGTGGTTCTAGGCATGATTGGAAGGAGATTCCTCCAAGAGGGAGACAAACCATGAGTTACGTTAATCTTTGTGCAGACTTTAACTGGTAGATTGACCCTCGTTAAATTTGTCGTCAGCTCGGTACCCTCCTATACAATGCAAACAATGAAAATTCTAGTTAAAGTCTGCACAAAGATCAATCAATTTTGTTGTAACTTTCTCCAGGGCAACTAAGAGTTGAAGCATAAAATGCACGTGCTAGCTTGGCAGGATATTCATACACCCAAGGACAAAGGTGGGCACCATTAAGGCTACCAAATATGCAAATGTTGTGGTCCTAGGCACGATTGGATGGATCTTTCTCCAGGAGGAAGACAAACCATGAGTTGCGTTAATCTCGTCCAAATATAGGATTAATGGCACTCGAGGTTTATTCGATATACCGGCAAGGAAACCTGGCTCACACACATTCAAAGGGATGGTTTGGGCCAAGGAGGAGATACTCAAAGAAGGAATCAAATGGTGTGTCTACACAGATGATACTGCTCAATTCTAGACAAACTCATGGTGTCAGAATCAACCCCTCCTTACCGATATTATTGCTCCTCCGAGCAGCGTCTCCTGGTATAGCAAAGTCAAGGATTTGTGGCTCGTCGCTCAAAGATAGAATTGGGTTGTTCTAAGCAATGTTCTACCTATGAGAACGTTATTAAAGATTGCAACAATTATATTGAGTGAAGGTCAGTAGATGGGTGATTGCATTTCTTAGAGACATGATGCCTCGGGGATTTTCTCCATGACTACGACATATTCAACTCTCTTCCAGAACAATACTATCGAAGACATCGATGCTCAGATCTTATAATTCATGTGGAAACTTAATGTACTAGAGAGAATACATACCTTTATTTGACTACTTATTCATGAGAGGTTGATGACTAATGTTGAGACTAATTTTGAGCTCATTGTAAAGAACTTGGTGTCAAAACGCATACCCCGAACACACCCACTCGCTAGTATAGTTATCCATTGTCAAGACTTTCTTCGTAAAGTCTGGACCATGCAATCTTGTCATATTTACCGTAAAGACAACTTCGCGGCAAATTTTCTCGCTTCACACGCTATTAATTTTTCTCTGGGTTATCACATACTTAAAGGCCCACCATTAGGATTGCTCCCTTTGTTAAATAATGATGTAAGAGCAAGTTCACCCGTTGAGTCAAAATGTCAAAAATTATTAATTTAAATGTTATCGGGTCAAATACTATTCATTGCCACTAGAGTATTTTCACCCAATTTGTTTTTAAACGGTTAAATTTAACGTGATTTCATTTATTCATTATTTTTAGTAGTATAATTTGAAGGGTTTTTTGAATAAAAAAAACCCTTTTATTTTTTTTATAAACAAGCAAAAGAATAATCATACTATAAAAAAAAACTAAAACTTAAAATGATGTGCTTATACAAATACTTTTATAATTATTTACTAAATTAAAATTATAATAAGATATTTTAAATTAATCATAAATGTACTCATTTTAAATTATTAAGTAAATATATTTTTAAAAGTTATTTATAAAAATATAATAAAATGTGACCACATATATGAATATAATATTGTTGGTAACCGGTTAACAAATGTCACAACAAATGTTCTAGTCATTGAAATATCTAAGGCCACCAAATGTCAAATGAAAACCGGTTAATACAAACGGGTGAATATTATTTTTTCAACAATGGCTGTCATCATGTCGCTAAGGTTGCACATGTTCAGACCGGAAAACTGGACCGGACCATGGTCCGATTCTGTACTGTAATTGTAAAAATCCAGTCCGGTCCATTCCGGTCCATGATATTACAGTCTGGTCCGGTCCTGGACTGTAATGTTCCGGTCCGGACCGTTAATTTACACTTTAAATATTTTTAAACAAGAAGAGCATCTGGTCCGGTCCAAACCTGAACCGGACCGGATTTAATCCATACAAAAATATATTTTTTATTATAAAAATAATAAAATAAACGGTCCGGATTGGACCGTATTGGACCGATCCATAACAGTCCGGTCAGTTCCATGAACCATTTTATAACAAATAGTGAAACGATCCGGTCCGAATCGAACCATTTAGACAACCCTAGATATCGCCACATTACTTTACTTATGTAAAAAGAGTGAATTTGCTATGTAGCATTAGTTCACTAGTTTACTAATTTTGTTTTGTAATTGTCCACCTCAATAACTTTGTTAGAATATGACTTCTTTTTAAATTTTTAAGACTAATTTATCCTTATACAAGAATCTAAAAGATTGCTGATTGATTATTGTCTTTTAATTGACCCACAATACCTAATTGAAGAAGGTGTATTTTGAAAGAGTTACCAATTTTTTGATCAGCGTAATCAATTAGCAATTAATCGTGTACAAGAAAATTTTACAATAATTGATAAAACTAGTATGTTACATTCTTGTACTCTTCATGTAAATCATGTATCGTCAATTTCTCTCTGGAATGAATGAGTTTGAGTTTTAGATGAAACGCTTGAACCGTGTACAAGAAAATTAGTTACAATAATTTTTGTACAAGAGAATTAGTTAAAATAATTTTTGTACATGAAATTAGTGTACAAGCAAAAGTTCAAGTATCATAGTTAATGCATATTTATAATTTTCAAAAGAAAATAAATTGTAAAATTTAACGTGTCCGATTGGTATCAGAATAGGAGGGAGAAGCCACCAAAATTGATGACTACATCATCCAATTCTCTCATGTAAATATCGGTTAAACTAAACCTGTGAACTTGCTCTAAGGCTGATTGCGAGTCAAAGGTTCACCTTGTTAGCTATTTATTTCCTTCAATAAAATACGGTATAACACCCGTCATTACAACTTACAGAAAGAAAACCGCAGCACGCGACTGTAGACTCTGTAGTGTTGACTTTTGACTATTACTAGCTGATGAAGTTGAAAATCCAAAGTCCTCCGCCCTCTTTCTCTCATCTCTGTTCCACCTAGCCTCGAAGATTTCTCCTCCGTTACACCACTCTCACTCCCATGGTTTCTTCACTCTCCCTGCCTCTCTTATCCAGGCGTTTCCGTTTTGCATTTTCAGTGTCGATGTCGTTAATCGTGTCTGTGGCTTTTTGCAGGCGGCTTCTGCGTCGGATCAACCGCCAAAGCTTATTCTCTATTCCTACTGGATAAGCTCTTGCTCTTGTCGCGTTCGATTTGCCCTTCATTTTAAAGGTGAATTCTCTAATTCCATTTTATTTGGCTAATTTCTTCTTCTCTGATTGGACTATTGCTTCACATCGTCTATGTATGTGATTAGGGCTCGAGTACGAGTATAGAGCTGTTAATTTGCTCAAAGCCGAGCAATACACTCCAGGTTACAAATTCATCCTTCTCTTTCATTTTGATGAGTCAAATTACTTTGATTCATCAAACTGTATTTCATTCAGCGTCATTTGGACGTCAATACTATATTGTTTTGTCTCCCCATGGCTCAACCTCATGCTAATGCCTTGTCAGTTCTTCAAGGACTTGAAACTGATTCAGGTTGTCGTGCGTTTATTTGATTGAATGGATTTGTGGTGGATTTTCCGTTTATTTCTCGCTATCTCTCTGACGACTTCATTTCCTTGACATCTTCTCTTAGGGCCCGTTTGGTTTTAACTCCAGAATCGGAAACGAAATGGAAACGAATCTAGTCCATACGTATAGCCTTATTCATGAAAATTTTTGGAAGTGATTTGAAGTAATTGGACTAGAGTTTGATTGCTTTGATACCCTATAGGGTAACAAAATGTGGGGAATCAAGTCCATTTTGCCTTAAACCACAAGGAATGATTCCATACAATTTAATGAATAATGATATGAATATGGACTAAATTCGTTTCCATTCCGTTTCCGGAGTTGGAAACAAACGGGCCCTTAATGTTTAGGAATCAGTCTATCTTGCTTTTGTTCTCTTGAGGATTGAATGATTATCTGATTCATTTGTAACTGGTTTTCTTCACAAGTGAGTTAGTTTTACATGTCTTATATCATTTGCGTTGTAGAGTTCAAAAAATTGAATCCTACAAGTACGGTGCCTCTTTTGGTCGATGGTGATGTAGTGGTGGGAGATTCTCTTGCCATCATATTGGTTTGTATATGTCTTTCTGTTTATTATCATGCTTGCTTTTATTTCAACATTTCTAAATCTTGCTTTTTGACTCCAATGAAGTATTTGGAAGAGAAGTATCCACAAACACCATTGTTGCCTCTTGATCCTCAAAAGAGAGCCATCAATTACCAGGTAGTTTTTTTATAGTCGCAGATATTTTTCACTCCATTTTTTTTTTGTTTCTATGACTTCTAGATTGTTTTTGTCCATTGTGAAGTCTGTTTCCTATAATATCTTCAATAAGACATGAATCTACAGTAATGAAAACCTAAAAAATAGGGAAAAGGAAGGAATTGAAATGCATACAACTGTATCTGTGGAAGGGACTTCTCAGTCCGACATTCAGTGTCGCGATGAAAATATTTGAAGGAAAGTTACGTCCAATGTTTGAAAATATGGCTTCTTATTTTTCAGGCTGCTACTATTGTTTCCTCTGGGATACAACCTTTTCAGAACTTGTATGGACTGGTTAGTCATCTGATCACAACACTTCTTTTTTTGTCTGCACAAACATATATTCCATCTGGATCACAATGTTTGGCATTAGAGAAGAAATCACACATGTTAAAAAAACTAGATATAAAATGTGTAATATTTATTGATGAACAGTAATTAAAATTTGTATAGAAACAATGGTAGAGTTATATGAGAATAGAGGAAATTGTATTTTGAAAATACAAACAATAAATGAAAAGGTGGTTAAAATTCTATTTGTGGAAGGTTTAAGTATTAATAATAATACTTACAATTTCATACATTTGTGAACCAAATTTTTAAGGCTATAATGTCAAATATTGTGAACCAGAGGAAGTATTATTTCACTTTTTGAGAACATCAATTTATTTCTCTTATATGTTTGCTTTAATTATGGTTAGATGGGTCACTTCGAACCGCTGAAGAAGCTTCACCTTACATTTAGTCCCGAGAAAAAGCTTGAATGGCTTCAAGATCATATCAAAAAAGGGCTTGCAGGTGTGCTTTAACCTTAGAGCATGTTATACTGGGTTTCAAGAATATTTGGTTTCCATTTATCTGTTTTGCATTCCTTCAATTGGCTTCAAGATCCCAACACTTTGTATCTATCAACTATCAAGGAACAATCCCCACATCATTTAACTTGCAACACGTGGCATCCATATATGTGCTTAATCAGCCATTCACAAATTTGATAAAGCTTACAGTTCCCACAATAAGTGGCACAATGTTTCAAAGGTCAGAATCTTTAAAAACATTTTCCAAATAATAATAAACCGATGTGCAATTATGCCAAACATAAGAGTACCTAATCGACTTTATACAAAATGTTCTTAAACCATTAATTCACATTTTTTTTTCACGGAACAATAATTCTCTGGTACGTTCTATCTCGATTATTCTTATTGTTGATGCTGAAATGGAAGGAAAAAGGTGTGTTTGGTCCATAGTATATCTTCATCTTTGTTCTTTATGAGAGAATTTTTTATATAGTAATAGTTATAATACTTGTTTTTATAAGTATGTGAGTTTAAACTCCAGAGTACTTTCTTTCCCATCCCACTGCTTTGCAACTCTTCTTTGCAATGCCTTTTTCAAGAATTTTTAGAAATGCTCTATTTTCCATCCCCTTAATTTACACCGATTCAGAAACCTAGCTTCAAAGTCATTTCTTCCTTGTGATTTGCGAGGTCTGTCATCGATATTTTTAAAGTAATAGGCAGTTTCCTCACGGATGGGTTTGCTTATATACGATCCTGCAATACTCACTCACGATATCTTTGTTTCTTTTCCTACTGATTTGTATTGTCTTCATCTATACCACGGGGTATTTCCTGCTAGTTCATTATTGGCGTCCTTGTAATCTTGTTTATAATAAAAAGGAAATACTATTATTATTATTATTATTATTATTACTTGAAATTGGTAAATATTCGATGTGTCAAATCTTGTCATTGTACTTGAGTTAGATCTGTACAACTTGTTAGGAAAGATCTTCAAAGAATTTGACGTTTTTGATAA
The DNA here is from genome assembly GCA_033239045.1 of Fagopyrum esculentum. Classification (NCBI taxonomy): domain Eukaryota; kingdom Viridiplantae; phylum Streptophyta; class Magnoliopsida; order Caryophyllales; family Polygonaceae; genus Fagopyrum; species Fagopyrum esculentum. The sequence goes on along the minus strand of BSUD01000008.1, from coordinate 109,180,712 downwards.
TGTGTTGTAGCACTTGAGGATCTTCTAAAAGATCATTCTGGAAGATATGCAACTGGCGATGAAATTGCCCTGGTTTGTTTCTTCTTCCCTTGCTGCGAGCTTGTGATTTATTTGTCTTCTCTAAAAATGAGTTTGTCATGATCATTACAGTGTCTTTATATGATTAAGAAGCGGTTTAAATTGAAAGTTGGAAATGCTAAGTTAAGAGTCCAATAGATTGTGATGATTATTTTTAAGATTGGTTTGTCTATTCTTTTTGTTAAACATGTCACTATGTGCTGTTAGTCTTAAGTGGGAGATTTGGTGAATCTTTGTATTGAGAATACTGGTTGGATATTCAGATTCTTCTTTACAGTTTCCATCTAGCTTCTTTATAGTTTTTCCATCTAGAAAATTTGGTCTTTTTACTTTTGGTAAGGAAAAATATTGGTCTCTTGCATTGATGCCAAACATGAATCTGTAAACATAATGAAGTATTTAGCTACTCTGTGCAGGCAGATATATACGTGGCACCGCAGATTGATGCTGCTATGAACAGATTCAATGTCAATATGGTATGCTTTAGTTTTCACAATTTTGGATCTTAATAAATTCCAACGAGTCTCTACTCTAAGCCATACAAGAGTTTTTCTGAACGAATATAAATGATAGATTTACCTCTTTGTTGAAAACATTGCAGGCTGAATTTCCACTTTTAAAGAGGTTGAGTGATGCATACAATGAGCTCCCAGCATTTCTAGAAGCCCTGCCAGTTAAACAACCAGATGCTCCAGACAATTTAAAGTAGCAGGTAGTAGATATAAACACTTAACGTTTGGAAGGCAGACGAGAGTTATTTCAGTCCCAAAAGCTTGGCAATAACAGCACAAATAATACCTGTGTATAAGAGCTACACACTGTGATTGTAGAATTAATATGTCATTTCACTTAAATTAGGATCTTATGAAATATTACCATGATATGGGTACAAATTATTCGTCCATGTTTGAGCTGCACGGATATTTCTACAATAGAGATAACTTACTAGGTTAAGCTCGCTTTGTGGCAAACTAGATATATTGTGCCCTTTACTTCGGGTCGACGCGTTTTCACCCCTATCATTGCTCCGGTTTCCTTTTGTCTTTCGATTGGATGTGTATCCTTCATTCTCTTGTCATATGTTGCTCTTCTTTGTCATCTGGTCTTGTAAAGCATGAGAATCAGTATGTTTGTCAGTCAATGAACTTGAGGGTATCGAATTCCTTTTCCTTATATATAATAACAAGATATGTAAAGAACGGAGTAGGGGATAGAATAAGGATAAAGATATTCTAGAAGGGTGTTGAATAGAGTATGAAAACTTTTCGCAATCGCAATGTCATGGCCTTGAAATGAACCTCAAGATCTTGATATCGAACTTGAAACTTGTAATGTTAAATGTAACTCAAGGCCTTGAAGCGAATCTCAAAGTCTTGACTTAAACTTGTAAAAATTGTTAGTCACGATTTCAAACAATCAAATAAAGTGCGAAAATAAAATCAAGATCACCACGCGTTAGGTTTACGAAGTTCGGCTCTAAATAACCTACGTCCCCACCTAGGGTTTCCGACCCGTAGTATTTAACTATCTATTATGTCACTTCCTTTTGAGTATTAGATACAATCTAGAAGAATTTCTCTTTTTCTCACACTTGTAGCCTCAACCGTTACTATCTAGTCAACTCAGGACCTAGTGAACAATAGCCTAGTTACTGCGTAGAGTAGTTCACAGAGTATAACACTTATGATTAACCTATATCGCTCATTGCGATCATGTGACGATCTCGTGTCGATGGGCTGGAGTATCAATGGGTCTCGATCATCGAGGCCCACAACTCTACATTCAACCCACCAACTAATGACCATAAACTCAGCCCGCCTCTTCTCAAACCCGATCTAATGTCTTCATCTCTAATATTGGAGTTAAGATAGACCAAACCGGGTTTAAACAAACGACCCAACAAATGCCCTCCTAAACTCGGTTCTAAGACTACAAAGCTACCAGTATTGGATTAGGAGTTCATTTGTCTGTCACCAATCCAGGTCGCACATCTCAAGCTTTATGATCAATGTGCAGATAGCTTCTACTGAAGACAAACTTATTTGTTATCACTATCATCGCGCCAAAGTTAGAAGGATTTAGATATCCTTGATCTTTTGTATTTGAATTTGCTTGTGTTTGACCTTCTTCTTGATATAATGGTATCGTACATCAATGTGCTTATTTATTTCATGATACATAGGGTCTTTACACAAGTATAAAGCACTATGGTTGTTAATGTTGATCATAGGAACATAAGTCTTATTCTTTGTTTTTCTAGAAGACCTTTAAGCCAAGTGGCTTCTTTAGTTGCTTCAGTAGTTGCCATGTATTCAGCTTCGGCTGAAGACAGACTACAACTTATTGTTGTTGTGACATCCAAGAGATGTAGTTTCCCACCCACATAAAATAGAGAGCAATGGTGGATTTCATGTTGTCTTTATTACTAGCATAGTTAGAATCTACAAAATCAATCAGGTTAGTTCGAGACGAATTTTCTTTTTACATAGGAGATTTCATTTTAGTACAATTAAGTATATGAACATGTATTTCATAGCATCCCAATGTGAGGGACTAAGGTTAGACATGTATCCACTAAGCATAGATATACCAAACGCTAAATCAAGACAAGTACACAACATAACATACATAATGGAACCAACAATCACATCATAAGACACTTTAGACATGTTGTTCTTACCTTCTTCAATGGAGGGGTAGTCTTTCTTAGACAACTTTAAGTGCCCTCATATGGAGACATGTCCAGGTTTACAATTAAGCATATTAAACTTTTGAAGCACTTTATGCACATATATAGATTGAGATAACAACATGGATTTCTTAGCCATATCCTTGATAATGAAAATGCCTAAAATTCTTTTAGCATGCTCAAGGTCTTTTATGTCCCAGTGTTTTCTCAAATCATGCTTAATACCAGAAATAAGAACTTTAGAGGGGTGTATTCAATCTAGACTTTTAAAGATTTTGACTGATTCTTAATAATCATAGAATTTAAATCTATATAGAGTCAATACAGATTTTGTGAAAATCTTATGTGTTAGGTTTCCGACTTCTATAGAGTTTAGGTATGTATAAAAGTAATAAAGAATCCTACAAAATCAATGAAATAATAGATTCTTTTAAAATCAACAAACTTTTAAATACCATATGAATTTTATGGAAAATTTTAAAGCCTAATTGAATACCAAAAGATTTATATGGATTTTTAAAAATATATATTATATACCCATAGACTTTTAAACTCCAAAAAATTCATGTAGAATCTTAAATGAATACACCCCCATAGAGATATAATCAATATGTCATCAATATATAAGAGCACATATAAAGAATCGTGTTTCTTAATATTCTTAAAGTATAAGCAGTTATCATAATCGCTTCTGACAAAACTAAGTTTCAACATACAAGAATCAAAACAAAGTTTCAACATCTCCCTTAGTTTGTGTCATATAGATAGTTTCAATCAAGTCACCATGCAGAGAAGAAGTCTTAACATCTATTTGTTATAGTTTTCAATCGAACACAACAGTCATAGCAAACATAAGTCTTAAAGTTTTATACTTAATAATTGAAGCAAATATATCATTATGGTCTACCCCTTATCTTTTAGTAAACCCTTTAGCTACAAGTTTGGATTTATACTTAGAAGGTTCATTAAAAGAATCACCTTCTTTAATCTTGTTGTAGTAACAACTTCACCCCAAAGGGTAGACCAACACTAAAAAGCATACATCTTGCTTTCTCAAGCAATGTTCTATTCATCCTCTCAACAGTCCTATTTTGTTGAGGTGTCCCAGTATGGTAAGGTGACGTCTAATGCTAACATTTTGACAATATTCATTGAATTCTCTATTGTAGAATTCAAGTCCGTTGTCAGTCCTAAGGCATTTGACTTTGCTATTGCCTTCGTTTTAAACAAGGTTTTTCCATTTCATGGAAGTTTCAAAGAACTCATCCTTTGTTTTCAAGAGATAGGCCAAAACTTTCCTAGAGTAATGGTCAATAAAGGAGATAAAGTATTCTGTCCTCCTATTGTTTATACTTGTGCAGGCCCCCAAAGGTCAGAATGGATGTACTCTAGAGGTTGTTTGGCTATATAACTAGATAGGGAGAAGAAACTATGTTTGGTTTTCTTACCTAACACACATGTTTCACACAACTCTAGATTAGTAGGTCTCTTATCTATAACACCATCTTGAAACAAGCTAAGCATACCCTTGTTACCCATATGGCCCAATCTATTGTGAATCAAGGAAGTTTAGGCTAAGGTCATGTGGTTAGGAGTCTTAACTAGGTTAAGCTGGGAAGAGGTCACTACATGATGCAATCCTCCTCTCTTAACACTCTTAATCAAGACAACCCTATCTTTAACCACACCATTTTTGATTATGATAGAACACTTTAAGTCATCAAATACCAATTCAAATAGAAGATTTCTTCTAAGTTTAGGTGCTCATCTAACATTTAGAAGATTCTAGTTATTCCATCATGCATGTATAAAGACACGTTTCCTATTCTTTTTATAACTAGACTAATATTGCTTCCTAGCATAACTTCACTAGTATTGTACAATTTTAGAAGAGCACATAAGCAATTCATTAGGGTAATCAGATTCACATATTGATGCAGAATGAGAAGACTTATCCTTGTTAGACTCATCTTTGTTTTTCTTCCTACATTCATTTTGAAAATGCCCTAACTTACTACAATGGAAGCATTTTTTATTCGTTTTATCAGAATCAATATAAGAACTTAGATTTGTCCCTATCATTATCATTTTTCTGCTTATTCTTGTTTTTGATTACTTTTATTGCCTTTCATCATGAGTGCATCAGATTTGTCATCAACTTTTTTATGACAAATCCGAGACAGAACAAGGATCGCCTTAACCTTCAATTGCTAGAACAATGGATGAAGACTTATGAGAGAGGTATTGAAGATGGAGAATATTGATTGACTTGCACTCTTGATGCGCCCTTGACCCCTATGTCCCAAGTTGAGGAAGACGAGGCACTCCGGGTTTGCTCAAATGGACCGCTCACCCGTTCCCGTGTTAAGGCAATCGCCCAAGCTACCGGCTCCATCATTAGCCGCACCGTTGCTTGTCACGGACCCATTGGATGCAAACCGTGCCTCTACACCACCATGGCGCATTTTCCATATTTTAGCGTTTTGTAATAATAAGTCTTTTTATCTTCGGAATATTAATTTCCGGGACTTTATTTCCGGAACTTAATTTCCCGAATTTAAGATTAGACTTTTGGTTTTGGAATTTAATTCGAAAACTTAATTCCGAACTTAAACTCTCAACCTTTCATATTTTTAGGCTTTTCATTTTCGGAACTTTAATTCCGACTTTATTTCCGTCATTTAATTTCCGACCCTTTGTATGGCCTTCATCCACTATATAAGGGGATGATTGGCTCATTTGTAAATCATGCTCAATTTGATTAAGTATTGAGAAGTATTTTCCTCCTACTTACTTGAGCATCATTCTCTCCTCCAATCCTCTCAAAGTTCTTCTTTTGGATCTTCGATCCAAACTCATCCACATTCGAGGATTCTTCAAGAATCAACTCAACCGATCCACTACAAGGCTTGATCGATCAATCTAGATTGACTCAACCATTCGACTTCCGCCTCCATCTCTAAGCTTCCGCAACCCATCTTCAAACGCATTCCCACTTCAACTAAGGAGTAGTTGAGCTTCAACTTGATCTAGATCCGGAAACTTTCATTGACGTGTCCAAGTACGCATCAAATTGGCATAAGAGCAAAGGGATCTAAGCTAAGTTATCTTTACTCTTGTTTTTGTGCGTTATCACATTCATCCTTTTTACCTTTTGTTCATCATCATCTTCATCTCGTTCTTCGCATCTTTATCCACGTTCTTGAAAAAAAAAATTTCGATCCATTTTGCAAAGCAAATTTAGGAGATTTTTGGTTTGCCATCAAACCATTAATCAAAAAATGTTTTTCCTCACCCAATCCGACAACTTTGTTAATCAATTTCACCAATTTTTTGGGATTTTTTGTTGACAAAAATCAGATATTGCATCTATTGATATTCCAAAAACCAAAAACAAGCAAAAACTCTTCAAAAAACGGATTTGTTTCAAAAGAAAAAGTGGATTCATCTCTTACATTCCAAAGGTTCAAAAAGAAATAATTCCACAAAAACAAAAGTAAAAGACGTCCGGCAAACCGGTCCATCCGAAAAATCGGATTTTTGAAAAAGCTCAAAGGCCAAAGCAAGTAAAACTTGCCGTTAAACAAACCGTCCATTTCTTATCTCTCTCTATTTTCTTACACGTTGTAAATTTTCTCTTGATTTTGTGTGCATTTTGGTTCAAATTTGTTGGATTTGCCTTCCTTGCCTAACCGCCACACAGCCTTCCCAAAGGTAGAACCTTAACGCACTTGAACTTGGGTAACATTGACTTAACTTGTCACCTTGCTCATTTGATTGCTTGCAATTTTGTGTCTAAATTTGGAGTATGACTAACGTCGAAATGGAAAATTCTCAGGAATCTCGAGAAAGGCAAGAGCTCACTACCTTAACCGAAGAAAATGCCTCTCTTAGGCAAGAGCTTGAAACTTTGAAGTCACAAATGCGTACCCTTACGACCGCTCCACCGAATCCAAACGGAACCTTGGTCGATGCTTCCACGTCCGATGGACGTCGCAAAGGCAAAGGTATCTAGGGAGCCGAACCATCTAACGGTCGACGGCTTGCCTCCGTCCTTGAAAATCAAAGGCCCTTACAAGATGACGGTCATGAGTCCCACAATGAAGGTGACATGAACCTTGACCCTTCTCCGAATGATTTGCTATATGTTGACACGGAGAATCGGCACAAGCTCTATGAGTACAACCGTCGTAAGTATGGCACTTCCCCTACTCCATCTAGTGCCCAACGCACCAACCGTCCCTCCCGGGTTGATGACCGGTACCATCATCAAACAAACGAGCACCCTCAATGTCCCGAGAATGATCAGTCCGGACAACGCCGCCAACGGCATAGCCGGCAACCGATGTATCATGATTATGACGAGTATGACGAGATAGATGACTTTGATGAGTTCTTTGACGATGAGCGGACTTGGAGCGGGTGGCACATGTCCGTCCATGGCACCCACCCATCTGAGAGCCTTTTGAGAACCAAGATTGAGGAGAAGAATGGTTGCCTCCTCCTAACCCACCAAGGCGTGCACAACATAATCATGGGCGCCAACGGCATAACGATGGCCACCGGCGAGCCCATCACGAAGAGGCCTACATGGCACCACCCGACCGGATCCCTACCAAGCTCGTAGGGAAGGTAAGGTTAAATTTCCGATATTTTATGGTGAATATGATCCTTGTGCATTTCTTGATTGGGCACAGGATATGAAAAGAGCTCTCAAGCATTGCCATTATGAGGAGTATGAGAAAATCAAAGCGGCCACACTTTACTTTGAAGGTGATGCAAAATCTTGGTAGAATCAGTACGAGACCAACTGTGAGAACCGAGGATGGACACCGGTTGCGACATTTGATCAATTGATCTATGTCATGACAAAGAAGTACGTGCCCGACGACTTAAAAAACGACATGCGGTTACAAATTGCCGAATTCCAATAAGGAAGTCTTACCCCGGTGGCTTACTTAGCCAAGCTTGAGGACATGCATATGAAGGCCGGCATCTCGGCCTCCGCCTCCGCCCTTCGAACCAAATTCATGAGCGGCCTAATTAATCCTTTAATCCGGCGCCCCTCGAGATTGTCCCATACAAGGATTTGGGAGCCTTATGTCATGCCGCCATGAAACTCCACAAGCAACATGATAGCATGAATTATAGTCTATATTTTGGGGTTTGTTTGGACATTTTATCTTCAATAATCTGCATGTTTATATATACATTATGTGATTATATTACCATTTCATCTACCTTTGCGGGAATCGAGGTCTACACCTAGTTTGGTTGTAATCGTAGGTAAAATGGCACGTTTTGCATCAAAAAGGAGCAAAAGGAGCTATGGAGTCATTGGAGCTACATTCAGGAAACATCCAGGAAGCATAGCCATGGATTAAAGATTCACTTTGGACCAGATTTGAGAGAGTTCACATTCAGTTGTGACTCACCTCGGTTGACTATAGAGTCACCTCGACCGAGGTGATCCAGAGAAGTCGACTCGACCGAGGCGAACACCTCGGACGCGGCGAGAATATTTTATTCTTGGCTGAGATCTTTTATCTTTGGAAAGAGGATCTTATATTTTTGGGCTTGGCTCCTGGAAGGAAGAAGATATGATAGATCATATATTTTACCTATTTTTATGGGAAGAGATCTTTCTAAGATATCTTATCTTTGGAGAGTAATTTTCCTATAAAAAGGGTCGGATTTCCCACAAATCCGACATTCGCTATCATCCTGCATACATCCGAATACACCGCTGCAGCCATACTCCAGTTGGGAGATTTGAAGAACCTTTTTGAAGGTTGAAGGAAGAAAGTCTATAGCTTTTATAGCTTTTGAAGGGTTTTGTAAGATCATCTTAGATTCCCTTCTTGCTTGTTGTCTTGTTGGATTTCTATCCAAGGAACGCTTGTGTTTTATAATTGATTCAGTTATTGAAGCCTTTCTCTTAAGGTTTTCTTGTTCAATTATTCTCTTTCTCCCCATATATTTGATTAATACTTTCATGATGATGAGTGGCTAATCTCTTTGTGTGATTCTAGGGTGATTGGCTGAAGGTTGTGGGAAAAACAATGATAGAATAATCTTAATCACAGTAGGACCCTAAAAGTTCGAGTCTTTACCTTAACCCTAAGCATCTCGCCCAGTCAATGAACATCTCGGCCGGGGTGGAATTTGGCTGACCGAAGTGACTTATCTGATCCAAAACTGAGAGTTAAGTGTTGGAGTTTGCCAAATCCTATTCTTATTACACCTTTCCTGGTTTAATGCAAGCCTAGGATGAGACTTACCCGGTAATTCCTTTGTTTGTTTACCTAAGATCATAAGTGTAGGTAATAAAGGTTTATCCTTTATTGGGGTTTGAGTGTGCTTTCATCCCATCTTTGTGAGTTAGCCTGAGACTTACCCGGTAAAGGTTGATTCTATTCCCTTAGGTGGCGTGTTAGTTTGAGGTTATAGTTCTTTATCTCAATTCATTGAGACTTACCCGGTAATAGGAGTTACGGTTTTGAATTAGTGAGTAGTGAGACTTACCCGGTGATCTATTCCACTTTAGAAACACCGTCCCTATGCAAAAACCTCAGCTTTGTCCGCTTATCTTTAGATCTTGAGTTGGAACCACAACTAGATGCTTTAATCCCTAGAATTGCATATTTTCTTTATTGACTTTTATCATCTTTGATTGTTTTAATTGCTTTTGTGGTTAGTATTTACAAAGCTTACCTATTCCGACTTTGTTTCACTAAGTCCCTGTGATCGACCCCTGGAATTCCTTGCTTTTTACTACGATTGACCCGTACAATGCGGGTTCGCATCCTTGTTTTAAGCTTACATCTAGGGTTATAAATTTAAAGCTTGCACACACCGTTTGGAGCAAACAAGTTTTTGGCGTCGTTGCCGGAGACTTGGTCTAGACCAAGCCGGTTTCGGTTGTCTTTCGGGGCTACTTGCCCTTGTTGCTATTAACCACTTTTCCTATGAGTTTTGTAGTTTTCTAGATATCCGATGACTACATTTGATCCAGCCTGGATAGCAAGACAAAGTGCTAGGGCGGACCATTATGAATACTTGGAAGAAAAATATTCCTTTTATTGGTTTAACAATGAAAGGGAAAGAGAAAAGGCCATTGAGAAAGAGCTTGCGATATGGGATGAGATGAATGTCCCTAGAAAGACTTCTGAGCAACCTCTTGAAGATTTGTTTGAATCAAGATTGGAGAGGTTGATGAAGAAGGTGGAGGAGCTCAAGGAAAGTACGTTATCCTATGCTAAGCCGGAAGAGGAGCATAAGGAAGTGCTGCAAGTTTCAAGCATTCTCCCAATCGAACTAGAAGTTTCTCCTGAAGCTTTTGAGGAAGAGGAAGATGTAGAAGATCTCGATCCATCTGTTGAGACTTCGGCCGAGGTGAAAGAGAGATTGGCCGAGGTGGAAGAGAGATCGGCCGAGATGGAAGAAGAATCTGTAGAACTGGAAGTGGAAGATGCAGAGAACTGTGGCCAAACTACTGAAACTGTGGCCAAAGTGGAAGAAAGATCAGCTGAGTTGGAAGAGATTTCATGTGTGGATTATCACCCTAACATGAAACTTGTCCCAAGCTTTGGAGAACTTTATAAGGTGCCTTCTCTTACTCCCTTTGGAATTCCTACTAATGTTCTAGATTTCTTCAGGGAAGCACCAAAGAGTTGGAGGTCTCTTCCGAAAGAACCTCCTAAGATCAAGATGAAACCTCCTTTGAAATTGTTGAAAGAAGATGCTCCTTGGATTATAAGGAGTGAAGTTAATGAGCGCTTCACCGCAAAGGCAACGAAGTGTTATTTGATCAAGTATGGGGTCCCTCGCATGCTAAGGACCTTGTACCATCCCCAAGCTAAAGATGGGGAAGCTACTAGGATTCTCGAGAAGCTGTTTTCTCGATCCAGGAAAGGATGGGACGTCAAGCTAGATTATGTCCCATTGAAGTGCAGGAAAGCTAGAAGGATTCCGGTGAGAATCAAACCGTACAAGCATGTACGTGGGAGATCTTACCATTTGCCGGTGAAATTAGGAACCGGAACCTTTTTGGAAGAATTTTATGATGGATGTGATGAGCACTCCACGGTGTTCGAGGTACATTGAGTAATTCTATGAGGAAAGGTCCAGCTAGCGACCTTAAATCAAGCGCTTTTTGGGAGGCAACACAAGGTATTGCTTTCTTTTCCCTTTTTTTTAGTCTAACTTTAGATAGTTTGCTTTGCTTTGCTTTGTTTTTGGCGTCCTAGACAAACAACAGTTAATCTCTAAAGAAGGAATACAACCAAGGAGCGACACTGAATGACAGAAGTTCGAGAAACTGAGAAGACGGAGCTTGACTGAGATACATCTCGGTTGCTATCACAGTACCTCGACCGAGATGCTCTTGGTCAACCAAGGCGATTAGGTCTGACATCCGCTCTGACACCTCGGTCCGCCCAGAAACACCTCGATCGATCTGATGAGGATTGATGCATTTCTAGAGCTTATTTTCTTATTCTGCAGCTCAGCTATGTCCGGTGAGTTTTCTGATTTTAGACTTTTATTTGATCCATTGGGACAATGTGTCCCAAGTATGGGGTATGTGGATCTTATTATGCTTTACTTGGCTTTATGTGTTTATCTGAGACTACATGCATGCATACAGGTTATTTGATTGAGAAAAACGTCAAAAACTGGTTTGAAAAAAAAAATTTTGACCTCGACCGGGGCAGTTCTGGCCAAACGAGGTACTTCACCTCGGTTGACCTAAGAACACCTCGACCGAGGTGGTTTAACTGAGAGTTTTCGAAACGATTTTTTGTGCTTCTTATCTGGATATGATCTCAGTGAAGATCTTGTTTGCTGACTGGTTTTGAAATCTTTATATGTTTAAAAGGTTTTATGATATATTTAAGTTGCTAAATGCTTTGTTTGAAATTTGAAGAACCTTTTTGAAGGTTGAAGGAAGAAAGTCTATAGCTTTTATAGCTTTTGAAGGGTTTTGTAAGATCATCTTAGATTCCCTTCTTGCTTGTTGTCTTGTTGGATTTCTATCCAAGGAACGCTTGTGTTTTATAATTGATTCAGTTATTGAAGCCTTTCTCTTATGGTTTTCTTGTTCAATTATTCTCTTTCTCTCCATATATTTGATTAATACTTTCATGATGATGAGTGGCTAATCTCTTTGTGTGATTCTAGGGTGATTGGCTGAAGGTTGTGGGAAAAACAATGATAGAATAATCTTAATCACAGTAGGACCCTAAAAGTTCGAGTCTTTACCTTAACCCTAAGCATCTCGCCCAGTCAATGAACATCTCGGCCGGGGTGGAATTTGGCTGACCGAAGTGACTTATCTGATCCGAAACTGAGAGTTAAGTGTTAGAGTTTGCCAAATCCTATTCTTATTACACCTTTCCTGGTTCAATGCAAGCCTAGGATGAGACTTACCCGGTAATTCCTTTGTTTGTTTACCTAAGATCATAAGTGTAGGTAATAAAGGTTTATCCTTTATTGGGGTTTGAGTGTGCTTTCATCCCATCTTTGTGAGTTAGCCTGAGACTTACCCTGTAAAGGTTGATTCTATTCCCTTAGGTGGCGTGTTAGTTTGAGGTTATAGTTCTTTATCTCAATTCCTTGAGACTTACCCGGTAATAGGAGTTACGGTTTTGAATTAGTGAGTAGTGAGACTTACCCGGTGATCTATTCCACTTTAGAAACACCGTCCCTATGCAAAAACCTCAGCTTTGTCCGCTTATCTTTAGATCTTGAGTTGGAACCACAACTAGATGCTTTAATCCCTAGAATTGCATATTTCCTTTATTGACTTTTATCATCTTTGATTGTTTTAATTGCTTTTGTGGTTAGTATTTACAAAGCTTACCTATTCCGACTTTGTTTCACTAAGTCCCTGTGATCGACCCCTGGAATTCCTTGCTTTTTACTACGATTGACCCGTACACTGCGGGTTCGCATCCTTGTTTTAAGCTTACATCTAGGGTTATAAATTTAAAGCTTGCACACACCGTTTGGAGCAAACAAGTTTTTGGCGCCGTTGCCGGAGACTTGGTCTAGACCAAGCCGGTTTCGGTTGTCTTTCGGGGCTACTTGCCCTTGTTGCTATTAACCACTTTTCCTATGAGTTTTGTAGTTTTCAGGATATCCGATGACTACATTTGATCCAGCCTAGATAGCAAGACAAAGTGCTAGGGCGGACCATTATGAATACTTGGAAGAAAAATATTCCTTTTATTGGTTTAACAATGAAAGGGAAAGAGAAAAGGCCATTGAGAAAGAGCTTGCGATATGGGATGAGATGAATGTCCCTAGAAAGACTTCTGAGCAACCTCTTGAAGATTTGTTTGAATCAAGATTGGAGAGGTTGATGAAGAAGGTGGAGGAGCTCAAGGAAAGTACGTTATCCTATGCTAAGCCGGAAGAGGAGCATAAGGAAGTGCTGCAAGTTTCAAGCATTCTCCCAATCGAACCAGAAGTTTCTCCTGAAGCTTTTGAGGAAGAGGAAGATGTAGAAGATCTCGATCCAACTGTTGAGACTTCGGCCGAGATGAAAGAGAGATTGGCCGAGGTGGAAGAGAGATCGGCCGAGATGGAAGAAGAATCTGTAGAACTGGAAGTGGAAGATGCAGAGAACTGTGGCCAAACTACTGAAACTGTGGCCAAAGTGGAAGAAAGATCAGCTGAGTT
>BSUD01000008.1:109112441-109158701 GCA_033239045.1 Fagopyrum esculentum | reverse complement strand
TATTCCCTTAGGTGGCGTGTTAGTTTGAGGTTATAGTTCTTTATCTCAATTCCTTGAGACTTACCCGGTAATAGGAGTTACGGTTTTGAATTAGTGAGTAGTGAGACTTACCCGGTGATCTATTCCACTTTAGAAACACCGTCCCTATGCAAAAACCTCAGCTTTGTCCGCTTATCTTTAGATCTTGAGTTGGAACCACAACTAGATGCTTTAATCCCTAGAATTGCATATTTCCTTTATTGACTTTTATCATCTTTGATTGTTTTAATTGCTTTTGTGGTTAGTATTTACAAAGCTTACCTATTCCGACTTTGTTTCACTAAGTCCCTGTGATCGACCCCTGAAATTCCTTGCTTTTTACTACGATTGACCCGTACACTGCGGGTTCGCATCCTTGTTTTAAGCTTACATCTAGGGTTATAAATTTAAAGCTTGCACACACCGTTTGGAGCAAACAAGTTTTTGGCGCCGTTGCCGGAGACTTGGTCTAGACCAAGCTGGTTTCGGTTGTCCTTCGGGGCTACTTGCCCTTGTTGCTATTAACCACTTTTCCTATGAGTTTTGTAGTTTTCAGGATATCCGATGACTACATTTGATCCAGCCTGGATAGCAAGACAAAGTGCTAGGGCGGACCATTATGAATACTTGGAAGAAAAATATTCCTTTTATTGGTTTAACAATGAATCGGAAAGAGAAAAGGCCATTGAGAAAGAGCTTGCGATATGGGATGAGATGAATGTCCCTAGAAAGACTTCTGAGCAACCTCTTGAAGATTTGTTTGAATCAAGATTGGAGAGGTTGATGAAGAAGGTGGAGGAGCTCAAGGAAAGTACGTTATCCTATGCTAAGCCGGAAGAGGAGCGTAAGGAAGTGCTGTAAGTTTCAAGCATTCTCCCAATCGAACCAGAAGTTTCTCCTGAAGCTTTTGAGGAAGAGGAAGATGTAGAAGATCTCGATCCAACTGTTGAGACTTCGGTCGAGGTGAAAGAGAGATTGGCCGAGGTGGAAGAGAGATCGGCCGAGATGGAAGAAGAATCTGTAGAACTGGAAGTGGAAGATGCAGAGAACTGTGGCCAAACTACTGAAACTGTGGCCAAAGTGGAAGAAAGATCAGCTGAGTTGGAAGAGATTTCATGTGTGGATTATCACCCTAACATGAAACTTGTCCCAAGCTTTGGAGAACTTTATAAGGTGCCTTCTCTTACTCCCTTTAGAATTCCTACTAATGTTCTAGATTTCTTCAGGGAAGCACCAAAGAGTTGGAGATCTCTTCCAAAAGAACCTCCTAAGATCAAGATTAAACCTCCTTTGAAATTGTTGAAAGAAGATGCTCCTTGGATTATAAGGAGTGAAGTTAATGAGCGCTTCACCGCAAAGGCAACGAAGTGTTATTTGATCAAGTATGGGGTCCCTCGCATGCTAAGGACCTTGTACCATCCCCAAGCTAAAGATGGGGAAGCTACTAGGATTCTCGAGAAGCTGTTTTCTCGATCCAGGAAAGGATGGGACGTCAAGCTAGATTATGTCCCATTGAAGTGCAGGAAAGCTAGAAGGATTCCGGTGAGAATCAAACCGTACAAGCATGTACGTGGGAGATCTTACCATTTGCCGGTAAAATTAGGAACCAGAACCTTTTTGGAAGAATTTTATGATGGATGTGATGAGCACTCCACGGTGTTCGAGGTACATTGAGTAATTCTATGAGGAAAGGTCCAGCTAGCGACCTTAAATCAAGCGCTTTTTGGGAGGCAACACAAGGTATTGCTTTCTTTTCCCTTTTTCTAGTCTAACTTTAGATAGTTTGCTTTGCTTTGCTTTGTTTTTGGCGTCCTAGACAGACAACAGGTAATCTCTAAAGAAGGAATACAAACAAGGAGCGACACTGAATGACAGAAGTTCGAGAAATTGAGAAGACGGAGCTTGACTGAGATACATCTCGGTTGCTATCACAGTACCTCGACCGAGATGCTCTTGGTCAACCAAGGCGATTAGGTTTGACATCCGCTCTGACACCTCGGTCCGCCCAGAAACACCTCGACCGATCTGATGAGGATTGATGCATTTCTAGAGCTTATTTTCTTATTCTGCAGCTCAGCTATGTCCTGTGAGTTTTCTGATTTTAGACTTTTATTTGATTCATTGGGACAATGTGTCCCAAGTATGGGGTATGTGGATCTTATTATGCTTTACTTGGCTTTATGTGTTTATCTGAGACTACATGCATGCATACAGGTTATTTGATTGAGAAAAACGTCAAAAACTGGTTTGAAAAAAAAAAGTTTGACCTCGACCGGGGCAGTTCCGGCCGAACGAGGTACTTCACCTCGGTTGACCTAAGAACACCTCGACCGAGGTGGTTTAACTGAGAATTTTCGAAACGATTTTTTGTGCTTCTTATCTGGAAATGATCTCAGTGAAGATCTTGTTTGCTGACTGGTTTTGAAATCTGTATATGTTTAAAAGGTTTTATGATATATTTAAGTTGCTAAATGCTTTGTTTGAAATTTGAAGAACCTTTTTGAAGGTTGAAGGAAGAAAGTCTATAGCTTTTATAGCTTTTGAAGGGTTTTGTAAGATCATCTTAGATTCCCTTCTTGCTTGTTGTCTTGTTGGATTTCTATCCAAGGAACGCTTGTGTTTTATAATTGATTCAGTTATTGAAGCCTTTCTCTTAAGGTTTTCTTGTTCAATTATTCTCTTTCTCCCCATATATTTGATTAATACTTTCATGATGATGAGTGGCTAATCTCTTTGTGTGATTCTAGGGTGATTGACTGAAGGTTGTGGGAAAAACAATGATAGAATAATCTTAATCACAGTAGGACCCTAAAAGTTCGAGTCTTTACCTTAACCCTAAGCATCTCGCCCAGTCAATGAACATCTCGGCCGGGGTGGAATTTGGCTGACCGAAGTGACTTATCTGATCCGAAACTGAGAGTTAAGTGTTAGAGTTTGCCAAATCCTATTCTTATTACACCTTTCCTGGTTCAATGCAAGCCTAGGATGAGACTTACCCGGTAATTCCTTTGTTTGTTTACCTAAGATCATAAGTGTAGGTAATAAAGGTTTATCCTTTATTGGGGTTTGAGTGTGCTTTCATCCCATCTTTGTGAGTTAGCCTGAGACTTACCCGGTAAAGGTTGATTCTATTCCCTTAGGTGGCGTGTTAGTTTGAGGTTATAGTTCTTTATCTCAATTCCTTGAGACTTACCCGGTAATAGGAGTTACGGTTTTGAATTAGTGAGTAGTGAGACTTACCCGGTGATCTATTCCACTTTAGAAACACCGTCCCTATGCAAAAACCTCAGCTTTGTCCGCTTATCTTTAGATCTTGAGTTGGAACCACAACTAGATGCTTTAATCCCTAGAATTGCATATTTCCTTTATTGACTTTTATCATCTTTGATTGTTTTAATTGCTTTTGTGGTTAGTATTTACAAAGCTTACCTATTACGACTTTGTTTCACTAAGTCCCTGTGATCGACCCCTGGAATTCCTTGCTTTTTACTACGATTGACCCGTACACTGCGGGTTCGCATCCTTGTTTTAAGCTTACATCTAGGGTTATAAATTTAAAGCTTGCACATACCGTTTGGAGCGAACACAACAACTTGAAACACCTCGATATTCAAGGTATAATTCTTCATCTAGTCAATATGCTTATACCTTTAATCCCCGTTCTCGAGATGTTTCTAGTTCTCAAGATTCTAGCGCCGCTAAAGGATCACCACGGATGGGTCAACCCACCCGGAAAGCGACTACCGAGAAAACAACATACCGTGGCCCCGTTGCTCCAACACATACGCCTCCGGGCCAAACCCAACAAGGATCTCAAACGGTGGCCCGCCCAAGAGAACTCATGTGTTTCAAATGTAGCGGGTTTGGTAATGTCCAACGTGATTGCCCGAACACCAAGCGGGTGATGTTTGTCAACCCATCATATGACGATGGCGAAGATGACTATAATGTGATATCCTCTTGGAAGATGACCATGATGTCGACCCCTACTATGGCATGGAGTCTTGCCACGAACAACTTGCTTGTGGTCCGGCACAACCAGGTAAGTTTGCTCTAGTCTCTCGTCGTATTTTGGCTATAAAAGAGCTTCTCCCTATTGACCAAAGCGAGAATATCTTCCACTCTCGTTGCTTGGTCAATAACACTAGTCTCTCTCTTATCATCGATGGGGGTTCGTGTTGTAATATTGTCAACGAAAAAGTGGTGAAACACTTTAAGTTGCCTACAACCCCCCACCTACAACCTTATGGACTCCAATGAATTTCCGATAAGGCAAGTGACACCGTCACACAACAAGCGTGGGTGACGTTTCTATTGGAGCCTATGTTGATAAGGTCCTTTGTGATGTTATCAAAATGGACGCCAGAAATTTTAGTTGACTATGCAGAATGAAAGAGGCAACAAGTTATCGATGACACAACTAAGGTGCCGGCAACATCGGACTCTCCTCGAACCTCTCCCGATGTTGTGGATGCTTCCGGATCCCGTACCTCCGGCCCTAAGGTTCATGCTACCGAAGCAAGAGGTAGTAAGAGTATTGTCCCTACACATGCACCTCCCGCTCCTAACATTCAAGGACGATGTGAGCCACGAATCCTATTGGCTCGACGGCATAATTTGACACCGGTCATGGAAGGTAAGTTTCCTTGTTTCTACTTGTTCCTTTTTGTTTATCCATTTCTCATGACCCGAGTAATGTGCCACACGAGGTGTCTTTGTTGTTGTCCGAATTTCAGGAAATGTTTTTGACAAACTACCACCCGGCTTGCCACCAATCTGAGGAATTGAGCACCAAATCGACTTGGTACCCGGCGCGTCTTTGTCCAACCGTGCCGCATACCGTGCAAGTCCGGAAGAGACCAAGGAGCTACAACGCCAAGTCCAAGAGCTCCTAGACTGGGGATATGTTCGTGAGTCCTTGTCTCCATGTGTCGTGCCGGTCATACTTGTTCCCAAGAAAGACGGATCTTGGCGGATGTGCGTAGATTGCCGAGCCATCAATCAAATAACCATCAAGTACCGTCATCCGATCTTGCGCCTCGATGATATGTTGGACGAGCTCCATGGTGCCACCAGCTTCTCAAAGATCGATCTCCGGAGCGGATACCATCAAATCCGCATGGCCCAAGGTGATGAATGGAAGACGGCTTTCAAGACGAATCATGGCCTCTACGAATGGCTTGTCATGCCATTTGGTCTCTCCAACGCCCCATCCACATTCATGCACCTCATGAACCATGTCTTGCGCCGATTTTTGGGTATTTTCGTAGTAGTTTACTTTAATGATATCCTTGTCTTTCGTAAGTCTTTGGATGAACACATCGGGCACCTTCGCCAAGTGCTCGAGTGCCTTAGACTAGAGCAATTGTATGTCAATTTGGAGAAATGTGTCTTTTGCTCGGAAACCAAAATCTTTCTTGGCTATGTCGTGTCTAAGGACGGACTACGAGTGGACGAATCATAAGTTCGCGCCGGAGTGGCCTACTCCTACTACGGCCACCATGGTTCGAGCCTTTCTCGGCTTAGCGGGCTTTTATCGACGCTTTGTCAAGGACTTTAGCTCGATAGCGGCACCGTTACATGAGCTTACTAATAAAGGTGTCACATTTGAGTGGCGTGACACCCATGCTCGAACGTTTGAGTCGCTCAAAGACCGTCTTTGTAATGCGCCACTACTCCAACTCCCCAACTTTTCGAAAACCTTTGAGGTGGAGTGTGACGCATCTAATGTGGGCATTGGGGGGGTTATCCTACAAGAGAATCGGCTCATTTCTTACTTTAGCGAAAAATTTCCCGGTCCCTCACTCAACTATCCAACTTACGACAAGGAACTATATGCTTTAGTTCGTTGTTTAAAAACATGACAACACTACTTGTGGTCGAAGGAGTTCGTGATTCATTCGGATCATGCGGCTCTTTCGTATCTCAAGGGTCAAACTACTTTGAGTCAGCGCCATGCAAGTTGGGTAGAATTTCTTGAGATCTTTCCTTATGTCATTCGACATAAGAAAGGTATAGAGAATATGGTAGCCGACGCCCTTTCTCGACGATATATCCTTCTTGTGCATATGGACGCCAAGATCCATGGATTTGCTCTTATCAAAGAGTTATATGCCACGGATCTTGACTTCAAGGATATATTCGCTCAATGCCTTGACCTCCGAGAGCATGGGTCTTTCTTTATTAACGATGGCTACTTATTCCGTGCGGGGAAGCTTTGTATCCCGCGCTCGAGTATTCGTCATTTATTGATAATAGAGGCCCATGAGGGTCTTAGTCACTTCGGTGCTACTAAGACTCTCGCCGCTATACAAGAGCACTTCTTTTGGCCCCGTATGCGCAAGCATGTGACACGCTTTTGCACAAGTTGCATCACATGTCACCATGCAAAATCGCGCCATGGTCCGGATGGATTGTATTCTCCTTTACCTATACTAATGGGACCTTGAGAGGATCTTTCTATGGACTTTGTGGTTGGCCTATCCATTTCAAAACGAGGCAAAGACTCCATTTTCGTGGTAGTCGATCGTTTTTCAAAAAGGGATGTAAGAGCACACAAAATGCTAGCGAAGTCGCTACCCTTTTCTTTGACAATGTTGTGCGCTTACATGGAATACTGCGTTCCATCCTTAGTGATCGGGATGTAAAATTTGTGAGCCCTTTTTGAAGAACCTTATGGGAGAAACTTGGAACCAACTTGTTGTTTTCAAGTAGATATCATCCCCAAACCGATGGTCAAACGGAGGTGACCAATCGGACTCTCGGCGCTCTACTTAGAGTGACCCTTAGGAATAACACACGCAAGTGGGAGGACTTACTTTCTATCGTGGAGTTTTCATATAACAGGTCTCGACACTCGGCAACCAAGCTTTCACCTTTTGATGTTGTCTACGGCCTTAATCCACACACCCCGATGGACTTCACTCCGCGACCACTCAAAGACGGAGAACACATCACCGGAGCAAGTCGTGCCGCTCACATCATTGAGCTTCGTGAGCGGACTAGGACACAACTCCAACGGCGTGCCGATAAACTTGCCTCACAACGCAACAAAGGGCGCCGTCCACTCTCATTCGAGCCCGGTGATCTTGTTTGGCTCCACTTAAGGAAGGAGCATTTTCCATCTCGCCGCAAAGGCAAGCTCTCGGACCGCGATGATGGACCGTTCCGCATCTTATCCCGCCATGGCCCGAGTGCATACAAGTTGGAGCTTCCGGACGACTATGGCGTGCACCCAATGTTCAATGTCAAGGATCTTGCACCATACATTGAGCCCCTATTTGACGAAGGTGAAACGGGGACGTTTCACATCCAAGATGGGGGGTTGATGCGCCCTTGACCCCTATGTCCTAAGATAAGGAAGACGAGGCACTCCGGGTTCGCTCTGATGGACCGCTCACCCTTTCCCGTGCTAAGGCAATCACTCAAGCTACCGGCTCCATCATTAGCCGCACCGTTGCATGTCACGAACCCATTGGTTGCAAACCGTGCCTCTACGCCACTGTTACGTCTAGGAATAGTGTGATGTGCACGCAATAAGTCTTAAATTTATACTCGTTATATTTATCCTAACTCCTAGCGAACCCGCAGTGTACGGGACGTGTAGAAAGGTAAGTATTCCGAGGTCGAACACAAATACTAATGTGAAATCGAGTCAAATAATTATCAAAGATAGTGTGAATCTAGACTAAGATAAGATGAGGAACAAAGAAAATGGAAAACATAATGTTTTTGTTGGTTTTTGTGGTGATCAAGCAAAGATCACAAGTCAAGCAAGGTAATAAAACAACTAATAACTCAAGCTAGCAAACGAACAAGTGACACAAAGCACAAGTATATGATCAAGAGAGAAAAGTAGATTCTAGAGGTCAAGATTTCCGGTTATGGCATAGGACTCAAGGTTCTAAAGATTTTAAGGACATGCTGCGGTGTTGGGGAAAGAATGTTTCACTAATGAAAGCGATTACCGGGTAGGTCTCTCACTTCACTAATCCCGCATCAAACTCCTATTACCGGGTAGGTCTCAAGGGGTTAGAGTAAGGAATTCCACACAAACTAGATACTACTTAAGGGTAACCCTCTCCTTACCGGGTAAGTCTCGGAATAGGGAAATCTCAAGCAATAACCTTAGCACACTCGATCCAATAGCGGCTTATGAGGCTCACTACTACCTAGCATTCATCTTCTAAGGTATCTAAGATCGGAAATCATCGGGTAGATCTCTTCCCTCACTTAGGTTTATAGCATTAGGGGATCCTAAGCTAAATTGGGCTTAATAAACACTAGGATTTAAACAACCAAGGACCCTAACATTCAGATTTATCATTTAAAAAGCAACAGGAGAATAAATCGGACTGTTCTACAGATAAATCGGCCGATTTATCGGATGAACATGTCGATTTTTCCTTCTGTTGTGAGTTTCGTGCATATAAATCATCCTAAACTAACATATAAGCCCATCCTATCATCACCCTAGCCATAACCATCAATCCATCACTCCAGAATCACAGCAAACTAGCCAATAATATGCATGTCAAGATCCAAAATCATCAAACAAGCATACATGGTGTTCATAGATGGATAATGAAAGATAAACAAACAAAATCAATAAATCCCAGCTGAATCTAAGTTGTAGCAAGACTTACAAACTCTTAAATGAAGATTCAAAACGTTCTTAACAATCCTTGCAATTAGTTCTTCAATCCAAGACTACAAAATCACTCAAAATCACTCAAAACTCTTAGAATGGTGTTCTTCTTCTTCCTTCAATCCTTGAGAGCTTTTCTTCTCCTCCAATCTTGCTTCCAAAATCAATGAGTTGTGAATGAGAGTGTGGGAGAGGAGAGATGCTCAGCAACCACCAGCAGGACCACTTATATTCTCCACCAAGAGCAAGGACGGGCAAGAGATCCCGTGGCTTAAGCTGTCAAAGCCCCAAAAATCGACCCAGTAGGAGAAAATCCTCCGATTTAGCTGCTAGCTGGTCCGATTTTCTTCAGCAGAAACATGCTATGCTCGTTTAGCCATGAGTTGATCCATTGCTTGCACCAATAGTGGTCTTTGTGTCCTTTGTTGCTCCAATTATGCTCCTCCAAAGCTTTGGATGTGTACCATCATGAGGCTTGGCCCTCTAATGTATCGGTTAATGTCCAAAAGACCCCCGAAATACCTACAAAGCAACGCACAAGTCCGTGTAGACGTCTATCTCGACAAAATACGTGAATTGAGTGCAAACGTCGCGAATTTGTGCTAAACCGTGCATGAATGAGTGATGAATCTATCTAAATGATTACCTAAACCTAAGTCATAAATTGTGTTATCAAAAATACCCCATACTTAAGGTTTGCTCGTCCCCGAGCAAATTCCCAACAATAGACTACAAGATAACATGATTTATGTATGCAGAAAAATGGCAAAATCTTTTTGGTTTTGTGCTTCTAATTTTGGATCACCTTCATAGTCATGTTTCATGGCAATGGACAAGCAATCATGTATCAAATAAATGAAAACATGAAAAGACAATTACACTTAACTTGATAGCATGCAATGAAATGTAAAGATGAAGAAGTCTAGATGATCATGAGCATATCCAATCTAAATCACTTAGTCTTACACACATGCAAGTAGGTCATAAGGACTTGTGAAATAGAAGGCCAAGAAACGTTGTGATTAGGCGGGAATTTTCTAGGCTATGTGATGCTAATCCGGGAAAGGAACTAAACAACCACAACTTTAAATTTTCTTATCAACTTCCCTCAAGTGTATATTTTTCTTCATTTTCTTTTCTTTCTTTTATTTTTGAGACAATGGCATTGGTGTACAAAAGCCGAAACCTTGGTGATTATCCATTCTCGGGTTTTTTCTATTTTTTGAGATGCATCCACACCGAGCACACATACCAAAGCTCGTTAGGACTATCAGTTTATTTGACTTTGGCAAGGCACCAACACCCGATTATGTGAAGTGTACCGAGTTACTTGTCATTTAAACTAACGTCCCCAAACCTATGTTTTTGTCTACACTTTCACAACAAATTCAGCATTCTTATTCATAATATTCTTTCATCAACATCTTCACCCCACACTTGCTTTTCACACACATCAACACACTAGCATGCTCCTATTCCCGGATGGGTCAAAAGAGGTCAATTTATATCAATTGAGGTGCTCAAACAACATGATCAAGATGAGAAGTAGAGAAAGATGAATTGCCTCATTCATTCCTAAATGATGTGCAAGAACTAGCATGCAATTTCGATTTTCAATACTCAATTCAATCAAGGCAAACATTCATGATCACACATCATTCATGGGATTCAAGATAAGTACTTCAAGTCCACATATGCTATCATCAATTTGACACATAAGGCCATCCATAGCCAATTCACAAGACAATTTCATCATAAGGGTCATTCCCAAGCTTTAGAAGCACTAAAAATTTTTAAATTTTCTGATTTTTTTTTTTTGGATTTTTTTTTCGAAATATGTATGTACAATGCAAGACATAATGAAACATGTGACAAAATTAAACTATCCTAGATGCTAATCATGCAAGTGATCATGAAACCCCACCCCATACTTAGAAACACATTGTCCCTAATGTGTAAACTAAATAAAGAAGTGAAAGAGAGTCCTCACAATGTAAAATTGGTGATGCTTTGGTATTTCGGGTCTCATTGAATGATGATGGTGGATGATCGATCAAGGATGGTAGAGAGCTCTTGATGTTCATTATGATGTCGGAACCCGCTCTTGGCACCGCAAGCCGTCCAAGTTCCACGTCCGCTCCACCCATGCTTGATTGGAGATCACCACTTTCCTTTACAGAGGAAAAATCGGACCACTTGCCCAGAAAATCGGCCGATTTTGTGCATGAACAGTCCGATTTTTCTGGGTGCTTTCCTCTTCGTCCATGTGCTTGGATCTTGTACCTTCAACTGGTCCATGAGGCTTTCACATGACCTCCAACGTCTCATAACTCATGACAATCAACAAGATCTAGCACCCAAAAACACAAAAGAAAAACAAAGCACACCAAGAGTGAGATTAAACAAAAGCAAGAAAAAGAAAGGGAAAAATATGTATCAATGGGTTGCCTCCCATTAAGCGCTTCTTTAAGGTCATTAGCTTGACCAAATTCAGGAGCGTTTCAATCAAGGTGAAGTGGGGCAATCACTTCCACCGTTGCTTCCGGGATGTACTTCTTCAAACGATGCCCATTCACCTTGAAGTTACCACAATGATCTCCTCCTATCTCCACCGCTCCATGAGGAAAAACTTTCTTCACCACATATGGGCCCGTCCATCTCGATTTGAGCTTTCCGGGAAAGAGCCGCAGCCTTGAGTTGAAGAGAAGGACAAGGTCTCCTTCACTCAACTCCTTGGGGATGATCCTCTTGTCATGCTACCGCTTGGTCCTCTCCTTGTAGATCCGGGCATTCTCGTATGCATCCAACCGGATCTCCTCAAGGGCGTTCATGTCTAGCAACCGCTTCTCACCGGCCTCCTTGAGATCGAAATTTAGCCACTTAATGGCCCAATAAGCTCTATGCTCCATCTCTACCGGAAGGTGGCAAGACTTGCCATAGACTAGCTTGTAGGGAGTGGTGCCAATTGGTGTCTTGAAGGCGGTCCTATAAGCCCACAAAGCATCATTGAGCTTCATAGCCCAATCCTTTCTCGTCCTTGATACCGTCTTCTCAAGAATGGCCTTGATCTCCCGGTTGGAGATCTCCACTTGGCCACTAGTTTGGGGATGGTAAGGTGTTGCCACCTTATGAGTCACCCCATACTTAGCCAAAAGTGCCTCAAAGTTCCTATTGGTGAAGTGCTTCCCTCCATCACTTATGATCACCCTTGGTTTTCCAAACCTAGGGAAGATCACTCGGTTAAAGAACCGCACAACAAGCTTGGCGTCATTTGTAGGAGAGGCGATTGCCTCCACCCATCTTGAAACATAGTCAACCGCCAATAGGATGTAGAGGTTGCCACATGAAGAAGGGAATGGTCCCATGAAGTCCACACCCCACACATCAAATATCTCCACCTCTTGTATGTTGTTCAAGGGCATCTCATTCCTCCTTGAGATGTTACCCGTCCTTTGGCAAGCATCACAAGCTACCACAAAGCTTTGCACATCCTTGAACAAGCTTGGCCAAAAGAAGCCCGATTGCAACACTTTAGCACATGTCTTGTGTGAGCTAGCATGCCCTCCACATGGCAAGGAATGACAATGGCGGATCACACTCTCCACCTCATCCTCCGGTATGCATCTTCTAAACATTCCATCCGGCCCTCTTTTGAACAAAAGTGGCTCACTCCAATAGTAGTGCCTCACATCCTTGAAGAACTTCTTCCTTTGGGCATATGTTAATCCGGGAGGCACTTCCTCACACAGCAAGTAGTTCACAATGTTGGCATACCATGGTTCACTTCCTCTAGCCACTTGGAACAAGCACTCCTCCACCATTTGCAATTGCTCATCCCGGAATGAGTCATCAATCGGGATGTCGTCTTTCTCAATCTCTAAAGGAGGTAGTCTACTAAGGTGATCCGCCACGGAGTTCTCGGATCCCTTCTTGTCCCGGATTTCCAAATCAAATTCTTGAAGAAGAAGGATCCATCGAATCAACCTAGGTTTGGCATCCTTCTTTGTAAGGAGGTAACGGATCGCAGCATGATCCGTATAGACAATGACTTTCGCTCCAACAAGATATGAGCGGAATTTCTCAAAAGCATACACCACCGCTAGCAACTCTTTCTCGGTTGTGGCATAGTTAAGTTGGGCGTCATCTAGCGTCTTGCTAGCATAATAAATGGCATGAGTTCGCCCATCTTTCCTTTGCCCCAAGACAGCCCCAACGGCTACATCGCTTGCATCACACATGATCTCAAACGGTAAGCTCCAATCCGGAGGTTGCATGATAGGTGCGGAGATCAAAGCGTTCTTCAACCTACAAAATGCTTCAAGACAATCTTTGGAAAAGACAAATTCAACATCCTTCATTAGTAGGTTAGTGAGAGGCTTAGAAATTTTAGAGAAATCTTGAATGAACCTCCGGTAAAAACCGGCATTCCCTAAGAAACTCCTTACCCCTTTCACCGAGGTAGGTGGTGGCAACTTCTCTATCGTTTCAATTTTTGCTCTATCAACCTCAATGCCACGGTTAGACACCAAGTGTCCTAACACAATACCTTCACTTACCATGAAGTGGCATTTTTCCCAATTCAAGACAAGATTTGTCTCCTCACATCTTTGCAATACTAATGACAAGTTAGCCAAGCAATTATCAAAGGAAGAACCATAAACAGAGAAATCATCCATGAACATTTCCATGATATTTTCTATGTATTCCGAAAAGATAGCCATCATACACCTTTGGAAGGTGGCGGGTGCATTACACAACCCAAATGGCATCCTTTTATATGCAAAAGTACCCCATGGACATGTAAAGGTTGTTTTCTCTTGGTCATCGGGGTGGATAGGGATTTGGAAGTGATAACACGATTTATGATCTAGATTTAAGTAGTCATTTAGGTAGATTTCTCACTCATTCATGCAAGGTTTAGCATTAGTTCAAGGCGTTTTGCACTCAAATCATGTACTTTGTCGAGATAGACGTCTACACGGACTTGTGTGCGTTTTGTAGGTATTTCGGGAAGTTTAGAGCTAAACCGACGCGTTTAAGGATCGTTCATTTAGGTGACACACTCCCGGGCGCATTAAGACACAAGCCAAGGGCTGAGGAGGACTCATGGAGCCTTACCAACACTAGCCATGCACCAAATCACAGCTTAATAATCAAAGGCGAAGTTTCTGCATAGAATCACGGTTCTCTGACGAACCACGGCCGTGGAAATGACCGTGGATTTTGCCAGATTCTCGTGACAGCTGTGCCACGATTCTCATGGACAGCTCATGCAAATTTGTTATAAAAGTGGTCCTTCATGGATTGTGAGGAGCAGCTGGGGTAGTTTGGGAGCAGCTCATCCATTATCCATTTCTCTCTAACAAATGTATTCTCAAGAGAAGAAGATTTTTTTCTAGGAAGGAAAGTGCCAAAGAGGAGAAGGAAGGTTCCATTGAAGAGGAGAGAAGAACACACACCATAGCTTCTTGTATTTCGGATTCTTTTTCTAAAGTTTTGTGAACCCTTGAACCTTCTTTTGGAAGGGTTGTAAGTTGTTCTAATTCCATTTTCAGATTGGTTGTTTTTGAAGTTCACTTGTTCATCTCTTTTCTTTCATTACCTTGCAATGGATGTTATGATTTTATGTTTGTTTGCTTTGATTTCCATTATGAATGTTGTAGGCTAAATTGATGTGGTTCTAGGGTAAGGAAAGGATGGTTATGGCTAGAGCTATGATAGGACGGACTTAGATTTACCTTTGGATGATTTTTGTTTAAGAACGTACATGCTGTTAGAAATCACGGGTAGTTCTTGAAGAACCACGGCCGTGGTTTAAGTAGAACAAACCGTGATTCTCTCTGGTTCGAAGGATCTTGCCTTAGACCTATAAAATGTTGAAACCCTAAGTGTTTGCTAAAAGTTTAACCTACCCTAGGGTGACCTAGTGTAGTGACTAAGTGTTAGGAGAGACTTACCCGGTGATCCTTCCCCTTAGAATTTAAAATAGCAACCCTAGGGTAGTGGTGAGCCTAATAAGCTGCCATTGGATTAAATGTGCTAGGATAGTTGCTTAGGATCTCCCTTTCCGAGACTTACCCGGTAAGGATAGGTTAGATCCCTAATTAACGAATCCGGTTTATGTGGAATTCCTAACCTTAGGTTCTTAGAGACTTAACCGGTAATGAGACCTTAGGTATGGACTAGTTGGACCATGAGACCTACCCGGTAATTGATCCCAATTTAGAAACACTTAATCCCAACATATCATAGTAAAATCCAAAGAATGAATAGATAACTTGAGCTCCATGCCATAACCGGAATTTCCGACCCCTAGAATCCGTCTTTTCTTTCCTTGATCATTATCTTGTTTAACTTGTTCATTTGTGTTTATTCTTAGTTTTAGTTTGATTGTTTACTTGCATGAATTCTGATCTTTGATTGATCACCGAAAACCAACCAAAGAACATTTGAGATTTTCCATTTCTTTATTTCTCTCTTTTCCTTAGACTTAGATCTTTACTAAACTCAATAACAATTTTGAATCAATTTCACCTTAGTCTTCGAGTTCGACCTCGGAATACTTATCTTTCTACGAACGTCCCGTACACTGCGGGTTTCGCTAAGTAGTTAGGATTTAGTTCGAGTTATAAATTTAAAACCCATTTGCGCATCACAATCTTAGCGTAACAAGTTTTTGGCGCCGTTGCCGGGGACTAGGTCTAGATTGAGTCTATTTTGTGATTGTTTCTAGTGTAGATCTTTCTTGTTGCTTTTGATCTCTTTTGGTTTGTGTCTTTGCTTTTCAGGACATCTACTACTCTTTAGGTGTATGTGAAGATCTCGTGGAAAGGATTTAGCTCCATTCGATCCCGAACCGGAGAAAACCCTTCGATCTAGATCTAAGAACATCCGAAAAGAGAAAGAGATGGCCGGAAGAAACCTCCAAGCTGAATTGGATGAAGCCTTAGAACAAATAAGGCTAAGAGATGAGCTCTTGGAGGAAGAAAGGAGACTTGCCAATGAGAGGCAAGAGGAAACTAGGAGGGAGATTGAGGAGATTAGGCAAGCCCTTGTTCAAGGAGAGCTTAATCGCCGACAACCTCCACCTCCTCCACCACAACCGCAGCCGGCGGCCAATGTTAGGGTTGTTCCCATTGCTATCGAGGAACCACAAACCCTAGGGAGGTGTATGGATCCGACACAAAGAGCACACCGACCGGGTGTGAATCTAGGAGATCCCGCAACCCACAACTATGAGCTCCGCCCTCAAGTTCTACAAATGATCCGGCATGATCAATTTGGAGGGATGGAAGGAGAGTCTCCTCACCAACATTTGATGAACTACGAGATTTTGATGGAGACTCTTAGGCCGCCAAGATTGGAGAGCAACAACCATAAGCTAAGAGCCTTTTCTTTCTCTCTTAAGGATAAGGCCTTGGCTTGGTATCAATCTATTCCACAAGGGCGAGTTGGTACTTGGGAGGAGATGACAACCGAGTTCTTGACCAAGCTCTTCCCACCTTCCAAGACCACCGAATTAAGAGGGAAGATCAATGTCTTCGTGATGAGGGATAGAGAAAGTTTGTTCAAGTCTTGGGAGAGATTCAAAGACCTTCTCCTAGATTGTCCACACCATGGCATACCGAAAATTGAGCTATTGGAAATCTACTTCAAGGGACTTGATGAAGATAGCCAATTCAAGCTTCAATCTCTTTCCGGTGGGATATTTATGGAGAAACATGTAGATGATGCTTGGGAGTTTGTGGAGAAGCAAGCTCTAGTGATTGAGAAGTACTCTCATAGGAAGAGTGAAGGAAGAAAGGCGGGAGCATATGAGGTGAGTGAAGTCACCATGAGCAATTTCAAGCTTGACGCCATCAACAATGAGTTGAAATCCTTGAGGGAGTTGTGTGCTACAACCTTGAAGAGCCAAGCAACTCCTCAAGCACCTCCACAAGCTAACTTGTCTTCCAAGGAGGAGGATGTGAATTATATGGGAAGGGGCAACTTCAACAATTACAAGGCCCAAGAAATTTCAACAACAACCGGCAATTCAACAATTACCAGCCCAACCACAACCACCCCGGATTTTCTTACTCCAATCCGGATGGAGCCTTGAACCCTCCCGCCTCCACAAGCACAACTCCACCACAAAGAGCTTCACAAGAACCTCCACCCGGTTTTTCTCAACCTTCAAAGGATAGGACCGAAGTCATGTTTGAGCAATTGCTAGGAAGGTTGAGTGGACTCGAGAGCACCGTGACCTCAATCTCTAAGGCTCAAAAAGTCTTGGAAGCTCAAGTGTTCCAAAAGGCGGGTGAAGCCCATAGAGATCCGGGAAAGCTTCCCGGAAGAACCAAAGACAACCCAAGGGGCCAAGTGTTGGCTATCACAACGAGGAGTGGGTTGAGTATGAAGGATCCTTTGCCCAAGGACCAAGCTAAGGGAAAGCAAGTAGTGGTAGAAGAGGGAAGAAAGCAAGAAGATGGAGGCAAGAGCAAGGATGTAGAGCCAACCTATGTAGCACCACCTCCATACAAGCCACCACTACCATTCCCACAATCAAGAGCGAGAGCTCGTTTAGATAATCATTTTGGTAAGTTCCTTGAACTAATGTCCAAGTTACATATTAACATTCCGTTCATGGATGCCATCTTAGGAATGCCGGCGTATGGCAAGTTTTTGAAAGAAATACTCTCCAACAAAAGGAAGTTGGAAGAGTATGGGGAGATAAGGATGACCAAGAAATCCTCGGAGTTGATCCAAACAATGAAGGAGGAAATGCCTCCCAAGCTAAGAGATCCGGGCTCTTTTTGCGTTCCAATTGGAGTAGGAGACGTGAAGTACGAGGCCCTTTGTGATCTTGGGGCGAGTGTAAGCATCATACCGCTTGCACTTTGCAACAAAGTTGGGCTAGGAGAGCCAAAGCCGGTCAAGATGACCCTCTATATGGCGGACCGCTCTATCACTCATCCGGTTGGGATTCTAGAGGACATTCCGGTGCAGCTAGAGGGATTCTACGTGCCTATCGATTTTGTAGTGTTGGACATTCCGGCGGATTATCCGGTTCCTATCATCTTAGAAAGGCCTTTCCTAGCCACTTCCGGATGCTTAGTGGATTGCAAGAACGGGACTCTCTCCTTCAACATTGGAGAAGAGAACATCAAGTTCAAGTTGTCCACCATGATGAAAGGGACAACCCTTGATGAAGATATTTTCAACATAATCGAGCAAGAAGAATCTAGAGAAGTTGTGAGCTCGATCTTGATCAAGGATCCTTTGGAAAAGGTTCTTACCCTAAGCATGATGGAGAAAGATGATGAGGAGGCTTGCAATGAAGAGATCAAAGCCTTGGATGCATTGGAAGATGAGCCAAGAGTTGGTTTTGAGAGCCACGAAGAGGTGCTGAACAGCTGCAAGTTCCACGGTCGAGATTTACAAACCACGGCCGTCAAACTTTCTGGACAACTCCGAGAAGCAAGCTTGGCAAGAACCACGGTCGTGGAAAATGAGCAACCCGTATTTCCAACCGTGGTTTTCCCTGAATCAGCTCTTGATGATGATCAAGCTTCTAGGAGCCATGGGGAGTCTTCATTTGCTTTGGATTCATCTCATCCAACCTTGTTTGGATCATCTTCAACCGATAAAGGTCCTCCCTCACTTGAACTTAAACCCCTCCCCTCTCATTTAAAGTATGCATTTCTTGGTGATAATTCTACATACCCTGTGATTGTTAATGCATGCTTAAGTGATGATGAACTTGCTAAATTGCTGCATGAACTAAGATTGCATAGGAAAGCCATTGGTTATACTATAGATGATTTGGTTGGCATTAAGCCATCTTTGTGCATGCATAAAATAATGATGGAAGATAACCACAAACCCTCTATTGAACATCAAAGGAGATTGAATCCTATAATGAAAGAGGTGGTCAAAAAGGAAATCATTAAGTTGCTAGATGCGGGAATTATCTGCCCTATCTCGGATAGTAAGTGGGTTAGCCCCGTTCATGTAGTGCCTAAGAAGGGTGGAATGACGGTAGTAACTAATGAGAACAATGAACTAATACCGACTAGGACGGTTACGGGGTGGAGAATGTGCATCGATTATAGAAAGTTGAACATGGCCTCTAGGAAAGATCACTTCCCTCTCCCCTTCATTGACCAAATGCTAGAAAGGTTAGCTCAACACTCTCACTTTTGCTATCTAGATGGATATAGTGGATTCTTCCAAATCCCTATCCACCCCGATGACCAAGAGAAAACAACTTTTACATGTCCATGGGGTACCTTTGCATATAGGAGAATGCCATTTGGGTTGTGTAATGCACCCGCCACCTTCCAAAGGTGTATGATGGCTATCTTTTCGGAATACATAGAAAATATCATGGAAGTGTTCATGGATGATTTCTCTGTTTATGGTTCTTCTTTGGATGATTGCTTGGCTAACTTGTCATTAGTGTTGCAAAGATGTGAAGAGACAAATCTTGTCTTAAATTGGGAAAAATGCCACTTCATGGTAAGTGAAGGGATTGTGTTAGGGCACTTGGTGTCTAACCGTGGCATTGAGGTTGATAGGGCTAAGATTGAAACAATAGAGAAGTTGCCACCACCTACCTCGGTGAAGGGGGTAAGGAGTTTCTTAGGGCATGCCGGTTTTTACCGGAGATTCATTCGAGATTTCTCTAAAATTTCTAAGCCTCTCACTAACCTACTAATGAAAGATGTTGATTTTGTTTTTTCCAAAGATTGTCTTGAAGCGTTTTGTAGGTTGAAGAACGCCTTGATCTCCGCACCTATCATGCAACCTCCGGATTGGAGTCTACCATTTGAGATCATGTGTGATGCGAGCGATGTAGCCGTTGGGGCCGTTTTAGGGCAAAGGAAAGGAGGGCGTACTCATGCTATTTACTATGCTAGCAAAACGCTAGATGATGCCCAACTCAATTATGCTACCACCGAGAAGGAGTTGTTGGCGGTGGTGTATGCATTTGAGAAGTTCCGCTCGTACCTTGTTGGAGCGAAGGTCATAGTTTATACGGATCATGCGGCGATCCGTTATCTACTTACAAAGAAGGATGCCAAACCAAGGTTGATTCGGTGGATCCTTCTTCTTCAAGAGTTTGATTTGGAGATACGGGACAAGAAGGGATCCGAAAACTCAGTGGCGGATCACCTTAGTAGACTCCCACCATTGGAGCTTGGGAAAGACAACATCCCGATAGATGACTCATTCCGGGATGAACAATTGCAAATGGTGGAGGAATGCTTGTTCCAAGTGGCTAGAGGAAATGAGCCATGGTACGCCGACATCGTGAACTACTTAGTGTGTGAGGAAGTGCCTCCCGGATTAACATATGCACAAAGGAAGAAGTTCTTCAACGATGTGAGGCATTACTATTGGAGTGAGCCACTTCTATTCAAGAGAGGCCCGGATGGGGTGCTTAGAAGATGCATACCGGAAGATGAAATGGAGAGTGTGATCCGGCATTGTCACTCCTTACCATGTGGAGGCCATGCTAGCTCACACAAAACGTGTGCAAAGGTATTGCAATCCGGTTTTTATTGGCCTAACTTGTTTAGAGATGTGCAAGGTTTTGTAGCGGCATGTGATGCTTGCCAAAGGACGGGCAACATCTCAAGGAGGAATGAAATGCCCTTGAACAACATCCAAGAAGTGGAAATATTTGATGTGTGGGGTGTGGACTTCATGGGACCATTCCCTTCTTCATGTGGAAATCTCTACATCCTATTAGCGGTGGACTATGTGTCAAGATGGGTGGAGGCAATCGCCTCTCCTACAAATGATGCCAAGGTGGTGGTGTGGTTCTTCAACCGAGTGATCTTCCCTAGGTTTGGAACACCAAGGGTGATCATTAGTGATGGAGGGAAGCACTTCACAAATAGGAATTTTGGAGCACTTTTGGCTAAGTATGTGGTGACTCACAAGGTAGCAACACCTTACCATCCCCAAACTAGTGGCCAAGTAGAGATCTCCAACCGAGAGATAAAGGCCATTCTTGAGAAGACGGTGTCTAGGACTAGGAAGGATTGGGCTATGAAGCTCAATGACGCATTGTGGGCATATAGAACCGCCTTCAAGACACCGATTGGCACCACTCCTTACAAGTTAGTCTATGGCAAGTCTTGCCATCTTCCGGTGGAAATGGAGCATAGAGCTTATTGGGCCATTAAGTGGCTAAATTTTGACCTCAAGGAGGCGGGAGAGAAGAGGTTGCTTGATATAAACGCCCTTGAGGAGCTCCGGTTGGAAGCCTATGAGAATGCCCGGATCTACAAGGAGAGGACCAAAAGGTGGCATGACAAGAGGATTATCCCCAAGGAGTTGAGTGAAGGAGATCTTGTCCTTCTCTTCAACTCAAGGCTAAGACTTTTTCCCGCCAAGCTCAAATCAAGATGGACCGGGCCATATGTAGTGAAGAAGATCTTTCCCCATGGAGCTATTGAGATAGGAGGGGAGCATTGTGGAAATTTCAAAGTGAATGGGCATCGCTTGAAGAAGTATATTCCGGGAGCCCCGATAGACATGATTGCCCCGCTTCACCTTGAATAGACGCTTCCGAGTTTGGTCAAGCTAATGACCTTAAAGAAGCGCTTGGTGGGAGGCAACCCATCGGTAACATTTTTCCCCTTTCATTTTTTATTTTTACTTAGATTTTTTTGTTTTTGTGTGCTTTGTGTGTTTCGTGTTTCGTGTGTGTGCTAGAAGCATTAGTGGCTTTGGAAGCTTTTCTTGACATATGAAGGATGATGATGAAACCCTCACCAATTATGGGTGGAGCGGACACGGAACTTGGACGGCTAGCGGTGCCTAGCGCGGGTTCCGAAGCTTTGATGGATGTTTAGAGCTCTCTACCATGGTTGATAGGATCATCCAACATCAATTCACTTGAACAATCCCGAATACCATAGCAAACACTTTTACATTGTGAGAACCTTCTTTCACTCTCTTTACTTGTATACCACATTGGGGACAATGTGTTTTTAAGTATGGGGTGGGGTTCGCATGATCCCTTGCATGATGAGCATCTAGGATAGCTTAAAATTCGCACATGTCTTGCATTGTACATACTTAAATCGAAAATCCCATAAAAATCAGAAAATTTAAAAATTTTTGTGCTTTCTAGGCTTGGATATGATCCTAATGATGAAATCTTGTCTTATGAATGGCCTTATGTGTTGAATTGATAAATGCATATGTGGACTTGAACTACTTCTCTTGAATTCTATGAATGATTTGTGACTATGATGTTTGCCTAGAACGGATGGAGTATTGAAAATCGAAATTACATGATAGTTCTTGCATACCATCTAGGAATGAATGAGGCATTTCATCTTTCTCTACTTCTCATCTTGATCATGATTGCTTAAGCACCTCAATTGATATAAAATTGACCTCTTTTAACCCATCCGGGAATAGGAGCATGCTAGTGTGTTGAAGTGTGTGAAAAGCAAGTGTGGGGTAAAGATATTGATGAAAGGAATGTCATGAATAAAAATGCTGAAATTATTGTGGAAGTGTAGCCAACAATATAGGTTTGGGGGCGTTGGTTCAAATGACAAGTAACTCGGTACACTTCACATAATCGGGTGTTGGTGCCTTGCCAAAGTCAAATGAATCAATAGCCCTAACGAGCTTTGGTATGTGTGCCCGGTGTGGATGCACCTCGAAAAAAATAGAAAAAGCCCGAGGATGGCTAATCATCGAGGTTTCGGCTATTGTACACCAATGCCATTGTCTCAAAAACAAGTCAAGAAAAAGAAAAGGAATCAAGATAAGGAAAAATATACACTTGGGGGAAGTTGATCGAGGACAAGGAAGTGAAGTTAGTTCCATTCCCGGATTAGCATCACATGACCTAGAAAATCCCCCACCCAATCACAACGTTTCTTGACCTTTTATGTCACAAGACCTTATGACCTACTTGCATGTTTGTAAGACTTAGTAATCTAGATTGGATATACTCTTGATCTTCTTGACTTCTTTATCTTTACATCTCATGCATGTCTTTGAGTTAAGTATAATTGTCTTTCCATGCCTTTATTTGTTTGATACATAATTGCTTGTCCAATTGCCATGAAACATGACTATGAAGGTGATCCAATAGCAGAAGCACAAACCCAAAAAGATTTTGCCATTTTTCTGCATACATAAATCATGCTATCTTTTAGTCTATAGTTGGGAATTTGCTCGGGGACGAGCAAACCTTAAGTATGGGGTATTTTGATAACACGATTTATGATCTAGATTTAAGTAGTCATTTAGGTAGATTTCTCACTCATTCATGCACGGTTTAGCATTAGTTCAAGGCGTTTTGCACTCAAATCATGTACTTTGTCGAGATAGACGTCTACACGGACTTGTGTGCGTTTTGTAGGTATTTCGGGAAGTTTAGAGCTCAAACGACGCGTTTAAGGATCGTTCATTTAGGTGACACACTCCCGGGCGCATTAAGACACAAGCCAAGGGTTGAGGAGGACTCATGGAGCCTTACCAACACTAGCCATGCACCAAATCACAGCTTAATAATCAAAGGCGAAGTTTCTGCATAGAATCACGGTTCTCTGACGAACCACGGCCGTGGAAATGACTGTGGATTTTGCCAGATTCTCGTGACAGCTGTGCCACGATTCTCATGGACAGCTCATGCAAATTTGTTATAAAAGTGGTCCTTCATGGATTGTGAGGAGCAGCTGGGGTAGTTTGGGAGCAGCTCATCCATTATCCATTTCTCTCTAACAAATGTATTCTCAAGAGAAGAAGATTTTTTTCTAGGAAGGAAAGTGCCAAAGAGGAGAAGGAAGGTTCCATTGAAGAGGAGAGAAGAACACACACCATAGCTTCTTGTATTTCGGATTCTTTTTCTAGAGTTTTGTGAACCCTTGAACCTTCTTTTGGAAGGGTTGTAAGTTGTTCTAATTCCATTTTCAGATTGGTTGTTTTTGAAGTTCACTTGTTCATCTCTTTTCTTTCATTACCTTGCAATGGATGTTATGATTTTATGTTTGTTTGCTTTGATTTCCATTATGAATGTTGTAGGCTAAATTGATGTGGTTCTAGGAAAAGGAAAGGATGGTTATGGCTAGAGCTATGATAGGACGGACTTAGATTTACCTTTGGATGATTTTTGTTTAAGAACGTACCTGCTGTTAGAAATCACGGGTAGTTCTTGAAGAACCACGGCCGTGGTTTAAGTAGAACAAACCGTGATTCTCTCTGGTTCGAAGAATCTTGCCTTAGACCTATAAAATGTTGAAACCCTAAGTGTTTGCTAAAAGTTTAACCTACCCTAGGGTGACCTAGTGTAGTGACTAAGTGTTAGGAGAGACTTACCCGGTGATCCTTCCCCTTAGAATTTAAAATAGCAACCCTAGGGTAGTGGTGAGCCTAATAAGCCGCCATTGGATTAGATGTGCTAGGATAGTTGCTTAGGATCTCCCTTTCCGAGACTTACCCGGTAAGGATAGGTTATATCCCTAATTAACGAATCCGGTTTATGTGGAATTCCTAACCTTAGGTTCTTAGAGACTTAACCGGTAATGAGACCTTAGGTATGGACTAGTTGGACCATGAGACCTACCCGGTAATTGATCCCAATTTAGAAGCACTTAATCCCAACATATCATAGTAAAATCCAAAGAATGAATAGATAACTTGAGCTCCATGCCATAACCGGAATTTCCGACCCCTAGAATCCGTCTTTTCTTTCCTTGATCATTATCTTGTTTAACTTGTTCATTTGTGTTTATTCTTAGTTTTAGTTTGATTGTTTACTTGCATGAATTCTGATCTTTGATTGATCACCGAAAACCAACCAAAGAACATTTGAGATTTTCCATTTCTTTATTTCTCTCTTTTCCTTAGACTTAGATCTTTACTAAACTCAATCACAATTTTGAATCAATTTCACCTTAGTCTTCGAGTTAGACCTCGGAATACTTATCTTTCTACGAACGTCCCGTACACTGCGGGTTTCGCTAAGTAGTTAGGATTTAGTTCGAGTTATAAATTTAAAACCCATTTGCGCATCACAATCTTAGCGTAACAGGAAGAATCCACTATAGCCATCTAGGTAGCAAAAATGGGAATGTTGAGCTAACCTCTCTAGCATTTGGTCAATGAAGGGGAGAGGGAAGTGATCTTTCCTAGAGGCCATGTTAAGCTTTCTATAATCAATACACATCCTCCATCCCGTAACCGTTCTAGTGGGGATTAGTTCATTGTTCTCATTAGTCACTACGGTCATCCCACCCTTCTTAGGTACTACATGAACGGGACTAACCCACTTACTATCCGAGATAGGGTAGATAATTCCCGCATCTAGCAACTTAATGATTTCCTTTTTAACTACCTCTTTCATTATAGGATTCAATCTCCTTTGATGTTCAATAGAGGGTTTATGATTATCTTCCATCATTATCCTATGCATGCACAAAGAAGGTTTGATGCCAACAAGATCATCAATGGTGTATCCTATTGCCTTTCTATGCAGTTTCAACTCATTCAACAATCTATTAAGCTCATCATCATTCAAAGATGCATTCACAATCACCGGATAAGTAGAATTTGAACCAAGGAAAGCATACTTTAAATGAGAAGGAAGAGGTTTAAGATCAAGTTGAGGAGGACCTTTTTCGGTTGGAGACGATCCATACAATGTAGGTTGAGATGATTGCAAAGCCATGGAAGCCTCCTTGAAGTCCCTTGATGATTGCTCATACTCAAATGGTTGATGCTGAAAAGACTCAGGAAAATCGGCCCAGGAGGAAAAATCGGACGATTTTTCTGAGGGTGGGTCGATCTGAGTTTCTGTTTTTGCCAAACTGGCTGAAGTTTCAGCCCAAGGCCAAAAATCGGCCGATTTTTGCCCTCTAGTCCGATTTTTCTGTCTGTTTTCCTCTTCTTCTAGCTCTTCAAACCCAACACTTGGTAGCTCGTCCAATGCATTCAAGGCCTTGATTACTTCATTTCTACTCTCCTCAACTCCTTCCTCCATCAAGCTTGAGCTAAGAACCCTCTCAAGTGGATCCTTGAGCAAGATTGAGCTCACAACCTCTCTAGACTACTCTTCTTCAACTATGTTGAACACATCCTCATCAAGGGTTGGCCCTTTCATCAAGGTGGAAAACTTGAACTTGATGTTCTCTTTTCCAATGTTGAAGGAGAGAGTCCCATTCTTGCAATCTACTAGACATCCGGAAGTAGCTAGGAAAGGTCTTCCCAAAATGATAAGAACCGGATAGTCCGCCGGGATGTCTAAAACAACGAAGTCTATGGGCACATAGAACTTCCCTAGTTGCACCGGAATGTCCTCCAAGATTCCAACCGGATGAGTGATCGAGCGGTCCGCCATGTAAAGGGTCATCTTGACCGGCTTTGGCTCTCCTAGCCCAACCTTGTTGCAAAGTGCAAGCGGGATGATGCTCACACTTGCCCCAAGATCACATAGGGCGTCATATTTCACTTCTCCTACTCCGATTGGCACACAAAAGGATCCCGGATCCCTTAGCTTAGGAGGCATCTCCTCCTTCATCGTTTGAATCAACTCCGAGGATCTCTTAGTCATCCTTATCTCCCCATACTCCTCCAACTTCCTTTTGTTGGAGAGTATTTCCTTCAAGAACTTGCCATATGCCGGCATTCCTAAAATAGCATCCATGAACGGAATGTTAATATGCAATTTAGACATTAGTTCAAGGAACTTACCAAAGTGATTGTCCAAGCGAGCTCTTGCTCGTGATTGAGGGAACGGTAGTGGTGGCTTGTATGGAGGCGGCGCCACATAGGTTGGCTCTACATCCTTGCTCTTGTCTCCATCTCCTTGCAAAGGCTCTTCCTCTATCATTACTTGTTTCCCTTTAGCATTGTCCTTAGGCAAAGGATCTTTCATGCTCAACCCACTCCTTGTAGTAATGGCCAACACTTGGCCTCTTGGGTTTTCTTCGGTTCTTCCGGGAAGCTTTCCCGGATCTCTATGTGCTTCACCCGCCTTTTGGAACACTTGTGCTTCCAAAACCTTTTGAGCCTTAGAAATTGAAGTCACCGTGCTCTCAAGACCACTCAACCTTCCTAGCAATTGCTCAAACATCATTTCGGTTCTGTCCTTTGGAGGTTGAGTAAATCCGGGTGGAGGTTCTTGTGAAGCTTTTGGTGGTGGGGTTGTGCTTGTGGAAGCGGGAGGGTTCAAGGCTCCATCCGGGTTAGAGTAGGAGAACCCCGGATGGTTGTGGTTGGGCCGGTAATTGTTGAATTGCCGGTTGTTGTTGAAGTTCCTTGGGCCTTGGTAGTTGTTGTAGTTGTCCCTTCCCATGTAATTGATATCTTCCTCCTTGGAAGATAGGTTAGCTTGTGGAAGCACTTGAGGAGTTGCTTGGTTCTTCAAAGTTGTAGCACACAACTCCCTCAAAGACTTTAGCTCGTTGTTGATGGCGTCAAGCTTGAAATTGCTCATGGTGACCTCACTCACCTCATATGCTCCCGCCTTTCTCCCTTCACTCTTCCTATGGGAGTAATTCTCAATCACTAGAGCTTGCTTCTCCACAAACTCCCAAGCATCATCTACATTCTTCTCCATGAAAGTCCCACCGGAAAGGGATTGGAGCTTGAATTGGCTATCTTCATCAAGTCCTTTGAAGTAGATCTCCAATAGCTCAATTTTCGGTATGCCATGGTGTGGACAATCTAGGAGAAGATATTTGAATCTCTCCCAAGACTTGAACAAACTCTCTCTATCCTTCATCACGAAGGCATTGATCTTCCCTCTTAACTCGGTAGTCGTGGAAGGTGGGAAGAACTTAGTCAAAAACTCGGTTGTCATCTCCTCCCAAGTACTCACTCGCCCTTGTGGAATGGATTGATACCAAGCCAAGGTTTTATCCTTAAGAGAGAAGGAAAAAGCCCTAAGCTTATGGTTGTTGCTCTCCAATCTTGGCGGTTTAAGAGTCTCCATCAAAATCTCGTAGTTCATCAAGTGTTGATGAGAAGACTCTCCTTCCATCCCTCCAAATTGATTATGCCGGATCATTTGTAAAACTTGAGGGCGGAGCTCATAGTTGTGGGTTGCGGGATCTCCTAAGTTCACACCCGGACGGTGTGCTCTTTGTGCCGGATCCATACGTCTCCCTAGGGTTTGTGGCTCTTCAATGGCAATGGGAACAACCCTAACATTAGCCGCCGGCTACGGTTGTGGTGGAGGAGGTGGAGGTTGTTGACGATTAAGCTCCCCTTGTACAAGGGCTTGCCTAATCTCATCAATCTCCCTCCTAGTTGCTTCTTGCCTCTCATTGGCAAGTCTCCTTTCTTCCTCTAAAAGCTCATCTCTTAGCCTTATTTGCTCTAAGGTTTCATCCAATTCAGCTTGGAGATCTCTTCCGGCCATCTCTTTTCCCTTTTTGATGCTCTTGGATCTAGATCTAAGGGTTTACTCCGGTTCGGGATCGAATGGAGCTAAATCCTTGCCACGAGATCTTCGCATACACCTAAAGAGAGAGATGTCCTGAAAAGCAAAGACACACACCAAAGAGAGATCAAAAGCAACAAGAAAGATCTACACTATAAACAATCACGAAATGACTCAATCTAGACCTAGTCCCCGGCAACGGCGCCAAAAACTTGTTACGTCTAGGAATAGTGTGATGTGCACGCAATAAGTCTTAAATTTATACTCGTTATATTTATCCTAACTCCTAGCGAACCCGCAGTGTACGGGACGTGTAGAAAGGTAAGTATTCTGAGGTCGAACACAAAGACTAAGGTGAAATCGAGTCAAACAATGATCAAAGATAGTGTGAATCTAGACTAAGATAAGATGAGGAACAAAGAAAATGGAAAACACAATATTTTTGTTGGTTTTTGTGGTGATCAAGCAAAGATCACAAGTCAAGCAAGGTAATAAAACAACTAATAACTCAAGCTAGCAAACGAACAAGTGACACAAAGCACAAGTATATGATCAAGAGAGAAAAGTAGATTCTAGAGGTCAAGATTTCCGGTTATGGCATAGGACTCAAGGTTCTAAAGATTCTAAGGACAAGCTGCGGTGTTGGGGAAAGAATGTTTCACTAATGGAAGCGATTACCGGGTAGGTCTCTCACTATACTAATCCCGCATCAAACTCCTATTACCAGGTAGGTCTCAAGGGGTTAGAGTAAGGAATTCCACACAAACTAGATACTACTTAAGGGTAACCCTCTCCTTACCGGGTAAGTCTCGGAATAGGGAAATCTCAAGCAATAACCTTAGCACACTCGATCCAATAGCGGCTTATGAGGCTCACTACTACCTAGCATTCATCTTCTAAGGTATCTAAGATCGGAAATCATCGGGTAGATCTCTTCCCTCACTTAGGTTGATAGCATTAGGGGATCCTAAGCTAAATTGGGCTTAATAAACACTAGGATTTAAACAACCAAGGACCCTAACATTCAGATTTATCATTTAAAAAGCAACAGGAGAATAAATCGGACTGTTCTACAGATAAATCGGCCGATTTATCTGATGAACAGGTCGATTTTTCCTTCTGTTGTGAGTTTCGTGCATATAAATCATCCTAAACTAACATATAAGCCCATCCTATCATCACCCTAGCCATAACCATCAATCCATCACTCCAGAATCACAGCAAACTAGCCAATAATATGCATGTCAAGATCCAAAATCATCAAACAAGCATACATGGTGTTCATAGATGGATAATGAAAGATAAACAAACAAAATCAATAAATCCCAGCTGAATCTAAGTTATAGCAAGACTTACAAACTCTTAAATGAAGATTCAAAACGTTCTTAACAATCCTTGCAG
The DNA here is from genome assembly GCA_033239045.1 of Fagopyrum esculentum. Taxonomy (NCBI): domain Eukaryota; kingdom Viridiplantae; phylum Streptophyta; class Magnoliopsida; order Caryophyllales; family Polygonaceae; genus Fagopyrum; species Fagopyrum esculentum. The sequence continues at coordinate 109,129,233 of BSUD01000008.1, read as the reverse complement.
CTAGTTCTTCAATCCAAGACTACAAAATCACTCAAAATCACTCAAAACTCTTAGAATGGTGTTCTTCTTCTTCCTTCAATCCTTGAGAGCTTTTCTTCTCCTCCAATCTTGCTTCCACAATCAATGAGCTGTGAATGAGAGTGTGGGAGAGGAGAGATGCTCAGCAACCACCTGCAGGACCACTTATATTCTCCACCAAGAGCAAGGACGGGCAAGAGATCGTGGGACACGTGGCTTAAGCTGTCAAAGCCCCAAAAATCGACCTAGTAGGAGAAAATCGTCCGATTTAGCTGCTAGCTGGTCCGATTTTCTTCAGTAGAAACATGCTATGCTCGTTTAGCCATGAGTTGATCCATTGCTTGCACCAATAGTGGTCTTTGTGTCCTTTGTTGCTCCAATTATGCTCCTCCAAAGCTTTGGATGTGTACCATCATGAGGCTTGGCCCTCTAATGTATCGGTTAATGTCCAAAAGACCCCCGAAATACCTACAAAGCAACGCACAAGTCCGTGTAGACGTCTATCTCGACAAAATACGTGAATTGAGTGCAAACGTCTCGAATTTGTGCTAAACCGTGCATGAATGAGTGATGAATCTATCTAAATGATTACCTAAACCTAAGTCATAAATTGTGTTATCAGCCACCATGTCATGAAGCTTGTCAAGTCGGCACCGTTCCGGCGCATTTTCCACATTTTCCATATTTTAGCGTTTTGTAATAATAAGTCTTTTTATTTTCGGAATATTAATTTTCGGGACTTTATTTCTGGAACTTAATTTCCCGAATTTAAGATTAGAATTCTGGTTTCGGAATTTAATTCGGAAATTTAATTCCGAACTTAAATTCCCAACCTTTCATATTTTTAGGCTTTTCATTTCGGAACTTTAATTTCGACTTTATTTCCGTCATTTAATTTCCGACCCTTTGTATGGCCTTCACCACTATATAAGGGGGATGCTTGGCTCATTTGTAAATCATGTTCAATTTGATTAAGTATTGAGAAGTATTTTCCTCCTACTTACTTGAGCATCATTCTCTCTTCCAATCCTCTCAAAGTTCTTCTTTTGGATCTTCGATCCAAACTCATCCACATTCAAGTATTCTTCAAGAATTAACTCAACCGATCCACTACAAGGCTTGATCGATCAATCTAGATCTACTCAACCATTCGACTTCCGCCTCCATTTCTAAGCTTCTGCAACCCATCTTCAAACGCATCCGCACTTCAACTAAGGAGTAGTTGAGCTTCATCTTGATCTAGATCCGGAAACTTTCATTGACGTGTCTATGGACGCATCAACTCTTCCTTCCAATCGATCGATCGAATATATAAAACTAGGGTTGAGATTATAATTATTAAAATCCTCCTTTAGTTATAAGGTTTATATTTTAGTAATTAATATAAATAACCCTTTATTTATTATTAATTACCAACTCCATAATATATTTTGTACTATTACAAAATATATCTTTTTCCACCATATAGTCATATATGGTAATTTCTCTCATTAATTGATCTAGTTCACCTGCTCGTTATGGTGTGACTTCGTAGGACCCGATAAAATTAGCAATATGTCTATCATATAAACGTACCGATCATGGTAACTTCTAACAAAATGTCATGACCCCTAATATTATCGGATATATATATATATATATATATATATATTCCTATATTTAATGTCCTATCTCATCATCAGTAATTGCACATTGGATAAAGATCACAATTCCTTCAGTCTTCCACTTGTACTTTCATACAAGTGTGCAATGTTAAAATTCCCTTATGTGATGGAAATCATCTTTACCATCAGATATGTTTCCTGAACTCTTGAGATCAAAATGTCAGTACAGATCAAATCTGAGCATGGTCATGCGTTTACACAATTCTCACTCTTCAAGTGATCGGGGACACCAATCCTACCCAGCGCATCAAAGTGTGCCTGGTATAAGAGGATTAATTCAATCTTGCAACGACTATAACTCTCACTCAAAGTTTGACCACCCTGATCATTGCCTTTATAACTGTCTTTACGGTCCGTATTTAACAACGTCTAAGATATGTCATTCTTCAAAAGAAAGTTATATCAAGCTCATGTTAAGGAACTCACTAATAATGATAATCACTATAACTTCTCAACAAGTCATGAGAGTCGTAGGATCGGTCTATCCGATGAGTATCCACATACTCACCTATGTAAGGGACTAGACATCTTCATGTCCTATGAACTATGAAACCCACATTCATCATACGCTCACAAGATGGTCTACTTTAGAGTCGTTTGTATCCAAGTTAACGACTCAGACCACGGATCCTTTCAATTTAATAATTTTAGTTCACTTAATGTGGTTTCATTCACTAGAACTTTTTCAGTAAGCACATTTGATAATTAATAAATTGTCTGAATACTTTATTTAATACAAGTAATAATTAAATAAGAATATTAAAACTCATATATAAGTCAATCATAAACTCCATGACAAAACAAACGTTTTCTCAATCCAAACACATAAGTTCATAATTCTCTAACGTGTTTGAGCCCTTTGGCCTGCGTATAACTATTATGCTTAGGCCTATTCGTGGGTTTAGTCAGTGGATCTGCAATGTTATCATCTGTGTGCACCTTGCACACCCTTACATCACCCCAAGCTCAGCTATAAACTGCCCAATCTAGATCGCTTCCTTAGCCGTTTCTCCCGCAATAAGGTATTCTGCCTTTGTGGTTGAGTCCGCAACCGTGTCCTATTTTTGGCTTTTCCAACTGACCGCTCCTTCGTTCAAAATGAAGACGTATCCAGATTGCAACTCAAAACCATCTCTGTCTGTCTGGAAACTAGCATTGGCATAGCCCTTGATAACTAACTCATCATCACCTCCATATACTAGTGGATCATCCTTAGTCCTTCGCAAGTAGTTTAGGATATCCTTCACAACTTGCTAGTGAATGTCACCGGAATTCGATTGGTACCTGTTACACATACTCAAAGCATATGCAAAAATCTGGTCGAGTACAGGTCATTGCATATAGGGAACCTTGCTCATCCTCTTAATCTCACTAGGTGTCTTAGGATACTAGGTTTTGCTGTGATAGATCTCATGTTGCATAGACATATATCCTTTCTTGGAAATTGCCATCTTGAATCTCTAAGGACCTTATCTATATAAGTTCCTTGACTTCTAGATCTATCTCTAAAGATCTTGATGCCTATTATGTACTCGTCATCCCCCTAGATCTTTCATTGAGAAATGTTTCTTAAGACGTCCATTTATTGTTTCAGCATCGGAATGTCATGTCCAATGATCAGTATGTCATCCACATACAGGGCTAGGAAAGTCAGCTTGCTCAAATTTTTTTGTAAACACATGGCTCTTCTTCACATCTAATGAAATCAAACTGTTTGATCACTTTATTAAATCAAAGATTCCAACTCTTGGATGCTTTCTTTTAAGCTTGCAAACCTTCCTAGGATATTCCAGATCCTTAAAACCTTCAAGTTGCATCATATATACATCCTCTTCTAAATAGCCATTTAGAAAGGTGGTCTTGAGTCTTGACATCCATTTGTCATATCTCATAATCTTAAAATGCGGCAATCGTTAGGATTATCCTAATGGACCGGATCATGACGACCGACATGAATGTCTCTTCATAGTCAATATCATAAATCTATTTAAATCCCTTGACAACCAACCTTTCCTTATAAATATAAATATGTCTATCCTTGTATGTCTTTACTTTAAAGGCTCATTTGTAACCAATAAGTGCTACCCCATCAGACAAATCAATCAAGTCCCATACTTGATTTTCAAACATGGATTCCATTTCAGATCTCATGGCTTCAAGCCACTTTCTAGAGTTCTGATCCGTCACAACTTGCTTGTAGGATGCAGACTCGTTATGTTCCATGAGGAGACTTCGATCTCGGTATGCAACACATAGTCATCCAAATGTCTAGGTTGTTGTCTTACCCTGTTTGATCTCTAAGTTGGGCTAACAATAAGAGAGATTTCAGCTGTATGATTTCCTTCATCATTATGCAGTTCCTCATTTGTAGAGTTCTCCATATCAGTATGTAGATCATCTTCAGCCTAATCTGCTGTAAAAATTGATTTGTGAACTGGATTAACTTGTCTTGTAAGAGGTTCATCAAAATAGTCAAGTTTCTCAGTGACATCTTGCATGCCCTCGTGTTGTTGTGTTTCTTGCTCACACTTAATCTCATTAATCTTAACTTTTCTCCCACTAGGCTTCTTGGAAAAGAATTCCTTTTCCAAAAAGACACTATCTCGAGCAACAAACACTTTGTTCTCTATGGGATGGTAGAAATCGTACCCCTTGGTTTGCTTGGGATATCCTACGAAGTAACATTTGTCTAATTTTGGTGCTAACTTATCAGATTGTAAACATTTTACATAAGCTTCGCACCCCCAAACCCTCAGAGAAATGACAAGTGAAGATCATTTTCCGTCTCTATCTCATATGGTACATTGTCAATTGAACGTGACGGGGTCTTGGTTAAAACGAACGCAATTGTTTGGAGAGCATATCCCTAGAAGGATAATGGAAGATCCGTGAAACTCATCATTGAGAAAACACTTTCTAGTAGAGTCATGTTCCTCCTCTCAGACACACCATTTAGTTGTGGAGTGCCCGGGGGAGTGAGTTGTGTCACAATTTCACATCTCCTAAAATGATGATCGGATTCATGACTCAGATATTTGCCCCTCGATCTGATCGAAGTACTTTTATTTTCTTGTATGTTTTTCTTTCTACTTCATTTTGGAATTCCTTGAACTTTTCAAAGGATTCCAATTTATGTTTCAAGAAGTAGATATACACGTATCTACTAAAATCATCAGTAAATGTAATGAAGTAGTGATAGTCAGACCTAGCCTCTTTACTCATTGGTCCACATACATCCGTATGTATGAGGGTTAGAAGTTCAGAAGTCCTTTCACTCTTACTAGTGAAAGGTGACCTTGTCATCTTTACCATTAGACACAACTCGCATGTTTCAAATGATTCCAAATCAAATGGTTTCAGTAGTCCAACTGTTTGGAGTTTCTTAATGCGCTTTATGCCTACGTGACCCAATCGACAATGCCATAGGTTTGCTTCGTTTGTTTCATTTGACTTTTGCCTTTTTATATTAATGTTATATATCTCAATTTTGAGGTCTAACATGTATAGTCCATAACTACTCATATTCGCACAATCATAATAAATATCATTCCTATAAATCTCCATTATCATGATCAGTAATGGTAAATGTATAACCTTCACGGTTCAAAACTGAATTTGAAATTAAGTTCTTAGTAATGCATGGAACAAAATAACAGTTATTAAGTTCTATCTTTATGCCAGAAGTTAAAGACAAGCAATAATCTCCAATTGAAACATCAGCAACTCTTTCCCCATTACCGACCCGTAGATTTGTCTCTCCCTTCCGCAACGTCCTTCTATTTCTTAATGCTTGCACATTCGAAGTAATGTGAGAAACACATCCAGTATCTAATACCCATGGAATAGAATTAGGTGATAAAATTTCAATAACATGAATACCTGAAGTGGAGACATTCCCCTGCTTCTTATCCTCCAAGTATTTGGGGCAGTTTCTCTTCCAATGCCCTTTGGTCTTGCAGTAGAAGCACTCATGTTCCGCAGCCTTCTTCACCTTAGGGGGTGAAACCGTGGGTTGGGCAACTTGCTTACCCTTCCACTTCTGCTTCTTTGACCCCTTCTTAAATCCCTTGTTCTTGACCATTAGAACTTCCTTCATTGGGTCAACAATCATGTTCTGCTCAGCAGTCTTTAACATGATATGTAGCTCATTCAACGTTATGTTCATAGCACTCATATGATAAGTCGATTTAAAATTCATGAACCCATCATGGAGAGAGTTCAGGATCATATAAGTGGCTATCCGTAAGCTGAATGCGCTACCTAGACGGGACATCTTGTCAAACAAGCCAATCATTTGCAAAACATGTGGTCCGACTAGTTTACCTTTCTCCAATTTGCAATGCAGGATGGCTTTCAAGGTCGAGTACCTTTTTCAAGTCTAGTCTTCTTCTTAAAGAGATCTTGGAGGTTAGACATGATTGTATACGCGTCCAGTTCTTCAAACCTTTGTTGAAGACTTGGTTCCATTGCAGCCAACATTAAACACGTGACAATGCGTGATTTTTCTTTGGTTGCCGCATACGTCACAAGGTCCGCATCAGATGAGTCCAATGTGATTTCAGGGATTGGATGTTCCAAGACATCCTCTTGGTTCTCCGATCTGAGAATAATTCTCAGAATTCTCTCCCACTCAAGGAAGTTTTGTTCGTTCAATTTCTTTTTGTCGAGTATGGAGCGTAAAGAATATTTGAGGTTATCGTTTGACATGGTGGACTACAAAAACACAGAAATAATAAAGTGCATATTAGATATGATCGATTTTGTAAAAGCTATAAACTGTAATAATAATTATACACAATTAAAGTTTTGCACATTTCTACTCATATTATCAATTCCCTTACCGAGCAAAAATGATTCCAAGATCCTATCATATATGTATCATAGCGTATTTTGGCACTACCCTATGTCTTATACAATCAAGGTAAGTAAACTCCTTTACCAGTTATAACTTCTTATAATTCTTGGTTTATGGGATCACATCTCATGCGAACTCATTCTTATGCCTCAAAATCTGAAACTTTATCTTTTGGTATTTTGTTGAGTTAACCATATCGAAGTAGTATGCCCCTTAGAGCATCCCCAATAGCTTCTCCATTTTAGAATATTTGGAGAATTTTAAAGATGTTTTGGTCCAACAGATTCTCCATTTCATTCTCCAAAATGGAGAATAATGAAAAAAAGTGGGGAGTCTACCCTAAATTTGAAGACATTCTCCAAATAAATGAAGAATTCTCCAAGATAAGGAATCAATTGGATTTGATAAAAATTATAAAGGGTAGATTTTTTTCTTTTAGTTCTCCATTTTGAAGAAGAGTTTGGAAGAACTGTTGGGGATGCTCTTAGTATTAACATACCGCAATGTATCTAGGTCAAAGTAAGGACACCCCGCTCTGACGGAACATATCCTACAAATTCCTAGATAGGGATCGGTTATGATATGGAAAGGCAATTCTCAATATTCTTTTAAGGGACGTTTTAAGCATGCGAGATTGTTATTTTAAAGCGAACACATATCAAAAGTAACAAGCAATCATATAAGTGGGAATTTAAGACATTTAAAAACGCATTATATAAATGTTCCTAGTATGACCCCTAAACAAAGAATCTTCATTATTGGACATTCATGGATCTTCATCCTTCGGACTCCTTAGGACTTTGATCATCTTGTATAATGAATTTTAAATAACTCTACAGTAATTGAAAATTACAAAAATACATAACGATGCGCATATCGTGTACAATAAAACCATAACGTTATGCAGATCGTATTTAACTATACTAGGATTAAGTTCATACTAGTAACCGCGTGCATGAGCATATCACCATACGCATACATACAAGCATAGCATATATGATATTTAAAATAAATATACATATAATCACACAACAAACACTGAACTGAAAACTCCTTTCATATATTGATTTGATCAATCATATTGCGTACGGTATTAATATCATATATTAAGCATTAAAAATCCAAAATGTGTAAATTTTCTAAATTCGGAACCTCTCCAAAAATAGAAAGTTTCCAAATTTAGTAACTTCCTAATATTAGTACATTTCAAACGCTAGATCATTGCTAAAATTAGGCATATGTATTATTTTAGTAACTTGTCAAAATTTAGAATATTTTTGAATTATGAAATCATACAAACATAAGAAATTTTCCATAAATGGTGGGTATCTTTTATTTTAAGATAAAATTTTAATTAAGTAAGATATCATATATCCTAATATATTTAAATTATAATTTTCAAATAAGATAAATCATATTTATTCTAACATAAATAAATAATTATTTTCAAAAAAAAATCATATTTATCTAGATAGAATACATCATATAATATTTTTTAGGAAATAAATCTTATCTTTTAGGTAACTAAGATATAATTTAATTAATTCAAGATATCATATATCATAATATAATTAAATTATTATTTCCAAATATAATAAATTATATTTATCTAGATAGAATATCTCATATAATATCTTTTAGGAAACAAGTCTTATCTTTTAGATAACTAAATAATCATATTAGATAATTATCAAAAATATAATCTGAACCCAAAAAATTAACCTACCCCATGCCGGAACCCTAGGAGGCCGCAGCCCTTGTTCGGCGGCATTGGTGGTGGTTCGCCGGAAAACGCTTCTATGGTGACCCTTTTCCGGTGGAATTTTCATCGGATTCATAATCCGATTAAAAATCCGTTTTTCTCCCACATAAAAATGCAACTTTTACAATTTTTGATGGAAAAAATCCAGAAATTTCAGCACCTTTATTTCATCAACTTAGCATGAAAAAAAATCAAAATTTTGCACTTTTGTTCATTTCTTAGGCAACAATTGCATGAACTAATCAATGAATTAAACCTATAACATATATTATACAAGAAATTTCAAAAAATTCAGCAGCTATTTCTTATGTTATATGACTTAAAATTAGGGTTTTATATCCAATTTTACACCTTAATAATGCAAATTAATCCATACAAACAATCTCTTTCGTTATTGAAACAAAACAATCAATATATGCATCAAAACATGGCCTTTTCAATTTGATCTAATCAATTTATGCAAGAGACTATGATATCACTGTAGGGATTTTGGATGTGTAAAAGCCGGATTTCAAGAAACTATTTCCTAAACATCTTAAGAAGGATCGCATGCATAATAGATTAGATAAGGGAGAAAATGAATACCTTTTCTAAATAGAGGGAAAAGGATGAAGGCTTATGAGAGAGGTATTGACGATGGAGAATATCGACTGACTTGCACTCTTCCTTCCAATCTATCGATCAAATATATAAAACTAGGGTTGAGATTTTAGCTATTAAAATCCTCCTATATTTATAAGATTTATATTTTATTAATTAATATAAATAATTCTTTATTTATTATTAATTATCAACTCCATAATATATTTTATATACCTACAAAATATATCCTTTTTCACCAACCCGATCTAATGTCTTCATCTCCCATACCGGAGTTAGGATAGCCCGAACTAGGTTTAAACAAACTACTCAACAAAATTATAGTAATTATAGAATATACCCGTTTGTGACCCAAATACTACATAAATTGCAAAACATGTTCTTTCAATTTCGGTTCCTATTATTCTGTCTTTGGACCATTTCAGAGGGGTTAAAATTGAGTTTGATTATGAATCGGGTTGGTTTGACCTTGAGATTCTACAAGAGGTTATATCAGCTAAATGCTTTTAGGGGTTTTTCCCATCAATTTTATCACACACTTAAAGTCTACAAGAAGCATAATAACGAATACTCTCTAGCGCACTCTCGGCTCGCAACTGTTATTCGCCTACTTGTAGACAGATGCTTGACAATCGAGAATGAACTCGATCTACAATGTGTCTAAGGGTTTGTTCGGTAGAACTTTTTTACGGAATTATCGGAGAGTTTATTATACTCAAATTATTTTGAAATTATTTTGACACAAAAAAAATAAATACACATAGATTATCAGATTATTGGAGAATTTATTGAAAATAATAATCCCGCGGGATAATCTGCTTGCCGAACAAACCCTAAATCCGCGAGTTGAGACTCGTTTCTTTGGGCCTTCTCTTACTTGTAATGGAAGGAAAACCTTGGTAGATGACACAAACATGAATTACATGCACACCATCCCACTAAATGTACCCCACAAATCAAACAACTTGATCGGGCATAGGCAAATTAAGATTCTTAAAGCTAGTAAACCCTCCATCCACAACTAAATTATGCCCGCCCACATACTTACCCTCATCGGACGCCAAGTACACCGCAGCCTTCGCCACATCCACCTCTTCACACCTCGCTCCCGCGAGCACCCCCAACCCAGCAACCATCTCCGCCATCTCCTCCTCCGTCTTGTTCGGATAAAACGCCGCAAACTGCTCCAACACCATTGTGTAGGGATTTTAGATGTGTAAAAGCGGAATTTCAGGAAACGATTTCCTAAACATCTAAACATGGATCGCATGCATAATAGATTAGATAAGGGATAAAAAGAATACATTTTGATGCGTGTTCAATAACTCCTTCAAGGATATGTAGAGTCCCAAGTGTTACTCCTCTAGTTGGTCCACCCGAGATTGAACAAGAATCGCCTTGACCTTCGATTGCTAGAACAAAGGATGAAGCTTTTGAGAGAGGGATCGAAGAGAAAGAACGCCTATCATACACGGCTGAAAAAGCTTTTTGATCTTCTAATCGATCGTTCAATTATATAAATTTAGGGTTGGGCTTTTTAACTATTAAAAAGCCCGACCTTAAAATATAAGATATATATTTTAGTAATTAATAAATAAATAACCCCTTATCTATTATTAATTACCAATTCCTTAATATATTTTGTACTCCTACAAAATATATCCTTTTCCACCATATACTCCTATATGGTAATTCTCTCATTAATTGATTCAGTTCTCCTGCTCGTTATGGTGTGACCTCGTAGGACCCGATAACACTAGCAATACATTTTATCATATAAATGTACCGATCATGGTTAGCTTCTAGCAAAACGCCATGACCCCTAATATTATCGGATTATATATATCCCTATATTTAATGTCCTATCTCATCATCAGTAATTGCACCTTGGATAAAGGACACAATTCCTTCAGTCTCCCACTTGTACTTTCATACAAGTGTGCAATGTTAAAAATTCCCTTATCGCTTAATGTCCTTATCTGACTATGTGATGGAAACCATCTTTGCCATCAGATATGTTTCTTGAACTCCTGAGATCAAACTGTCAGTACAAATCAAATCTGAGCATGGCCATGCGTTTACACAGTTCTCACTCTTCAAGTGGCCGGGGACACCAATCCTTCCCAACATATCAAAGTATGCTGGTATAGGAGGATTAATCCAATCTTGCAACGACTATAACTCCCACTCAAATTTTGACCACCCTGATTACTGCCTTTATAACTGCCTGTTACGGTCAGCGCTTAACAGTATCTAAGATATGTCATCCTTCAAATGAAAGTTATATCAAGCTCATGTTAAGGAACTCACTGATAATGATAATCGCTATAACTCCTCAATAAGTCATGAGAGCCATAGGATCGGTCTATCCGATGAGTATCACCATACTCACCTATGTAAGCGATTGGACATCTCCATGTCCTATGAACTATGAAACCCACGTTCATCATTCGCTCACAAGATGGTCTACTTTAGAGTCGTTTGTATCCAAGTTAACGACTTAGACCACGGATCCTTTCAATTTAATAATTTCAGTTCACTTAATGTGGTTTCATTCACCGGAACTTTTCCAGTAAGCACATTTGATAATTAATAAATTGTTTGGATACTTTATTTAATATTCAAGTAATAATCAAATAAGAATATGAAAACTCATATATAAAACAATCATAAACTCCATGACAAAAACAAACGTTTTCTCAATCCAAACACATAAGTTCAAAAGAATTCTCTAACGTGTTTGAGCCCTTTGGCCCGAGTATGACTATCATGCTTAGGCCTATTCATGGGTTTAGTCAGTGGGTCTGCAATGTTATCATCTGTGTGCACCTTGCACACCCTTACATCACCCCGATCAACATAGTGTCTGATCATGTGATACTTCCGCAGAACATGTCTGGATTTGGAGCTTGAGCTAGGTTCCTTCACTTGAGCAATCGCGCCATTGTTATCACAATAGACGTCAACTGCCCTCGTCACGCTAGGGACAACGCCGAGCTCATCTATAAACGGCCTAATCCAGATCGCTTCCTTAGCCGCTTCTCCCGCAGCAATGTATTCTGCCTCTGTGGTTGAGTCCGCAACCGTGTCCTGCTTTTGGCTTTTCCAACTTACCGCTCCTCCATTCAAAATGAAGACGTATCCAGACTGTGACTCAAAGCCATCTCTGTCAGTCTGGAAACTAGCATCGGTATAGCCCTTGATGACTAACTCATCATCACCTCCATATACCAGTAGATCATCTTTAGTCCTTCGCAAGTACTTTAGGATGTTCTTCGCAACTTGCCAGTGAATGTCACCGGGGTTCGACTGGTACCTGCTACACATACTCAAAGCATATGCAACATCTGGTCGAGTACAGGTCATTGCATACATGATGGATCCTATAGCAGAGGCATAGGGAACCTTGCTCATCCTCTCAATCTCACCAGGTGTCTTAGGACACTGGGTCTTGCTGAGATGGATCCCATGTTGCATAGGCAGATATCCTTTCTTGGAATCTGTCATCTTGAATCTCTGTAGAACCTTATCTATATAAGTTCCTTGACTGAGACCAATAAGCCTTCTAGATCTATCTCTATAGATCTTGATGCCTAGTATGTACTCGGCCTCCCCTAGATCTTTCATTGAGAAATGCTTCTTAAGCCACCCCTTTACTGTTTCCAGCATCGGAATGTCATTCCCAGTGAGTAGTATGTCATCCACATACAAGACTAGGAAAGTCACCTTGCTCCCACTCAACTTTTTGTAAACGCATGGTTCTTCTTCACATCTGATGAAATCAAACTGTTTGATCACTTCATCAAATCGAAGATTCCAACTCCTAGATGCTTGCTTCAGTCCATAAATGGACTTCTTAAGCTTGTAAACCTTCCTAGGATATTTCGGATCCTCAAAACCCTCAGGTTGCATCATATATACATCCTCTTCTAAATAGCCATTTAGAAATGCGGTCTTGACATCCATTTGCCATATCTCATAATCATAGAAGGCGGCAATCGCTAGGATTATCCTAATGGACCGGATCATGACGACCGGGGCAAATGTCTCCTCATAGTCAATACCATGAATTTGTTTAAATCCCTTAGCAACCAACCTTGCTTTATAAACAGAGATATTTCCATCCTTGTCTGTCTTTACTTTAAAGACCCATTTGCAACCAATAGGTTTTACCCCATTAGGCAAATCAATCAAGTCCCATACTTGATTTTCAGACATGGATTCCATTTCGGATCTCATGGCTTCAAGCCATTTTTCGGAGTTCTGATCCGTCACAGCTTGCTTGTAGGAAGCGGGCTCGTTATGCTCCATTAGGAGCACTTCGATCTCGGCATGCAACACATAGTCATCCAAATGTATAGGTTGTTGCCTTACCCTATTTGATCTCCAATTTGGGCCAACAATAGGAGAGATTTCAGCTGTATGATTTCCTACATCATTATGCAGTTCCTCATTTGTAGAGTTCTCCACATCAATATGTGGTTCCTCTTCAGCCTGATCTACTGTAGGAATTGATTCTTGAACTGGATTAACTTGCCTCATAAGAGGTTCATTAAAATAGTCAAGTTCCTCAGTGACATCTTGTATGTCCTCGTGTTGTTGCGTTTCTTGCTCACAATTAATCTCATTAATTTGAACTTTTCTCCCACTTGGCTTATTGGAAAAGAATTCCTTTTCCAAAAAGACACTATCCCGAGCAACAAACACTTTGTTCTCTATGGGATGGTAGAAATCATACCCCTTTGTTTGCTTGGTATATCCTACGAAGTAACATTTGTCTGATTTCGGTGCTAGTTTATCAGATTGTAAACGTTTTACATAAGCTTCGCACCCCCAGACCCTCAGAAATGACAAGTGAGGAACCTTTCCTGTCCATATCTCATATGGTGTCTTGTCAACTGAACGTGACGGAGTCCTGTTTAGAACGAACGCAGCTGTTTGGAGAGCATATCCCCAAAAGGATAATGGAAGATCCGCAAAACTCATCATTGAACGGACACTGTCTAACAAAGTCCTGTTCCTCCTCTCAGACACACCATTTAGTTGTGGAGTGCCCGGGGGAGTGAGTTGTGTCACAATTTCACATCTCCTAAAATGATGATCGGATTCATGACTCAGATATTTGCCCCTCGATCTGATCGAAGTACTTTTATTTTCTTGTATGTTTTTCTTTCTACTTCATTTTGGAATTCCTTGAACTTTTCAAAGGATTCCAATTTATGTTTCAAGAAGTAGATATACACGTATCTACTAAAATCATCAGTAAATGTAATGAAGTAGTGATAGTCAGACCTAGCCTCTTTACTCATAGGTCCACATACATCCGTATGTATGAGGGCTAGAAGTTCAGAAGTCCGTTCACTCTTACCAGTGAAGGGTGACCTTGTCATCTTTCCCATTAGGCACGACTCGCATGTTTCAAATGATTCCAAATCAAATGGTTTAAGTAATCCAACTGTTTGGAGTTCCTTAATGCGCTTTATGCCTACGTGACCCAATCGACAATGCCATAGGTTTGCTTCGTTTGTTTCATTCGACTTTTGCCTTTTTTTATTAATGTTATATATCTCAGTTTTGAGGTCTAATATGTATAGTCCATTACTACTCATATTCGCACGACCATAATAAATACCATTCCTATAAATCTCCATCATCATGTGACCAGTAATGGTAAATGTATAACCTTCACGGTTTAAAACTGAAATTGAAATTAAGTTCTTAGTAATGCATGGAACAAAATAACAATTATTAAGTTCTATCTCTAAGCCAGAAGGTAAAGTCAAGCAATAATCTCCAATGGAAATAGCAGCAACTCTTGCTCCATTACCAACTCGTAGATCTGCCTCTCCCTTCCGCAACGTCCTTCTATTTCTTAGTGCTTGTACATTCGAAGTAATGTGAGAAACACATCCGGTATCCAATACCCATGAAATAGAATTAGTTGACAAAATTTCTACAACATGAATACCCAAAGTGGAGACATTCCCTTGCTTCTTATCCTCCATGTACGTCACATGGTTCTCATCAGATGAGTTCAATGTGAGTTTAGGGATTGGATGTTCCAAGACATCCTCTTGGTTCTCCGACCTGAGAACAATTCTCTGATTTCTCTCCCAATTAAGGAAGTTGTGTTCGTTCATTTTCTTTTTATCGAGTATGGAGCGTAAAGAAGATATGAGGTTTTTGTTTGACATGGTGGACTACAAAAACACAGAATAATAAAATGCAGATAAGTTATGATTGATTTTGCAAAAGCTATAAACTGTTATAACAATTATAAACAATTGAAGTTTTTGCACATTTCTACTCATATTATCAATTCCCTTAGTGAGCAAAAATGATTCCAAGATCCTATCATATATGAACCTTAGCGTACTTTGGCACTGCCCTAAGTCTCATATAATCAAGGTAAGTAAACTCCTTTACTAATTATAACTCCTTATAATTCTTGGTTGATGGGAACACATCTCATGTGAACTCACCCTTATGTCTCAAAATCCAAAACTTTATCTTTTGGTCTTTTGTTGAGTTAACCATATCAAAGCAGCATGCCCCTTAGTATGAGCATACCCGCAATATATCTAGGTCAAAGTAAGGACACCCCGCTTTGACGGAACCTATCCTACAAATTCCTAGATAGGGATCGGTTATGATATGGGAAGACAATTCTCAATATTCTTTTAAGGGACGTTTTTAAGCATGCGAGGTTGTTATTTAAAAGTGAACTCATAGCAAAAATAACAAACAAGCATACAAGTGGGAATTTAAGGCATTCAAAAAACGCATTAAATTAATGGTTCCTAGTATGGCCCCTCAAAAAGAATCTTCATTCTTGAACCTCCATGGATCTCCATCCTTCGGGCTCCTTAGGACTCTAGTCTTCTTGTATAATGAATTTTAAAAAAAATAACTCTTGCAGAAATTGAAAATTACAAAAATACATAACGATACGCAGATCGTGTACAATAAAACCATAACGATGCGCAGATCGTATTTAACTATCCTAAGATTGGGGCCATACTAGTAACCGCCTGCACGAGCATATCACTATACACATACATACAAGCATGGCATATATGATATTTAAAAAAAATACACATAACCATTTTATCACATAAAAAATATAGAATTGGAAACTCCTTTCCGGTATTGTTTTAATCAATCATATTGTGTATGGAATTAATATCATATATTAATCATTAAAATGCTAAAGGTGTAAAATTTCTAAATTCGGAACCTTTCCAAAATTAGTATCTTTCTATTTATGGTAACTTTCTAAAATTAGTAACTAGCTAATATTAGAACGTTTCTAATGTTAGATCATTGCTAAGATTAGACATATTTATTATTTTAGTAACTTGTCAAATTTTGGAACATTTCTAAATTAAGACCTCATACATAAATAAGCAGTTTTCCATAAAAGGTGGGTATCTTTTATTTTAAGATAAAATTTAATTAAGTAAGATATCATATATCCTAATATAATTAAATTATAATCTCCAAATAAGATAAATCATATTTATCCTAAAAAAAAATATTTTAAAAAGAAAATAAATCATATTTATCTAGATAGAATATCTCATATAATATCTTTTAATTTTAAGATATAATTTAACTAAGTTAAAATATCTCATATCTTAACAAATTTAAATTTATTTGTTTTCATCCTGATAAATCATATTTATCAGGATATAATATCTCATATAATATCTTTTAGAAAGCAAATCTTATCTTTTTATTTTAGGGTAAAATATCTCATATCTTAACAAATTAAATTTATTTACTTTCAACTTGATAAATCATATTTATCTAGATATCATATCATATATAATATCTTTTAGGAAGCAAATCTTATCTTTTATTTTAGGGTATAATTTAACTAAGTTAAAATAT
>BSUD01000008.1:109011186-109112405 GCA_033239045.1 Fagopyrum esculentum | reverse complement strand
TAATTAATAAAATAATCTAAAACCCAAAAAAAAAAAATGAAATTAAAAACCCTAATTTTAATGCCGTACATGTTGCCAACAAAAAAAAATAATAATTTTATATGACAATATTAGCTACATGTATGCGTAAGTTTAACTTGCTTAATCATATTAAGCAATTCCTTAATCATCATTAAGGATTTTTGTTTCATCATTATCTTATAGAAACCTATTAACCTACGTAAATTGCCGCAACATTCATGGAAACAATTTCCTTAATAAACTAATCATGCTTAATCATTATTAAGCATCCAATTTTACACCTTAATCATGCAAATTAATCCATACAAACAATCTCTTTCGTAATTGAAACAAAACAATCAATACATGCATCAATACATGGCCTTTTTAATTTGATCTAATCAATTTATGCAAGAGGCTCTGATACCACTGTAGGGATTTTAGATGTGTAAAAGCGGAATTTCAGGAAACGATTTCCTAAACATCTAAACATGGATCGCATGCATAATAGATTAGATAAGGGATAAAAGGAATACATTTTGATGCGTGTTCAATAACTCCTTCAAGGATATGTAGAGTCCCAAGTGTTACTCCTCTAGTTGGTCCACCCGAGATTGAACAAGAATCGCCTTAACCTTCGATTGCTAGAACAAAGGATGAAGCTTTTGAGAGAGAGGGATCGAAGAGGAAGAACGCCTATCATACACGGCTGAAAAAGCTTTTTGATCTTCTAATCGATCGTTCAATTATATAAATTTAGGGTTGGGCTTTTTAAAAAGCCCGACCTTAAAATATAAGATATATATTTTAGTAATTAATAAATAAATAACCCCTTATCTATTATTAATTACCAATTCCTTAATATATTTTGTACTCCTACAAAATATATCATTTTCCACCATATACTCCTATATGGTAATTCTCTCATTAATTGATTCAGTTCTCCTGCTCGTTATGGTGTGACCTTGTAGGACCCGATAACACTAGCAATACATTTTATCATATAAATGTACCAATCATGGTTAGCTTCTAGCAAAACGCCATGACCCCTAATATTATCGGATTATATATATCCCTATATTTAATGTCCTATCTCATCATCAGTAATTGCACATTGGATAAAGGACTAAATTCCTTCACATTGGAGTCGCAATAGGCGCCGGCGAAACACAATTTATCCTCACACCGTACATACAAAGCTCACTCGCTACGGACTTAACGATCCCGGGTATCGCAAACTTCGACACACTATACGGGTACGGGCCGAGCCCGCCCATTATCCCACTTATGCTCGCGGTGCATAGTATCGAGCCTGATCGGGCTGGGATCATGACCCGAGCCGCGTGCTTGATCCCGGCAAGAGTACCACGCACATTGACCCGGAAGACGGAATCGAGGTGGTATAGGTCGAGGTCCGCGATGCTGTGCGGGTAGGCCTGGCCCGAAACTCCAGCGTTGTTGTACATGATGTCTAGCTTTCCATATCGGGAGATGACGGTGTCGATGACTTGGGTGATTTTAGACTCGTCGGTAACATCGCATTCGATGAAATGGGTGTCGGCGGCGAGGTCTTTCTGGGCTTGGGTACCGGTGGTTGGGTTGACGTCGGCGATTATGACGCGGGCCCCTTCTTGGATGAAAGCTCGGGCCGTGGCCTTGCCTATTCCGCTTGCTCCTCCTGTTATTAGAGCTACTTTCCCTTCTAGCCTGCCATATGGTCATACATTTGAAATATGTGAGTCATAAATGTCAAATCTACTCCTGCGGGGGTCAGATTTAAAGCGCGTTAACCTCAAACCAGCACATAAGTTCAATGATATATTTCATTCTAATGTTAATTGATAATAATAAAAATACTACATCAACCTTATATATAAGATTCATTATTCCTTTATTATCCACGTGAATATCTAATCTTCCACGATTTACTATACAATAGTAAAACGGAAGGGATTTAGACTATTTGTAAAGTCTTATAATCTCCACACTAAAACAACTCTACTTTTTCACTTGGTAATCTCACGTTACGACACCAATATTGAGGTGTTGTAACGTACGAATACCAAGTGAAAATTTTTTTTGAAAATAATGATGGTGTTTCCACCCTTCGTATTGTGCCACATCATTATTTTCAATATTTTTCTATGTGAGATTATGTACATATTAATGAAAATATTAATATGCATTAGATCTTAAAATGAGATAATATGATATTATATATTGGGAAAGAGAAAAGTATAATAATCAAAATTAGACAATTCAATAAAATAGCATGTACACTACATGGAAATTTCGAAAATTTATAGTATATATTCTATATATAAATAGGTATTAGAAATCTATGAGATGTTAAAAAAACATAATCTTTTATGTTTTTTTGTATTCAAAAAAATTATTTAAGAAAAAAAACAGTTTAATTTTACTAATGTTTTTTATTTTTGATGAGATTAATTTTACTAATGTTAATATATTATTTAGATCAAATCTCGTACAATGCAAGGGAATTACGCTAGTTAACTCTAATGTTTAATTTTATAAATGAGCAATCATATGCTAATAGACTATATTCGTCTTTCAAACAAACGGTCCCTTAGTTTATAAATGGAAAATTGTTTAAAAGTTAACCACCAAAGAAACTTGGATATTGAAATTCAGAAGAATATAGATCGAAGAATTATACCCAAAAAAAATATTTAAAAAAAACAATAATATAGAAGAATGAAGTTTGGTGAGATTGACGAAAGGTCATAATCGAATAGGTAATGTCGGATTTAATTTGGTTAGTTTTATCTTGAATAGGGATTAGGTGAAATCAAAGGACCACCATACAATTAGGTAGTGCAACTTCCAATTGTATTACTCAGTGTTAACATGCTTTTTACTAATTTATGCACTTTATTAGAAATAAAAGTGTTACATTTTTGGACTATGATTATAAGCGTGGATGCATGGTTAATGAGTCTAGCATTGGTTTGTTTGTTTTTTTGGACCATCCTACTTTCCTAGTTGTTCATCATTTCAACGACCCTATTCCACTACATTATGTTTATGTTGTATATGATAAGTTGATCCAGTGTAGTGGGCACTAGATTACTTAAGTTTTGTTCGAAAGATTTAAGTTGACAACATATAGTGACTGATCCGATTATAGGAGTCGAGATCAAGCATAAAGTTGTAAGGACTCAAGACATGAGTACTCATATATATGATTCGGAATTGGGTTTATTTTAACAAACTGAACAATACCATCAAGTTACGGTCAACAGGCATGTCTAATAACATGTGCCATTCGACCCAATAGCACAAAAATTCCAATTTTATAGGACATCATAATTGTTAGTTAATAGAGAACTTGACACATTGGTTAATACTCAATATTAAATGCAATTGGTAATGAGTTCAAATCTCTTTCTTTAAACTTTTCTACACATGTTTTATAATATTTTAAAATCCTTTGGTTATTTTTTCTCCTAAAAAATTAATACTTAAATTTAGCACCGTTCTCATTTCACTTTTATTTTCATTCTTACATATAAGTTTTATTAGAAAAATAGTCCTTCTATTTTTTACTCATAATTTTTAAATTTAATATAAACAAATTTTACATTGACCCATGTTCTTCGAAATTCGTTGAATGGCCTTGTTTAGTTAAGATATAATATTATATATTAAGATATAATAAGTTATAATAAAATTAGGATTATAGTAGATGGATTATGTTCCTATAATCTATATCTTTTCTATTTATCTCATTGTAATCTCCGTAAATACACGGTTTACTACATCGCTACAATTTGTTGTTAAGTCTACACAACTTAAATGCGCATGTTAGTATGCAGGTAGCAAGAATGTTAGAAGTGAAAGTGAGAAAAAATAATAACATTCAAAAGTAAACTATTTAAAAATGCATATGCATGCGCCTAGTTAATAACTGAAATCATGTGGGACCCTCTTAAATATTGTACGTTACGTGGAACATGAACAATAAAAATCCTTGAATCTCTGAGGGGCAATTAATATCGTAGCAGAAGAGAAAAGTAAATTTAATAAAGGCATTAAATTACTTACCGGCCAGGAGTAGGTGAAGTGGCGGTGGTGAAAGCTCGTCGGAAGAGGTGGCGTTGAATGCGGTGGTGACCACCAACGGCGGCGCCCGCGGGTTTGAGTCTTGCAACCAGAAGCACATCGAATCAAAATTAGAAAAAAGAAAATCGAAATTATTGAAAGGTGTAAATTGCAGAGATGGATGACCTGTTGGACAATAACCTCAGCATATTTCTGCGCACGAAAATGGCTCAAGGGAGACTCCATTTTATAAGCCCGCTTTCAGTTTGTGTTGTTATTTGTTAATATCCCATGTGGGGTCCAACGATGCATTTTCATTGCTATTGGGCCCTACAATCTATTGACATAAGTATATTAAAACAGAAGCGTTTTATCGCATATGTCATCTTCTTATCAACTCGGTCATTTTCTCGTGCATTTTAGTTTTATAATTATACCAATTAATTAATAAATAAATAAATTATTAATATGAACAATAAAAATATTTTATTTTTATTTTTAATCTTACCATAATCTTCAATATATTCTTAATATATTCTTATTATTATTTATCTTCTTTATTTTTTAAAGATATTATTCAAAACTACTTAACATAATTCTGTAATTCAACTTCTTAAATTCTCTATTTTCACATTTTTGAATTTTGTTTTTATTTTTATTTTTAAAATTTTAATTTTACCTTTATCAAATTTATAAATCGTACAAGAAGATATGTTATATTGTCTAAATTAGCCTATTGTCTAAATAGTACAAAAAGATATGATGTAATATTGTCTAAATTATCCTATTATTAATATTGTCTAAATAATCTATATCTATATATCCTTACTATAATAAAAGTGGGAGTTCCCCAAATGAATAGGGGAATTCCCACATTACCCTTCAAATTTTCTATTTTCCTATTTTACCCTTATTTATTTTTGTAAATTTCTTTTTTGCCTTTATTTTGATAACTCAACTTTCCTTACTTACCGTGTCTTCTTCTTGAAGTTCCGTTGCAGCTTCTTGTGAAAGCCCCGTTGTGTCTTCTTGTGAAAGTCCCGTTGTGGCTTCTTCTCAAAGCCCCGCTGTGACTTCTTTTGAAAGCCTATCGATTCCTATTTTTTCTTCTCGATCTCTATAAAGCAATTACTCTTCTATTCTCTCCCCAAATTTTGTCAATCCAGATCTTTGAATTGGGGATGGGAGGCTTCCCCTCGGGCCCCTTTCGATGCCGTATGTGGTGTCCCGATCGAAGATAGAGTGGGTTGTCCGAGAATAGGTGTCAGGAGGGTTGTTGTGGGGTTCACATGTCGTCTGCCACAAATCTGCCGCTCTTGCTTCGTTCCTCCGATCACCGTTGTGCGACCACCGTCCATTAGCCTTTTCCGTCCCAACTCACCATTGATTACCTTTCCTCTTGTGTGCAGGTTCGGATCTGAATTTTCTGGGTGATATTTTCTAGGTGGTGGATTTTGTCGAGAAGCACAATCAGCCCATATCACCTTCACTCTTTAATTGGTAGATTTTGCTTTGTTCCAAAGTGTGTGTGTGTGAGGGAGAGAGAAAGAGGAGATTCGCTGCTTGTTGCCTTTGTTTTTCCTCTCTTGAAACTCGTGGAAGAGACAACAGAGGGAGGTGAGGGTTGTGATTTTGGGACTTCACTTGGTTTTGACTTCCTGATTTCCCACCTACGACGGAGATTTTACGGTCTTCACACTTTTTCTCCGGATCTTCAATCATGTATGCAATCATCTTGTTTCTTATCTATTTTTTATTCTGACGTTTTCCAATCTTCAATTGCGTCAAGCTTCATGGTCATATTCAAACCCTATTTTATATATTATTCCTAATCTTCCCCAAGCTATTGCTATTTGTCCAACCGTCGGGCTCATCATCTTCAAGCTTTACGTAAGTCATCGACGAATGGTTAGTAATCAAGTTCTTCGGAGTTTTTCATTTGATTGTTCTTTGTTCTTTATCGTGTCTGATTTTGCTTCCTTTTGATTTGTGGTCGACTGCGTATAATAGTTGACTGATAACAAGCCTGTTAAGGCTGAACCTAGCGTGATCCAAGTTTGGCACTTATTCTGGGCTTTATACGGTATCATTTTTGTTGTTTTAATTAGTCTGAGTTGTTTCCTTTTCTTATTTGTTAATTGTTGATTAATAATCTTTTTCCCTTTATGTTGGCCTTGCTGACTACTCTAAATTTTTATGTTGTAGATCATGACATTTGATGAGGCAAAGAGTTTCTACCTACTCGTGTAGTGACTTAACTTGCCAATTTCAGTGGAAAGCTTTGGTGTTTTGAGTACGGGCTATTAATCCTCATAAATGCACTGCAAAGCTTTGATGGTTACTTCATATTGAAGGACACCAAGATATATACGATACTGTGATTTTATGACTATTCCTTTGACAAAAACAATGATGTAATTTATACATATATTGGGTTGTTTTTTTGTTCAGTTCATTTTCCTTTGATCTTTCTGTGTACCATAAATTTGAAGAACACTGTAATTGAAAGAAGATCCAAGGAAAATGACATTTTGGTTGCCAATCTAGCAGCTCTATGTTGTATCATATCTTAAGCTCATCTTCATCTGGTAGACACTTGGGTAAAGTTTTTTGGTGTAGGGATGTATCACTTCCATAACTCGGCATGTTACCTATAAATCTTCGCCTGACCCATAGTATTTGTCATCCATACCCGTATCTGCCGAATAGACAGTAGACTTTTTTTTTTTTTTTCCGGGTGAAATTTAACCCGTTTTTTAGAGGTAGTATTCAACCAAAATTTTAGATAAAGTTTGATTGTTCAAGCTAAAATTATATATATGATTTAATCTGCTTTAAGTTTTTTTGTATATATAAGGTAAAATTTCATTCATCGTAATCATCATCCGCAATCAGCTTACATAAAAGAGCAGGAACCGTAATGAGCAGTATAGTTTGGATAAACGCCAACAAGCCAAAAATATAAATCCGAGATATCATATGCACTTCCAAAACAGACAATGAGCCAAAATTAAAAAAAAATCAAAATCATTAAAACAAGTAGTATTTTTCACGCATATCGGTTAAAGATTCAGCGTTGTGATATGATATCCTCGCATAACTGAGTGTCCGCTACGGCGGCTTGCTCACCTACAATTATAGTGTGATATTGGTAAGATTCAAAGAAAATGTTGAATTTGTCCACTTTTCCCTAACTAATAGTATTTATCAACTCCATTCCGATTTCATCTACTACTATCGATTTCCGATCTCATTTACGGCGCGTGCGAAGCACGCGCGTCCTACTAGTACTATATTAAAGCCAAAACATTTACTTCCTTGTTGTTCTTCCTAAATCATAAAATGTCACATGTCATTTTCTTAGAATTTTGCTTTTTTTAAAAAAAAATTATATATAGTTGTCATATTATAACTATCCTATTGTAGAACTTATATTTATCTACTTACCAAACATGTCTTTTATATATACATATACTAAACATACTTCAAATTACACTAATGAAATAGTTATTTTATGATAAAACTTATACCAAAATAAATTTATATATATATATATATATATATATATATATATATATATATATATATATATCTATCTATACTAAACATACTTTTTTTAATATACGTATATATGGAAGTTTACGCATTCCCGCTTCATGGGAAGTGCAAGGCTTGTGGATATAATTAATTAATATTTCTAATTTATTTAGAAAAATGTATTAAAAAACCCTACAAATATGAAAGTTTATGCATTCCCGCCTCAAGTAAGTGTAATTGTAAATTAGAGAGATGAGTGTCAGCTTCACGGTTAGATAATTTATTATTGGGCAATTTTGATAACTAGACCTTTTTGAAAAACTATAGTAGTAACTAGACTTTTTAATATTTCAATTAAGTAAATATACCCCAACCTTTTGTATTTATTCTCAAACTTTACAAACTCTTCTTTCAAGGGGGGTACATTTACTAAACACAAAACTAAAAAAAGCCTAGTAAACCAAATTGTTTCTTTAATAATTTAATTATAATTATTCTAACTTTAACATATAAGTATATATAGTTCTTATATTAAATAGAAAATATTTTCTCACGCAATCACAAATTAATAATTATTTAAATATTTATAATGTCCTTTTATATCACTAATTATATTCATCTCTTTCCTAATTAAATTAAAATCTTTTTTATCATATAATTCATAATAAAATACGACTAACTAAAAATGGCAAATATCTACTTTGTTATGTAATTTTTTATCAATCACAAATTAATAATTATTTAAATTTTATAATTTATTAAATGTATAAATTATTATAATTTAATTATTATATCTTCTTTTTTATGTAAGAATATTATTTAAATATGTCTAAGATAATTTTGTAATTGAACTTTTTAACTGTTCTCTATTTTAACGCTTAAATTTTGTTTTTTGAAATTTATTTCTATTTTCCTTTTAATTTTTTTATTTCACCTTTATCGTCTTTATAAATAGTATACTAACATTAATTTTAACTAAGATATGTAATATTATCTAAATAAATCTATTTTTTTGTTTATCTAAAATTATAATTAATTTACGAATAACATTTTAAATTCTCTTTGGATTACTTAATTAATTAAAACTACTATGTTGCATTATGAATTTTTGAAAAATTATATACCCATTAAAATTCAAAATTGTACCCGTACCTTGGCACGAGAATTACACTAGTAAATAGTAATTAGGAAACCAAGTGTTTCTACAAAATTATAAGATATTAAGGGTCCGTTTGGTTTAAACTCCGGAAATGGAAACGAAATGGAAACGAATCTAGTCCATACGTATATCATTGTTCGTGAAATTTTTGGAATCATTCCTTGTGGTTTGTGGTAATTGAAGTAGAATTTGATTAGTTTTGATACCCTATAGGGAAACAAAATAGAGGGAATCGAGTGAATTTTGCATGAAACCACAAGGAATGATTCCAAAAAATTTCATGAACAAGGTACGTATATGAACTAGATTTGTTTCCATTCCGTTTCGTTTGCGGAACTTAAGCCAAACGGGCCCTAAGACTTACTAACACTAATTTGATGCGTATTGAAAAAATGAAAAAATTATATACGTGGCTTTCGTTTATTTTTGGTAAGGACGGGATTAGACTCACTATTATTGGAAATAAAATATTACATGTGAGACATACGAGGGAGGGAAACCCCACACAAGTCGTCTAAAATATATGTCTAGCATAACCAAAAGCCACGGGAAAGGAAAAGTTGGTAAGTGAATCCGCTAACCTATTATCTTACCAAAAAATATGACTGATTCGAATGACCCAATCTTGAGCCAATAAACCTTGACAACTAAATATCAAGCTAAAGAGACGGTGCATAATATCTACATCTTTTTCAACAAGGTGCAGGATGAACCGGGAGTCCGGTTCACCCACCATTCTGCGAAAACCTCTATCTCACGTTAATTCCAGTCCATAGAACAGACCCCAAAACTCCGTTATCGGCGCCGGAGTTTCACCAATATTGGCCGCAAAGTCAACCACTTGGTCTCCTTCCAATCTCGAATAGCCCCTCCGGAAGTGGTGAGACCAGGATTCCCCCTCGAAGCTCCATTTGTATTCACTTTTACCTACCACGTAAAAGTTATGCTCCATTGAATTAGTTTTTCGGTTCAATGATTCGGAAGAGACTCCGAAGGTGCAGGTTTGAAGGCTCGAATAGTCTCATTATACTTGTCCTAGATGAATGAAACATAGTTACGTACTTGCAGGGGCTCTCAGAAAACCGTAGCATTTCCCCAATGCCACAACCACCAGATGGTGATAATGAACAAGATGTTTTAGGTGACAATTAGCGTATCGACGTGCTTTAAGGTCAAGTTTACAAATAGCCACTCCTCCCCCACGAAACCAAAAAATGATGTTGTGTAGAGTGAGGAATGATCTATATCCATAAGCTTCATGCATGTGAACATTCCCTAAAAAGGTGTGAGCGTTAGCACGTACATATTGTTTACATATATAGTTAGTGTGCATCTTCTGTTTACGGTCTTTTTCCGTGTATTATGGATACTATGTAATCATCATTCTCTATTAATTCCGATAATGAAAGCAGTAGAGTCAAGGTCTCAATTCATAAAATAACATGGTATCAGTGGTTTAACGACTAAACTAACTTCTTAGTCGACGATCACCTTACCGCTTCCGCCACTCCGACAGCCACATCCCTCGGTTGTCCCCTACGCCACCAATGGACGCCGCCCCAACTAACACAGATAGGCTTCATCCCGCCCAGACGGTTAACAACATCAAAAATCTATTCCACGACAACAAAAGTGCCCGGGTTGCGGATCTCAAAAGTAAGTTTATCAACGCTTGTCTTGATTCTTTTCCAAATATATCGGCTTATTGCTCTCATTTAAAGTTCATTGCCGACCAATTATCAGACGTCAATCACGAGGTTAGTAAGGAACGTCTGGTTCTCCAGATGATTAATGGGATATCAGCTTCCTAAGATACCGTTGGGATGTTCGTAAGCCAACAACCCCCGCTCCCAAGTTTTTCAAATGCGCGGAGCATGTTAACTGTTCGCTCCAAAACGTGTATGTATACGAAGGGAAATATCTTTAAATTTATATGAAGAATAAAAGCAAATAGGGAACCTGCAGTGTACGGATCAATCGCAATAAAAGAAAGTATTCTAGGGTCGAACACAAAGACTATGGTGAAACCAAGCAATAATGAAATCCAATTAGACAAATTGCAAATAAAAGACAAGATTGTATGTAAATATTGGCTAGAAAGGTCCAACAATGCTAGAAAGGTTCAACAAGGCTAGCGTTTAAGCAATCTGTAACATAGGTTCAAGGATATAACATCGAAGGCACGACGGAAGAAAACTCAGGCAGTTCTTGAATAAAAATCGCACAATTTTTCACCAAGAATAGGTCGATTTTTCTTCTTTGCAAATGTAAAAACAACTCTCAGGATCCAATCTAACGGGAAGATTTAGTCTTTCATCATCTAAACCACAAACTTCAACCAATCACCCTAGAACCGCAAGGGTTTTAACCAATAACACACATTGTCAAATCAAGATTGAAAATATGAATCAAGAAAATAAAGAAACGATTGAAACTTGAAATAAAAACAAGAAATCCTTAACAAAGGTTCTCAATATCTAAAAACTAAACAAAAGTAATAGAAAACTCCGAATCTTATGTTCAAAAAGCAAAAGAATCTAAAAACTAGAATAAAACTCAAAGAACTTCACTAATGAATCTTGAATCTCGAATGTCAAATGTGGAATGTTGTTTCTCCTCTCCTTCCTGCTATCTTCTAGGTTTCTTGAGTGTATCTCGATCTAAGCGTGGTAGAAGGTGCCAATTCCTATCCAGCCGTCAATGTTCTCGTTGTTGGGGGTTATGTCTGAGTGTTGAAGGCTATATGATATTTATAGAGATAAATCTAGGGTTTTACAAGCATGAGTTCTAAAGATAGATTATAGGTTAAAGATAAACCGTAACTTAGAGATAAATTGCAGCTTAAGGATAAACCCTAAATTTTTAGGCCAAAAAAATAAACTGAGCCCGCTGGTATCAGAGTCCGCTCTAGCGCGTATAAAAGCTCACTTCGTAGTATCAAAGTTCACTGCAGGGTATCAGGGTTCACTCCGCGGTATCAGAGTCCACTTCAGCGCGTGTTTCTAGTTTTCTTTTATGCTCCATCATATTTCTTCATGATCTAATCCTTAAATGTGTCATTCCGCTCCATAATTCGCCAAATTACCTACAATTGCAACAACAATCCGTGTAAACATCTTTTCTAGCAAAGTATGCAAATATGAGCTTAAATGTAATGGATTCATGTTTATGCATGCAAAATAATAGGAAAAATCTACATAATTGCATGTCTAAATATAGGTTATAATTCATGTCTTCAAAATAATGCATCTTGCTTGTCCCCAAGTAAGGTTCAAACTTAGGATACAAGATGATATGAATTATGAATATGCAAAAAACAAAGAAAAACCACAATATTTTTTTGTTTGTGCTTCTATTCATAGATCACCCTCAAATAATTGTTTCATAGTCAATGATAATCATCATATGATCAAAAAGAATTATATCATGGAAAGGATAATCACACTTTTTACGAAAATCATAACATGCATCATAACTTGCAATATATCAAAATAAATCATGAGGAATCCAATTTAAACCACCAAGTCAAAACACATGTGCAATAAGGTCTTAAGGACTTAACAAGAAAAGGTCAAGAAACGTGTTATGGGTGGGATGCATTCTAGATTATGTGGTGCAAAAAAATCCGGGAAAAATGAACAACTCCACAACATCAACAACAACACATCCACCAAAAATAAGCACTTCATGCACTTCTCTTCATTTTTCTTTTTTACTTTTTCACTTGAGAACATGACATAGGTGCACAATAGCCAAAACCTTGGAACTCAGCAAGACTCTTATTTTTTGAGGTGCCTCAAACCGGATGCACATACTAGGACTCGTTAGGACTATCGATCAACTAGACTTTGGCAAGACACAAACACTCGGCTATGTGAATGGTGCCAAGTTACTCATCATCATGATCAACGTCCCCAAACCTTTCTATACATAACACACTTCACTTTTTCAACTTCAACTTAAACATAGCTTTCACTAACATGCTTCCTAATTTTCGGATAGGTAAAGGAAGACAATTATTCAATATAAGAGGTGTTAAGCATGACAAGATGAAGAAAGAAAAAGAAAAGTGAATTTTCTTAATCATTCCAAAAAAATATGTAAAAACTTATCATGCGGTTTCAACTTTCAACACTCAACATGATTTAGACAGAAAGCAAATTATCATTCATGCATGAATTGTCAACAAAGTATTCAAATCTCACATATGTCATAATCAATTCAAACATATAAGAATCATCATAGCTATTTTACAAAACAATATCATCATAGAGATCATAGGAAGCACAAAAATTTTAAAATTTTTCAAAATTTTCAAATTTTTAGAATTTTTTTTTTAAAAATAATGCAAGACATAAAACATGCAAAATGTATTACAAATACCTCCACCCCATACTTGAAACTCACATTGTCCCCAATGTGAAGAAAAGAAAAGGTGAAAAACGATACTCACAATGTAAGATGGCAAATTAGGCAAAACGAATCATTCATCGAGCGGTGGTGGCGGAAATCTGTAGAAGCTCGGATAATGAACTCTGAATACTCTAATCGGCGTCGGAGAATGTTGTTGAACAAAGAAGGGGAACGTGCTCGGACGTATATATTTCCGAAATTAAAAAAAATTCAGCTGATTTTTTAGAGGGGGTCGATTTTTTGTCGGCCTGATTTTCTTAATTTTTGTCCATGATCACTAAAAATCGACCGATTTTTCTGGGGGGTCAATTTTTTAGTCGATCTTGCTCTCGACCTTGGAAAAATCGACTCAAAAAATTAATTTAATTGAAAAATCGGTCGATTTTCTTGTGTGTGGCCGAAATATCTATCTTTCGTTCTACACTTCCTTTCCAAGTGCTTTCTTCATTCCTTTCTTATCAAAATCTCGATCTTAAAACCATCTCATCCCATCATTGATCCGTCTTTGAGAAAATACCTAGTTTTTGTCATTCGAAGACACAAGAAAACCCGGAACGTACCAACAAAAAAACGAAAACTAAACTAATCTATCTAAGAAAAACGAAAACGAAAACTAAACTAATCCTCAAGGAAGATAGGTCCAACTAGTGACCTTAAACCAAACGCTTCTTGGAAGGCAATCCATGATATCCTTGAATCTTAAGAGATTATTTTGTTTTACTTGAAAAAAAATTCACACAGCCTGGATATGAATAATTTGTCTTATAATTTTGTTTATGATCATTTGATAGATGAAGAAATGATGTATTTCTTGTTCAATTATTGCGGTTTATACTAATAATTCAGAAGCATATGATTCCTCTACTACTTTGAGAACAGTTGTAGACGGGCTCACTACTGCTCTAAGAAACACCAAGTAAGTGGGATCTGTTAGGCTTTCTCAATCAGTTGGTATCTGCAGAATGTGTAAGTTATTATGACAAGCACATTCTTTGATTTTTGGAAGGCTATACACTAGCGCTCAGGTCATAAAGTCAAATGCCTACAAATTACTGTTGCTTCTCAATCCTTTGTTGTTTCCCTCCCTTCATAAGAGATTCAAGAAGGTTGGTGCTCAACATGGTCTTGATGGATGTGTTGCTAGACTGAATTATGTCTGCTTGATAGTTGATTTTTTTATGGTGGTTCATGCTCAATGATATGTAGAATGTTGAGGTTGCTAAATTCTTGTTTGACATTATTCATTGCTAAAAAACATACTTGCAGATGGTCTTGTTCAAACTTTGATCTTTGAGAAATATTCCTGTTGCTCACGCCGTAGGGTTTTGGGAGATTCAGAGGTTGTTGCTGATAAAGATCGCCTTTGATAATTTGGTTCAAATTAGACTACTTGAAATTAGTTTACATTGAAGATTAGATTATTTGCTCAAATAAAAGGTAGTTTAATGTTTATACAAACCAAAAATTCATACCAGAATTTTATACCATAAATTTTCATACCAAAATTTATACCATATATTTTCATACAAGAATTTTCATATCAGAAATTTATACTAGAAATTTTCATGCCAAAAACCATACAAGAAATTCATACCAGAAATTTTTGACTTTCATACCAGGAATTTTCATACCATTAAACCATAACAGAAACTCGTAACATAAAAGAATAAAAATGAAAAAAGGGTAAAACAAAACATAAAAATAAAAAAACACAATCAACAATTACTTTTACGTAATAAAAGCAAATGAAAGAACATGTATGTTTATTTCTTTTTTAAATAGAGGTGATTAATTACTTTTATCTACCATTAATGAAAGTGGTAAAAAATAGAGGGGTATACAAAACAAAAAGAAAGAGAAAATAACCTATTTGGCCAAATTCTTTCAAAATGAAATTCTATTTTTCTTTTTCATTTCCATAAAAAATTCGTAAGTAATAAATTAAAAGATCCATAAATTATTTCTTTAATCAAAAAAAGAGATTCGTTTTTATCTTTAATATTTGTTTTTTTTCGCAACATAATATTTTTTCAACAGATTTTTGATCAAATTTGATTTTTTTTTTTCAAAATGCCGTTTTTTTTTTTTAAAAAAATTGTTCATATTTCGATCGGACTAAACAGGTTATTGCTATTCGTACCACAGTGAACATGTTATTCATACCGCTTGTACGGCTACGCAACTACTACGCGTTGCGTAGCCGTAGTTAGCGTTTTTTTTTTTAAAAAAAAATTTGAGCGCCGGCGCAAGGCGTTGGCGCTCAAACCCTATTTTTTTCAACGCAATTTTCACAATTTACATCGAAAAACACCGGAATTCTAACCAGATTTACGATTTGAGCGCAGACGCCAAGAGCCGGCGCTCAAATAAATAACTTTTTTTTAAAAAAAAAGCGCTTACGCCTACGCATGCTTGACGCGTAACTCAGATTGGTCTTAACGCTACGCGTACGCGATGCGTAGACGTAAATGTGGTACACATAGCATGGAACGGGTGGTACGAATAGCAATCTGGGACTAAACACCATATCATAAACAACATAGTGTTTTTAAATTTTTTTTATCAGATTCATTTTTTAAAATATCTATATTTTGTTTCCTTTTTTTACAAACATTTTTCACAACTAGTGTATTACTCGCACTTTGTGCGGTTTGAGTTTTAATAAATACTTAATACTTAGAAATTTATATGTATATTTTTATAAAATAAAAATCCGGAGAATGAAATTATAATCATTATTATGACTTTTAATTCTCTTTTAAGTATTTATCTCTTCTAATTAATTATATTTTTAAACTGATTTATTAAGATATGCTCGTTGGTAAAAAAAATTCATAAAAGTTTAAAAACTATTTTTATAAAACTATTTATTTAAATATTTTAAAAAAATTTAGAAATCAATTTCCAATTTATATTAACATTTAGAAGTCACTTTTATAATAATTTTTTAGGCTTCGAGAAACATGGCGTTGACACGTGACAATAGAGGCTTCTGCTTTAATAGATATAAGATAAAATGCCGAAAGATATAAAGGTAAAATTTTGTAACTTAAAATTTGTATTCTCTTTTCTTATTTTTCTTTACAAATTTTTTGTTAATAAAAATTTAAAAAATATTTAATTTTTTAATAAATAAATATATCATTAACTCTCACATACACAAATTAATGATATTTTATTTAAAAAAATATCAAATATATAAATATACCTAAAAAAAATATAAGATATGAACTAATTAATTTAAAAAGCTTAAAACACAAATAATTATGGCCAAAATTTTAATACTAAAACAACATTTATTTATCATCAAACTAACCCGGTTTGTAATTGGCAAGGAATAGATCCATCTTGGTTAATTTGAATGCCTTTACGCAAAAGCTGTAGTGTGGTATCTCACACCACCACAATTTCCCTCCCAAAATTTATCTCTACTGTGCCTCCTCCCGTCCCTCACAACTAGATCTCAGATCTAGGGTTTCTTCTCTCCCTTCTCGCCTTCCATCTTCGACGATCTCCGGATTAGAATTTGACCAGCGCAAAGCCTTGAATTTTACAACCTCGACCCTCCAGTTAAGGAACCCTAATTTGTCAACAACACCTGGCATCACACTTCCCCTGATTCACTGCATCCTTAATAAATTTCGAGCTAGGACCGTCGCATGGGGTCAACTCAATCGGTACAAGTGGTAGATGAGGAAGACGAGGAAGAGGAGGAAGACGATGAAGAAGAGGAAGAAGACATCGTTAGAAGGGGAGAGCCGGAGGTCAAGAAGGTACTCCAACAGGAGCCGGAGATGCTCCCTTGCTACGCATCCGCTTCTCCTTTATCTCCGCAGCTATCTTCACTCGGAACTCCGCGCCTAGGGCCTTCGATCAAGGTCTGGGATCCATACAACGTGCTTGCGCCTCCTCCGTCTCTGCCCGCGAACCACTTCTCTCGGAACTACTCATTCGATTCATCTGACGACCGCGGTTTAACTGCTGCGACGATGACGACGGAGGTTTACTTGATTTGCCATGGGGAATCGGAATTCAGCCTGAGGCCGGAGGTGATAGCCGGTAGAAGCCCTAGCTCGGGGTTGACGGTTAACGGGAAGCGGCAGGCCAGGGCTCTGGCGGTGTTTCTTAATTCTCAGAGGGTGCGGTTCAATGCCGTGTATACATCCCCTTTGGATCGTGCTCGAGCTACGGCGATCTCCGTGTGCCAGGTAATTAAATCTGGTCTCGGATTGGTCTGTTTTTTATGCTTTTGTGAAGTGGATACGTGTTTGATACCTGGATCCTGGATTGCTAGCTGTATCTGTGTGGATGGGTTTGTTTTGTGTAGCTAGGTTGTGGAAATGTGTTCGCTTGGTGGGTGGTATAATGAATTTTGAGCAGTCTTATGACTGAATTTCGCTTGTTCTGAAGAAAAACCCTGTTGTTTGCGAAGAACGTGTAGATTATTAATGAAGGAAATCTTTGAGATGCCAGAGATGGACATTGTCACAATTTGCCTGGGTTTTCCTTTTAATCAAATTGACTTGTGCCATTCAGTTGGGGCTGTGGAGAGGAATACAGTTTTTCTTCTTCTTGCGTTAAGTTCAATTAGTCCTTGAAAGCTAGAAAAGAAGTTTTGCTTTCATCTTCTGTGTCAGTGTGAATGATGAAGTTGATAGGTAAGTGTTGAGGCATCAGAAATTTACGATGACAACTGACAAGTGTGCAGTTTCTAGTAATAATCCTGAACGAAAAGCGGAGGATGTTCCGTATTTAGAATAGGATTGTAGCTTTCTCGAGATCTTAGTCAAGCAACTATGACATCAGGGGATTTATTTTGTGGCCCTTTCACCAAAGCTATTAGAGGGATAAATCTTTGTTAGTTTAGTTGTTAGTTTCTGGAGTTTCTTCATGTTTACACACTCCCCCTCTTCCACAGTTTTTCCCCCCGCCGCCTATAATCCTTCAAATATTTGTTATTATTCTTTCATGTGAGTATGTCACAAAGAAAAAGTGATTGTTACTTCATAGTTGAATAGTTTCAAGATCTGTTTTTCTCCTTAGTCCTTACTGTGTGTCTAAAAGTTGCTCTGTCGCACAATAACAGAAAAAAGGAAAGAACACATTGTGGTCAGGAAATTACCGGCATAACATTTTCAAAAACTAAAAGTTGGAATGAAGATTTTCATGAAGGATGGAATGAAAGATGTTTGTCACTCTTGATCCTAAACTGTGAAATATACAATGGGGTGAGACAACAAAATGTTAAAATTCAGATTTGCCTTGTAGTTAGAACTTCAAACATTACTTCTCCCCATCTGAACATGCCACCTGAGTTATAGGTGTTATTGTGGTAACCGTAGTCAAATGAACTCAACATCTGGACTGCTGTAGTTGTTTTTACAGGCTGTCAATAGACATCAATAGTCTCATAGACCTAGGCTTGTTGCTGTCTTTCTAACTGCTTTTATTTGTGGCAGTCAGTGGAAGAAAGTTATCTTCTTTAACGTCTTCAGAAATTTGACTTGTGTATCCATCTACTTTTCTTTTGTGATTTTACTTGGTGTCTGTTACCATTGCTGGGGGAAAAAAATGCCCAATTTCTAAACACATGATGTTTTTTTATAGGTGCCGTGCTGAATACAGGCACTATATGTTGTTACTATATATTTTGAGTCGGTTAAATTCAAGTGTAGTAGTCGATGTTTCATGTTTTTGGTCTTACTGCTCATCTAAAATCATCCCAAGATAATGATGTTAAGAATCAATCTTATAGAGCAATTCTTCAGTATAAATTTATTAGCTTGCTGTTTTGTGGCATTAATTGTTCTAGAACAAAGGTGAAGTGAGATCATCACCATTAATCAACTCATTATTTCTGAGTTGTAATTTCACACTGCTGTTCTCCCTTAGATGCAGTGGGAAAGAGTCATATAAGAAATGTTATGTTATTCAAGGGCTCGTTTGGGTGTCTCATAGGAATAGAATCAGAAAGGTAATTGTCGAGGGTAAAGGAAATCACAATGGTTACTTTCCCTTTATGTTTAGCTTGTTATTATAGGGACAGAATTAATAATTGTATGCAGTGGCAATCTTAAGATCCCAAGATGGGTTAGATATTGGATGAGGTAAACATAATGAATCTATTGAGGTGTTCAAACAAAAATGTTTTGTGAGCTAGACTCTATCAATGGGTCCGTTTGGTAGACAACGCGGGTCTATATGGGGATTATAATCCCAGAATAATCCCACAATCCATGTGAGGATGAAAAAAATGGCTAGAATAATATTATATTTAGTTTTCCCACAATAATCTTCAAAATTACCTCATAATCCTAGCCTTACCGAATGGAATATGTTTCCGAGTCCATTTACTTTCATAGCAAACGGGCCCTAATTGTTTTTCATATGTAACTTCCTAGTGCTAGTTGTGCGAGATTTCCCACTGTACTTAACGTATAGTCATATGGATAAAGTTATATAAGTCTCATTTGTTTGAAACACAGGAGATGAGCTTTGGAGAGCAACAGATACAAATCTCAGATGCACTCACTGAGATGAGCCAGGGTCTGTGGGAGGGCTGCTTGAGATCAGAAATATACACATACGAAATGGTAGGGTTAATTGACAGACTCCAACCCGACTTCTTAGCACCTTCAGGGGAATCACTTAGGCAGGTAGAGTTCCGGATGACTCAGTTTCTTAATGGAACCCTTCTGGGCATGCCTGAGAAACTTAAAGCCGAGCTCTTATCACCGTCCCATCAAAATGAGGGCCACGGATTTCCCCAACAAAATGACGGGCCGCCACCTCAATGGGATTTGCTTAGCAGGCACCGACAATTATCAAGGAAGAAGTCAGGTAAAAGCAGGCTACAAGTGGTAACCACAACAAGCAGTGATAGTAATCACTACCCTGATGAAGAAATGTCCCCTCAGGGTTGTAATCAACAGAGCATGAGCTCGTCTTGTTGCATTGGAGTCTTCACTCACTCCGTTCCCATCAAGTGTATTCTAACCGGGCTTCTCGGTTGCAGCCCCATGATGTCGCATAAGATATGCATAGACGATTCTTCTGTGACCGTGTTACAACATTCATATAAAAGTGGATGGCAAGTAAAGAGATTAAATGACACTGCTCATCTTCGGCTCCTCTAGCTTCGGGTCAGCGATGAATCATTGTTGTACACTTGTAAGCCTTTAAACAGATAGTTGTCTCGCAGCTCAATGCGTATTGATTGAAGGGAAATTCCTCAAGTTTCTTGTTTTGTTACGTTGTTTCCGGGCTTGCAACTTCCTGGAGTTGGGTCACTGTGTTTGGGAGTGATTCATTTCATTTGTATCATTAAACAGGAATCTATGATTATATTATATATTAATACATTTTGCATATTGATTCAAGTGAATTTTGTTTCTGTCTAAGCCCAACTTCCCATCATATGATTTGATTGTCTTTGCTTGTGTTCTAATCTGTTATCCGGGATTGGCTGGTGGATGGAGAACCAACGAGCCATGGAAGGGTGAAAGACTGAAAGGCTCTAATACTCCTTTGGATTTCAAATTTATGAAGGACATAAATTCTCATCTTTGAGGTTTTCTGAGATATATGTTTGTTTCTGGGTGTAGGCATGAACTCATATTGGTTATGCTTTGCTCTTTCTATTATGATGAACTCTTGAATATGGTGAACAAAGGAAGCATCTTGAATGGACCACCACCTCAAGTATTATGTATACCAACACCTTGAGCTTGAGTGCAACTATAACCCCTGATTTGCTGAACGAGTTGAGTTTTGAGGAGTTTCATTTGATGTTAGTACTACTTGAAAGCACTTTTTGCATATTATGAAAGAAGTGTTTAACTATTGAATATTGATCATTGTGTTTAACTATCGAATTTCAACTTGAGCTTTGAGGAGTTTCATTTGCTGTTATAAAAAACAGATTCAACAACAATGAGCATTTATGCAGCTTGTGAGCCAACACCATTTGTGCTTTTGAGTTGAATTTATGCATGATCAACTTCAAGTGAGCATTAGCTAATTATGTTGGACCACCACTCAATCCACATTGCAAAACCTTGTGTGAACACATGCAATAATAAACTAAGGCCCGTTAGGTTACTTAAAAAAAGGAGTGGAATGGATTCATTCCGCCCCAAATCAATAGTGGATGTTTGCTTGAATATGTTAAAAGAATAGTTTCTAAGTGCCCTAAATGATTACCCGAGTTTGTTACCTGATAAAAAAAGACCATTTTCTTTCTAAACAAAGTTTTCTCAATGTTTCTCGTTGCTTGAATATATGTATGTTTTGTACTCTTCTCTATCCTTGTTCTTCTAATCAATTGATAAAGGTAATTAGGGTTTTAAAATTTCAGTTTGGTTGGTATCTAGTGATGCACTCATACAAAATTTGCAGTCATAATTTGCTCTAGTGATTGCGCTAGTTTCTTTTATTTTTGGTTTGGTTGTTGATCGACACAAGTTATTCAACATGTCCTATATGTCCTCTTAAATTTGTGTTCATGCTTCTAAAATATATTTACAGCCTGTAGGATATTCATCTTGAGTTCATAATTCAAATTTGAAATTTGGAATGTCTCTAATTAGTATACAAGCATATATCTTGAAATTCATGACCCGCCTAGTTTCTCATTATCGAACATGTGCAACAAGTTTGTACATAGCATAGGTGATGACCCACCTAGTTTATGTTGATGACAAATTTTGATCCCATAATTCCATAGTAGCTCTATTAAGCACTTTATATATTTTCAGTGTAAACTATATATACATCTCAATTTTTGTTATGTAGAGCTTTTGTGCAGTTGTGATTCCTGTCCCAATTATTTGGAGAGTGTGGTGAGTAAGTGACGTAATATTTTGCAAGTGAGCTAGTATAGAAAATTGACATTTGCATATTTTGTTAAAGGTTGAAAATACTAAAAAAATGACTAAAGAAGCTAAGTGAAATGATTTATTAAAAGGCAAAAAATGCTAAAAATGACTCAAAGAAGCTAAGGGAAATGATTTGTTAAAAGCTAAAACATGCATATATTCAATCAACATTTCATTGTACTTTTTAACTTCATTTCGATGTACTTTCTTTTAATGGAGTTTAATTTTCAAGATTTGTGGAGAAAACTTTCACCTACTTCTAGTAATATTCATTCTAGGTAGGTAAGTGTTTGGGGAATTGTGTTGATGATAAGGATAGAGGTCCATTTGTGGTTAATTTGGTTTGTGCAAGTGATTTATACTATAATAAACAAGTAATTACTAGAAGTAAGTGAAAGTTTATCTTCTCTGTTAATTGAAGATCAACTCATTAATCATCCTCTTTAATATGCATGATTTTAGTTATTGTTGTTGGAACTATCTAACTATCTCCAATTGATGCTCTATATAATATAAGCTTCCTTCAAAATCATAACTTTCTTAAAATTGTTCAAAATATCATTTCAAGTTCATCCATCACAATCTGATCCATACAAGCAAGCACATATAAACATGTTATAGTTGTCAACACGGTTTAAGGTTGATGCTCAACCGCACCCAAGTCTAAGGACCGATTGACATGTTGTCTCAAAAATATTTAGGCCTTGGACAAAAGGGCAATAAAATAGGAGAATATGAATAGATGTCTTAAGTTGCTTATAATAGATTGGAAGAACAACACGATACAACTTCTAATTGAAGGAATCATGTGCTAGAAATGTGGGGGAAGTGATGTTAGCTAAAAATCGGAGGTTTAGGATCATGTTAGCTAAGATAGATAATTGTAGATTAAAGCTTAGGGATCATGTTAGCTAAAAACTGAAGGTTGGCATTGAGCTTAGGAATTATGTGCTAGAAATGTGAGTTCTTTGTGAGGATATACTTCCTTGGAATAGAAATGTATGGCAAGGATAAAGCAATGGAACAAGCAAGTGAATCTTTTGTGCAAGCGATTCAAAATATAGAATCTGATTTCAGACATGGATCTACTATACTTGATAGCGATTAAGAATTTTATTTTAAAGCTAATAATGAAACTGAGTCCATGCAATCTGGAAGTAGCTCAAAGAAGGGGAAATATTCATCTACTGTGAAGAGCACAGAGAAACACAAAACTCCAATGAAGAGATGAACAATGTTAGGATTTGACTACTCTTTGCAATCAATATTTGATGAGTTTGGAAAAAATTTCAATACATGAATGCTAATGTGAGTGTGATGACTCAAGTATGGAGTATTGAAAAAGAAAGGAAGAAAAAACTTGACAATGAGACTAACAAAATTTTAGAGGAAGTGTTGAATATGGATTTTCTTTCTCCATCAAATGTTTTAGAGATAAATTTTATGATATTTCAAGTTATTGGCAATATAATATTATTGTCCTCTAAATTCTTAATTGGATATGATAGGTGGCTTCAATTTTAATAGCGGAGGAACACAAGATTCGTTTATTCTATCAAACACCCCAACGTTTAAGAAACAGTAAATTAAATCACAGATGAAACTTCATCACTAATGTTCATTTTCACTAGCTTTACAACCTCCCTCAAAGGAAATTTATTGTGTCAAATGAATTTGGCTTTTATTTGTGAAAAGACAAATAAATTTTCATTTATACTTTTTATTAGTAAACTTAT
Organism: Fagopyrum esculentum; assembly: GCA_033239045.1. Taxonomy (NCBI): domain Eukaryota; kingdom Viridiplantae; phylum Streptophyta; class Magnoliopsida; order Caryophyllales; family Polygonaceae; genus Fagopyrum; species Fagopyrum esculentum. Next base: position 109,088,619 of record BSUD01000008.1, on the reverse strand, counting down.
GATTAATATCATTATTCTTTTTTTTTACTATAATTATATAATGGTAATTATAGGTAATAAACTATAAAATAAGATATTTTATTAGAAAAAATAATTCAAAACTAAGAAATTGGATAAAATTACTTATATTATAAATTGGATAAAATTACGTAACAAAAAATGTTTGAGGAAAAATATAATTTGTTGTTTAGTTTGTTAAATTTATTTAAAATTAATTATAAATACAAGGATCCTCTTTTCGGTAATTTTACGTTTAAATCAACTTCAATAAGCTTTGTTCCCCCAAACACTCATCAAGATTATCAAAAATTATGAGCTCATTCAATTAGCTACTATTTCACCTACTCAATAAGCTTCAACTTCAATAAACTATGATTTCCTAAACTGACCCCAAATCCCTTCAAACATCTACAAAACATTTTATTGAATTAAAGTTAAATTCGGAATCCTATAATTAAATCCATGAAATGTTTTTTTTTTCCTGAATTACCTATTTATGTTTTTAATTTTATTTATTTGACTTCCTATTTAACCGAATTTGATTACAATCTCGTTTTATCTAATTAATGCTTTTTAACTTTTTTTGAAAGGAAAGAAGTAATATGACTATGTCGAATCAAGGGCAGTCAAATCAACAATTTTTTGGGACAATTCATGTGTAACAAACAAACTTTACCACACGAAGGGCAAGTCCTTTCTAGAATGTGGACAACCATGTTACAACGGCAACTTACAAACTTATAAGAGAAATGAGATAAAAGATGAGATAAGGTCATGATATCTTCAAGAAAATGAGTCCATGCAAGGAATATATGATTGATGGAGACAAAAAGAAGTCAACTGTCCCTTTGTAATCGGATTCCAACACCACAAAAAAGAAGCCTTGATCAAGTGCAGATGAGAGGGCAAATATGATAGCTAAAAGTTTAACAACGAGGGGGCTATTGGAACCCCCAAGTTTAAAGGAAGTGGCTACACAAAGTTCACGAAGGATACATATGTTTGGACGTTCATTTGTATCACCAAACATACACATATTCTTGTATGCCCAAGAGATCTATGCACATATGACAAACTCCTTAACCATTGCTTCTTCATGTACCTCCCAAAAGAGACAAAATAATGTCAATAGGCTTAATGAAGCCCAAGCTATTAACTGCATGAAAACGAGGGATCCCACCATGCCTCATTCAATGATTTTTTTTTGAGAAGATTGACCTAATAAAACGTTTTTATATCACATATACAAACTAGGCCCCTGATTTTTTCGAATTATAAATAAAAGGAAATTGCCTAGTATTAGAGGGTAATATATGTATATTATTTAGGGGTAAATCCGTAATTAAAGAAGAAGCAAATAAAACTACCCAATAAAAGGCTCTTCTCCTAACCTGCCTCCCCGATACATCTTAAACTCTAGCCCGTCGACGATCCCAGACAACCACCGAACCCTGTCTTCAAATCCCAAACCTTGTCTTCCCTTCCCTTCCCGTCGGCCCAAACCTTGCCTTCCCATCGCCCAGTCGGCGCAACCACTGAAATCAGGCGCAAAACGAGGCGGCGACGAGACTCTTTGATCGGCGAACTGTCCAACCTCTAATCCGTCGAAGACTCGGTGGCGATCTGCTCAATCTGTTGCAAGACCCTTTGATCGGTGGTGATCTACTCAATCGGCGAACTACGAAATGTGGTGATCTAATTAATCGACCGACTACGAACTGTTCAGCGTCAAAGGCTCATTGGCGATCTGGTCATTGAGCAAGCTGATCTTCTCAACTGACTTGTGTTATGTAAACAGACTATTGAGTATTGTGTTTGATGGTGTTGAGAGTAGACATGTTACCGGTTCAAACCAAACCGCCGAACCGGCGGTTTGTGAACCGGCTCCGGTTTGGTTGAACCGGCGGTTCGCGGTTTAGGTTTAGGTTTGGTTCAACCTAAAACCTAAACCGCCGGTTTGAGCCTTTTTTTTATTTTTTTTTTGGCCAAACCGGCGGTTAACCGGCGGTTAACCGCCGGTTTAACCGGCGGTTTGGCCAAAAAAAAGAGACGTTGGCAAAAGCCAACGTCTCTTTGCAACATTTTGAACGTTGGCTTTTGCCAACGTTCACTCCAACGGCTATAATAGCCGTTGGAGGTTAAATTTATTTATTTATTTATTTTTTTTTTTTAAAATACTAGTTTAACTAAAAAAAAAAAAATTAATACCCACTATTCCTATAAATACCATACAATTATTTCATTTAAATCACACCAACATTCTCATCTATCTACTACTACTCTCAATCTCCAATTCTCCATCTCGTATTCTCTTTCTCGTAATTTCGATCTTTTGAAATGGCAAACCCGAATTTCCCAAGCGACTACGACTTCACTCCCGCTTTCTTTCCTAGCACACAAGAAAGCGAGACTCAACCGCCGGAATCGGAAATGCCACAAGCTCCACAAGTTCCACAAGGTGAAGGGCCATTCCGACAAGCCCCTCCACCGAAAATGCTCACCTCCGACATATTCACCAAACATTACAACAAGGGTCCGGTGATGGACGATTATTGCCAAGTTTCGTGCAATTATTGTCCGAAGGTGTACAAGTGGAAGGCGAAGGGCGGATACGGGACTTTGCAAACCCACATGCAAAAGACTCATCCGGAGAAGCTCGGAATAACACGGGGACAAACTCAATTGTCCCACGGGTTTGCATCCTCTTCCTCTCAATCTTCTTTATTTACTTATAATCATGTTGATGAATCTTTAGCATTAGCCAACTTAATTGCATCCGAAGCATTTCCATTTTCTTTTGCGGAATCTATTAATGTAAGAGAATATTGTTCTAATTATCTTCAACCGGCTTATAAACCAACTTCTCGTCAACAAGTTTCGAAATTAGTTTCTCATTCTTATGAACAAAAAAAACAAAAAATTCTTACGGTTTTACAATCTTTTTCGCATCAAGTTTCAATTTGTAGTGATGTTTGGAGTACTTTATCACAAAAACATTTTTACATGGGCATCACTTTACATTTTATCGATAATGATATGTACTTGCATAAATTTGTTATTGCATATCGACATTTTAATGAAAGACATAGTGCCGCCAACATTGCTAATTTAATAAAAACGGTTTTACAAGAATTTAATTTACAAAACCGTGTTTTTTCATACTCATTTGATAATACTTCCGCTAACACCCGCGCCGTTAACCATTTAGTAGGAAATGCGGGTCAACTTATAAAAACTTCTTTTACTCACCAAAGATGTGCATGTAAATTTAAGTGTTCAAGATGGCCTAAAAGTTTTACATGAAATGTTAGAACCTATAACCGATGTAATTGAACATATTTGGCATTCAACCGAATTAAGAAGAAAATGGAGATCAACTTGTATTGAAAAAAATGTTCCTCCAATTTCATTTTCGAAAGATATTGGAACTCGGTGGAACTCAACCTATAAACTACTAACTCAAGCTATTCGTTATAAAAATGTTTTACAAGAATTTTCTTCACAATATATTTCTTGGTCTATTTTAGATGATGAAAGTATTTGGCAAACTTGTTTTGATATTTGTAGTGTTTTAAAAGTTTTTAGTGATGCTACTAATACATTAAGTTATGTTTACATTCCTACTTTTCTTGTTGTTTTTTAGAAATAGCCGTAAATGTTGCCGAGGCTTTACAAACCGGTTTAGCTTTAGAATCACTTAAATATGCGGCAACCGAAATGAAAACAAAATGGCTAAAATATTATGATGACGTTCCCGTAGTTTATCTTATTGCCGCCGTTTTCGATCCTAGACTTAAAATTGATGGTGTTACGGAATTTTTAAATGCTTATTATGAATGTTTAGGTTTATCTACTATTAAGAACGTTAATAATATTATTAGTAATGTTCGTGTTGAAATTGCTAAATTACTTACTTTATTTGAAACTAGTGCTAGTGCTTCTACACAAACAACTCCTCCACCCTCTTCTTCTTCTCCTTCTCCTTCTATTCTTTCTAAAGCTAGACAAATTTTATCTAAAAGAACTAAAACACCTAGACATTCATCCGCAAGTGCGGAATTTGAAGATTTTCTAACTACTCCTTTTAGTTTTGATGGTGATATTGATAGTTTTGAAGTTTTACAATATTGGAAGAAGATGGCCCCAAAATATCCAACATTAGCCAAGATTGTGCAACAAATTATGGCCGTTCCCGCATCAACGGTGGCCGTGGAGCAAGCTTTTAGTCAAGGAGGAAACATGCTAAGCTACAAGAGGAGTCAATTGAAGCCCGATAAATTGGAGGCTCAAGTTTGTGTTCAAGATTGGATAAGGGCGGAGAGGAGGCTACAACGGAATGCACCCACTTATGATAGATCATCGGATTCCAACTCCGATGATCCGGCCACTACTTCCGAGTCCGAGTCGCAAAGGTAATGGGGTTACGAAAACAACTCGGAAGTCCGAAAAAAGGTAAGTAAAGGTAAGAGAACTACGTGGGCTTTGATTCCTCTTAAACCCCAAGAGGATACGTAGGCAACCGGGAAACCGGTTCAAGCCCTTTCCTTTTTTTTTTTTTTTCATTTAGTTATATTCAAAATTTCAAATACTAATGTAAAGATGTAATAAAAAAAATTGAATGTATAAAAAATTTAGCTTGCTTTATTTTGTTGTAGAATTGTAGTTAGTAGTTAGTACTTAGTAATTTTGTTTAATATGTAATTATTATACATTGAATTTCAATGTATAAAAAAATTTTATTTTAGTTGCTTCTTTCTTTTATTATTGTTAGTAATTTTTTTTACTATGTAATTATTTTATTCAAAAGCTAATGTAATGAAAAAAAATTCAATGTATAAAAAATTTGAGTTTGCTTTCTTTTATTATTGTTAGTAATGTTATATAACTTATATTAGTTGCTTTCTTTTATTTACTTAGTAATTCTATCTAAAATCTAAATGCTATTGTAAAAAAAAATTCTATGTATAAAATATAAAGTTATAAAATAATTTTAATTAATATATATTATACATTTATACATATATATTATATTACTTATATATAAATATATACATTTTTTTTTTTTTTAAAAGTCATGTGCCAAACCGCCAAACCGGCGGTTTGGCGGTTTGGCAAACCGCCGGTTTAGGTTAAACCTAAACCGGCGGTTCCTCATTGGCCGGTTTAGGTTTAGGTTTGGCTTTTGCCAAACCTAAACCGCCGGTTCCTAAACCTAAACCGGCGGTTTAGGAACCGGCAACATGTCTAGTTGAGAGGTACATTTGCTGGCTCATCTTATTTTAAACTATGTGTGGTATGTAAACAAACTCTTGAGTTTGATATCAGATAAAGAAGAAATGAGAAGGATTTTTAGAGCTTGAATGATTTTGTTATATTGTTGTGTATATGTTGCTACAATAATTTATGTATTTATATTATAACTAATGACATGATTTATGACGTTAGGTTAGGCACTCGTTTAGGTAGTTTTTTCCCTTGTTCATGCATGTTTTGCAATTAGTTCGTGACATATATGTTTAATCGAGTCATATTGCTAGAAAAGATGTCTACACGAGCTTTTGTCGGTTTTTTAGGTATTTTGGGGATCTTTTGGACATTATTGACATATTCAAGGATCACGCCTCATGGCGATTCGAATTCGAGGTTACGAAGGAAGCAAGCTTGGGAGAAAAAAGAGCACAAGAGCCCTAGTTGGTGCAAGCCTTGCACCAACTCATGGGTGATTGTTAATCCAAGGCTGAAGTTAATAGAAATCTCGACCCAACCAGGAATTTCGGCCGAGATTGTGGCCCGAAATTCTTGTTCCGGCGAGCTCGACACTTGGCACACAACTTCTATGTCCGACCTTTGCTTGACCTTTGGAGTGTTGGCTTGGATGTTTAGGTTGTCATTGGTAGAGGGGATCCATCCATTATTCTATAGAGACTTGGGGAAGAAAAGAGAAACACTCTCATTGAGAGGAAAGAACACACCAAACTTTAGATCTAGATAGTGAGTTTTCGAGTGATTTTAGTGAGAAACTTGTGAAAGTGTTGTAAGATCTGTTTTGGAGGAACCATTTGGAGTGTTGTAAGACTTGTTTTGAATTCATATTCAGCTAAGTTTCTTTGCTTTCATTTGCTTTTACTTCATCTTCTTGCTATGGATTGCATGTGTGCTTGCATGATGACTTTTGATCTTGAAATGCATGTTGTTGGCTAAGTAGTTGTGATTCTAGGGCAATGGATAGATGGTTATGGCTTGGATGATGATATGATGGACTTGCATGTTAGTTTAGGATGATTTGTGTCCCCGAACCCTAGCTCAGAATAAAATCTCGGTCTGTTCTTCATATTATCTCGGCCGAGATGCTCATGATCCACCCGAGATTTTGCTTATGTTGTTCGTATATTGATAAATTTGTATGTTAGGATGCTAGATTGTTTAAACCCTGGTGTTTGTTGAGCTAAATCTAGCTTAGGGTGACCCAATGTTAGCAAACTAAGTGAGGAATGAGACTTACCCGGTAATCTCCGCTCTTAGGTATATATGATGATGAACTCTAGGTAGTAGAGGTCTCAAAAGCCTCTATTGGATTGAGTGTGCAGGATTGTTGCATAAGACTTACCTTTTTCGAGACTTACCCGGTAAGGATGGGTTTGACCCTTAGGTAGTGAGCCGGTTTGTGTAGAATTCCCTACCTTATCTTCTTGAGATTTACCCGGTAATAGGACTTTGGTGTGGGACTAGTGGAACATGAGACCTCCCCCGTAATTATTCCCATAGGAGAAACACTCTTTCCCAAACAACCACAACATGAGACTTTGGTGCGGGACTAGTTTCACCTTAGTTTTTGTATTCGACATCGGAATACTTTCCTTGCTACGAAACGACCCATACACTGTGGGTTCACTAGGTAGATTAGGATAATAGATCGAGTTATAAAATTAAGACATTGTGTGCTGCCATTCCTAATGTAACAATAACAACTCTTCTAACAAAAATATCTAGGAGATAATACAATGAAATGAAGGTACATAAAGAAACTCTTGAGTTTGATAACATAGAAAGAATAAAGGAGAAGGAACGGAGAGCTTCAATGAATATGTTATACTATTGTGTATATGTTGCTACAACAATATATACACAAAGTAGATACACAAAAGATTAGATACATTATACTAATAGAAAAAAACACTATTATGAATTGTTCAAGTTTAGAACTTTTATATAAGGTGTGTTACTAACAGTTACACAAAGCAATATATACACAAAACAATAGGCACACAAAGTAGTAGATACACAAAATTGATGCATAAAGCATCGCATACATTATTCTAATAGAAAACACTATTATGAGCAATACAAGTTCCGAAATTTTATAAAAGGTATGTTACTAACAGGTACACAAAACAACATATACACAAAATAATAGGTACACAATTACGTGAACGTACAAGTTCCACTTCTCGATCTCAATGTTATCCCACTACCCAATCTCTAGTTCCTACAAGATTCGAACTTTCATATAAGTTACAATTAATAATCTCTCTCTCTCTCTCTCTCTCTCTACATATATATATATATATATATATATATATATATATATATATAGGGTGCTGTTCAGGTAAGGCACATTATTCCGGTACGGCCGTGCGGCCGCCCGTACGGCCGACACGTGTCCCGAAAATTTTTATTTTTATTTATTTTTTTTTCCAGAAACGAGTGAAAGTAATAGTTCAAAATTTATTAAGGAATAGTTCATAACTTATAAAAGGATAATTCATGAATTATAATAGAATAGTTCATAGTGCAAAATTTATAAAGGAGTGAAAGTAATAGTTCAAAACTTAGTATGGGATAGTTCATGAATTATAATAGAATAGTTCATGAATTATAATAGAATAGTTCAAAGTGCAAAATTTATAAAGGATAGTGCATAACTTATAAAATGATAGTTCATGAATTACAATTGAATAGTTCATAACATATAAACGATTAATTTATGAATAATTTGATAAAATATATTAAAAAGTAATAGTTCATGGATTATATGGGAATAGTTCAAAGTTTATAGGAGAATAGTGCATAAATTATAACATGGTAGTTCAAACAAATTTTCATTCGTTTCTGGAAATTTTTTTTTCGGGACACGTGTCGGCCGTACCGCATTAATTGAACCGTACCTGAACAAAAGCCTATATATATATATATATATATATATATATATATATATATATATATATATATATATATATATATATATATATATATATATATATATATAACAACTCCCATTTTTCCCACGTGTCAACTTCTAAGGCCGTCCACATGAACATGTTTTGATTTATTTACGGATTTGCGACAATATATTTATAGATTTAACATTAATTATTTTATTAGAATTAGTAAACAGTCACTATGCCACGTCAGTTTTGTTAAAAAAGAATAAAAATACCTACTTATGTACCAAACAAAATTAACAAATTGATGTACTATAATATAATTTTGTTGAGAAAATGTCACGTAAATCTTCTAACCAGATTTAGATATTTTTAAAATTTAAAACTAAATCAATCTTTGCTTCTCTATCCTTATATAAGTAACCGATGTCAATGAGAATCAAAGTCCACTCTCATCAATTTCATTTCTTTTTTTAATTTTTCCAATAAAAGTGGTAATATATTGAGGTATAAATATAATACCCTAACAATAAATTTTGTAATAGATTTTTTATTATGTCCTTTTACTTATTAAAAACTATAATTTAATCCTCATAGACGTTAGTCATATTATTTAATAATTTTGTTTATAGATTAATAGGATACATGATGCATACAAGTAAAAATATAATATTTTTTTATTTAGACAAAATCCGCACAAGGTGCGGATACTAAACTAGTAGTTATACAAAGTAACATATATACAAAACAATGAACATAAAAGGTCTGAAACTTTCATAAAAGCTATTGTTAACAAAAGCAATAACTACACAAAATAACACATACACTAAGCATTAGTTGCATTAAAGTAGTAGATAAACGAAGCCGTGGATACACATAACATTAGATACAAAGCAGTAAATACACAAAGCAGTAGATACATTATCCCATTACACAAACTCTAGTTCCTACAATGTTTGAACTTTCATATAAGCTTCAGATACGCAAAGCAATGAACGTAAAATGTCCGAACTTTCATAAAATCTACTCTTAACAAAAGCAATAATTACACAAAATAACAGTTAATAATTATAATTATACAAAGCAACAGATACCCAAAACAACAAATACATAATTCAATCAACGTATAAGGTCCAAACTTTCATAAAATCTATTGTTAACAAAATTAATAATTACACAAAACAAAAGTTATAATTATAATTACATAATTCAACAAATACACAAAGCAATGAACATACAAGGTCCGAACTTTCATACAAGATACAACTAATAATTGTAATACCACATACACAAAGCATTGTTCCGAATCTACAGTTCCGATATGTAAGAAGTAAAAGTTCCGAATAAATGTTCTGATCTGTAAGCAATACTAGTCCGAAATTTCTCAAAACTGACGCGAAGAAATAAAACCAATTTTGATCGGAAGAGATACACAAAGCAATAACGAATTATGCAGGTTTGGAATAAACGAGATTCAAATTGATATTCCGATCTATAAGCATATACACAACGCAATAGAAGTTCCGGAATTGATGTTCCGAAATCTCGCTGAAGAAATAAAACCAATTTCGATCGGAACATATACACAAAGCAAGAACGAAGTCTACATGTTTGGAGAAGACGGGATCCGAATTTATGTTATGATCTATAAGCATATACAAAATGCACTAGAAGTTCCGAAATATGTGTTCCGAAATCTCGGTGAACTGCCGATGAAGTAGAAGACAAGCCTTCGTTCGGAATAGATACACAAAGGAACAATCCGGTTTGAAGAAGACGAGTCTCGAATTGTTGTTCTGATATGTAAGCAGAATTGCCGTTGAAGAAGATGAAAAATATCGCAGAACTGACGATGAAGAAGAAGATAGTCGGCATTCAGAAGTATCGGATTTTTGTTATGTTAAACGCAATCCGCAGGTTTGGAGAAAGAACGGGCAATATCGACATAATCTAAGAACCCCGTGTACACAAAAACATTGAAACATTATTATAATGCACACCAATTGTTGTAATGCACACCAATCCCATAATTTCAACTATAAAATCGATTATGAACTTTTATTTGCAAGGGTTGTGAGGACAAAACCCTTTCACGCTGCAAAAAAACCTTAAAACTTAAAATCAACACATATACAACATCTCTAGATCACAAAAAGGTATGAAAATCCGAAAACTAAAAAGAGAATAATAACAAAAAAATAGATGAAAATCAATAGTGAAAAAGAAATGAATATCCTTTGTATGGTGTTGATTATGGTTAAACCCTTCACTCTCTTTTCTTCGTCTCTGCTCCCTTTCGACTCTTATTCTTCACGTCAGATTTTTCCTTCTATGATAATAACATTATTGTGAGAAGAAAAGATTAGATAAGAGAATGGTAATACTTCAAAAAGATTAAAAGGTCGTAAAATTTGAGGACAATAAAAGAACTAACTTCAATCACAACAACCAAACTCATTAAATCAATTACAAGTGTTTAGTGTGGCAACATAATATATTGCGTGCACAAGTAATGCGGCAAATTCCTATAGCATTAATGGCCAAATCCAAGAAAGTTGCTACCTTATTTCATAGTTGTTGACAATGCCAACAAACATATCATTTATGTTCTCAGTTAGGTGTATTGTTTAGTCACATTGGTCGATATACCTGCCATACTTAAGATTATAAGTTCATAATTAAATTCACTAATCTCCCCTTCTCTTTACCTTTACCTTTCCGCTTTGGGCTTCCTCTCTCTCTTCACGCTGCTCATCTCCTTTCTTTTCCCCTCAATTAGCCTCCAAATCTCCAGCGTTTTCCGGCAAAACTCTGCCCTGCCCTAGTATCTTTTGTCAGTCAAGTTGATTTAACTCTTCTTCTTCAGATCCAAACCTTGAATTTGATCTTCCTGTGGAATCTTACATTTTATAGTTCCCAGGAATTTCCCTGTTCCTTCCAGATTCGCTAGCAGCTGCAAAATAGTTTTCTGTTTCTCACCTTGTATTATTTTCCACCCACTCATCAAAATTTATCGCAACCGTTCAATTAATTGTGTCACTTTTGTAGCTGTTTACTGTCTTTGCTTTGCCTGTTATGTCGAAGTGCGTTTTTTTTGTGAGTTTCGACTAATTGGGACTTCTAGCTAAAAGTTAGGAGTTTAGCAATCTGTTTCGTGTGGAGATTTTTGTTTCGATTCTTGTTGAGTTTGTTGGTTTTGGATCTGCTTCCAGTGGAAATATATTTTTTTATTAGGTTTTGTGTTACACTGTACACTAAAAGTCTTAGCTAAAAGTTTGTTTTAAGGATTAGGGAGTGTTCTAGTGAAAATCTGGATGCTTAGGAACCCTTGGGTTTTACTTTGGGAGTTGTATTGGTAAGGATTGCACACGACAATCTCTCTTTGGGTTCCTACTAAGTTGTCAATTTGATCGTAATTCAAGAGAAAAAAGGGGCAAGCTTTTTATTCTAGTGTGGAAATTGTTTCTGGTTGTGCGTCGACTTTTAGTCATGGATCATGTTATTGGTGGGAAGTTTAAGCTTGGGAGAAAGATTGGAAGCGGCTCATTTGGCGAGCTTTATTTAGGTACCTAGCAAGTTTGATTTTTATAATCTAGAAGCATATTCTCATGTACTTTATCTTTCAAGTATGGCTAAATAACTTGGCTTTTGCTTTTCTTCCGATGGGTGATATATTGAAGGTGTTAATGTACAGACTGGTGAAGAAGTTGCTGTTAAGCTGGTTTGTGCTTTGACCTTCTTTCTTTATTTACCGTTCGATGTATGCTCTCTTCTCTGCTGATTGACTGTGTTAGTGGATCTAGAGAAGACAGCTTCCTATGTGATTGTCCTCAATGAGTTAATATATCTTATGTTCTCGCTTGGTTGTGTATAATCCACATAATTGTTGTTCTTCCAACTAAATCCTGTTTTTTGGCATAACCTGCTCGCCTATGCCTCTCTCTTTTCTATGAAAACGTTTTTTTAAGTTACATCTCAGGATTTCATAGATTGGATATGCTATATATATTTGAATGTGCACTGTTGATTACTGATGAGTTCAAGAATGTTTGAGCCCATTGAAAAAAGCCATCTCATCTGGAAAAGAGAGGGAGTCCGTCTTTTTATAAGGTTATTTTGAGTATGCACTTTCATGTTTATCTTGGACATCTTGACTTATTAAACATTTTATGTAAAACGTCTTTAAAATGGAAGTTATTTTGCTGCATCGTGTCAAGTTTGATATTGTAAATACTAGTTGGAGTTTAGAACACTTAAATTAAGAGGTACTAGATGTCGACACATGTATAGGTTCATACCGATAAAACTCTTCTTTGTTTTCCTGGTAGTACCTATATCATTAGAAAAGCGAAATATATCTGCATGCATACGTGGAGTAGCTCTGTTAACCAATCTTATTCAGTTATTCCCCATAATTATCAATTTCTCTATATCTTGCTTGAACTACTCCCGCAAGTCCACTTCTAGACCCTTCATTTCTCATCAGAAATTTCTACTGGAAAGATGCATCTTATTTCATTGAAAGAGGAATATCTTATTTTTACCCTTCTGTTCTTCCCTGCTATACATACTATTGCTGTTGTAGAATTGGTCTTTGAGATTTTCACATCAGGTTTTTGAGTGCAAGTCTTTTAAAAATGATGTTTTTGTTTGTTATTGTTACGATCAACTTATATGGCCTTTAATGAGCCATTCTCACAGTGATGTAGGCTTTTAAACTTTTATGACCCCTTTCATGTCCGGTATCATAGAATCTGATGCCTCAAAGCTCACCACCTCATTTGTCGGTGAACTTTGCTTGTCTATGTCTATATTCATGCTCCCCTTTATACTTATTGCCTTGATCGAAGAAGTTTAAGCTGAATCCTCTCTTTTATGCTTTTCTCCTCTGAGTTTGATACTGTCTAATACTGATGTTGGTGATAAATATTCACTTATGAAGGAAAAGGCAGGAATATGTCTGCGTATGACAAATGATGTACCTTTAGCCTTGCCTTATCCCTGTTGATCTATTCAATTGGTTTGAGTTTGGAACTGCATGTCATCATTTACAAGTGCAAGTCTATGGTGCTCTTCCTCTGTTTTACAGTGAGGTTTTCTTACCAATAGTCAATAGACCTTATAATTTCCGGGCTCGGGTCGGATCCGGGACAGGCTTTCTCCTATTTTTTGCATGTCTATGATTCTCTTCCTCTATTTTACAACCTTCCGTTTTTCAGTATTTTCTTCGTTTATGTCTTTGTAGACACACTGCTTTGCCATACTGAGGAATTTGATACTATCTGGCCTAACATTGGTGATATATGTTCACTTATGAAGGCAAAGGCAGGAATATCTTTGCTTATGAGAAATGCTAAACCTTTATCTTTGCCTTATCCTGTTGACTTATTCAGTTCTCCACAAACCATGTATTTGGTTTGAATTTGAAACTGCATTTCATCAGTTACAAATGCAAGTCTATGGTTCTCCTCCTCTGTTTACAGTGAGGTTTTCTCACCAAAGATAAAGGATAAAACATTTACTACCTTCCATTTTTCAGTATATTCTTCGTTTATGCCCTTTTAGAAACATTGCTTTGCTATAATGAGGAATGACCTTTTAAATGTCGATATTTTGAAACGAAAAAAGAATCTATGAGAATGCTCCTGTTATTCTCATATTTTGATGTTGCTTACTCCCAATCAATTGTAGGAATCAGTGAAGACCAAGCACCCTCAACTTCAATATGAATCAAAATTGTATATGCTTCTTCAAGGAGGCAGTAAGTGTTACATTCCTGTTTATCTTTTCTTTCTAATCAATACTCAGAGTCAGTTTTTTTATTCGATGTTAATCATTTTCTTTCCTCTGAACTCTCTTGTGTTTTTGGTGCTGATGCAGCTGGTATTCCCCATATTAAATGGTTTGGTGTTGAAAGTGAATACAACATCATGGTTATTGACCTTCTAGGACCGAGTCTTGAAGATTTGTTTAACTATTGCAGCCGCAAGTTCCTCTTGAAGACAGTTTTAATGCTTGCAGATCAAATGGTGCCGTATTTGCTCAAAGAGTGATTGCTTTGTATATTAGATAACATACTTACATATACACTATCTTCTTCTTATAGATTAATAGAGTTGAGTATATGCACTCCAGAGGTTTCCTTCATCGGGATATTAAACCTGATAACTTCTTGATGGGCCTCGGGCGCAAAGCAAATCAGGTAGTTCTCAGTTTCCTGATTTGAAGATTTGTTCTGTCCATTTACTGTGGTCCCTTTCCTCGGCCACATAACAACTGCTTAGAATTCACCCTACCTTGGAAGAAGTTTCTAAAAACGAAATCATATTTTCCTAATATTTTGTAAAGCTGTATCTATGGTTGACACATCACCTACTTGGCTACTTGATATGTTCATTTTTTCAATTTTGAATCTTCACATAATGTACATGATTATTTGACGGTGACACATTATGGAGCTTAGGTTAGAGCCAGATGTCGAAGATGATCAACCTACTCGAGTGAGCTCCCTAAACTAACCAGAAAGGTTGGAATAGTACTTAGGCATAAAGCCAATTACAAGATAATTTCTGAATAACCCTCTCTCTGTGCTAGTTCTTATTTATACCCTTAAGGCCTCACAATAACCACCCTAGGGATCATGAGTAGAGAATTACAGCTCATCTTCTTCATAATGGATTAATGGGACATAATTGCAGAAAGTAACTTCTTCCTTTTACTCCTTAACTAAAACCTTCAATTTTTTCATGGGTGAATACCAGTGGGCAGTGGCCTACCAGAGTTTCACATCAATAAGCTTGATTTTGCTACATAATAAATCATTAATGTCTACGTTTCCATTCGAAAGTTGTGCTCATCCTGAAACTGACAACAATAGCTCAATCATAGGCAAAATACATCTGATTGTATTATCACATTGACGAGTGGTTAAGAAATTAGGGACAGTCTTGTTTGTAGTCCCCCCTGTAAGTAACTGCTTGTTTTTTCTTGTTAGGTATATGTTATTGATTTTGGCCTCGCAAAGAAGTACCGTGATCTTCAAACACATAAACACATACCTTACAGGTATGAGACAAGATCATCAGTTTCTGCATTTTTATATGTGCTTAAACTTGATCATTCAACTTTGTTCTTTCTTCACATATATCACGCAACAGTTTTGTATAATTTAGGTTCAGTACAAGATTTTTGAGGACCTATTGGTCTCCATCTTGTTGCTTTTTCCCAAATGTTTTGTATTATGTGTTATGTATTGGTATTATAGGAATGAGTTCTTGTTGTAAAAAGAAAACCCCTTGATGTTTAATATGTGGGCTCTTCAATGAGTTCGGTCAGAGAGTCAAAAAGCAAACCTGATGTGGTTCTCTCACTTTTTGAAGGATAAATAAAGATGTATACTACTATAATCTTCTTATATTTTTTGGGCACAACTATCCAGTATATAGAGATATCTTCCATCGTGTTCTGTTTAATCGATTAAGCCAGTAATCCTTTGACCTCACTGGTATTTCTCTGGCATTGATATTTTTAAAAAGCTTAAGAGTCGTTTACGCATAAATGCATAATATAGTCAATTCTCCATGTTAAGAGTCACTGTGATGTTGGATAAAAAGGATTAGGACATTCCATCAGACGAATTTTACAACGGCTCCATTCGGTGGTTGAGAATTTCAACCCAATTAACCCATAAACCCCCGATAAACCCCTTAAGCTTAAACTAGTTGGTCGACAAAATGTGATAAATTTCAACCCCATAAACACTTCAACCACGGTAGAACTGAACGGAGCCAACATATATATATTTTACAATAGTGTATGCAGTTCATTTAAACTCTTCCGAAGTCCGGACACACACAAGATTCTCTTCTAAGTACTTTTTTTACAGCACTTGTATCTAGCCCCTCTAGATGTCTTCAGTCATCCATTTCTTCTTTTGTTCTTGATGCGCCTTGACTTAGCACTAGATTCTATCATGAAGGAGTGAGTTTTGTATGTTATGTTTGGCATTCTACAAAGTATTACCTATTCCCTCGGTTTTTGACACTTTTTTTGCTTCTCACCATTTTTAGGAAGTTATCGATTATATTACGTATATCGTTGTATTAGGCATTTGCCTTGGGCTTTAGGAGGTCTGTCTCATTTAAGATTGGCTCTCACGGAGTTGCTTCCTTGAGTGGATTAGCAGACTTCCTTGGGTTTCCCTAAGATTCTGTGCTTGTGTGTTTTCATGTGTTTCATCCATCTATCTTGACTAACTTATTCTTCACTCTATCAAATTGTTGGCACTGATCTTTTTGTGTAAATTGTGACTTGTCCGATTACGACATCTTCAGAGAGAATAAGAACCTCACTGGAACTGCTCGTTATGCCAGTGTCAATACTCACCTTGGTATTGGTAAGTTCTGTTACTATTCTACCATATGGTGATGAACGATATTTGCAGTCTTCACTAGCTGAAGTTAGTTAATCCTTTCTTTATTCTTTTTCTTTATGACAGAGCAAAGTAGAAGAGATGACCTGGAGTCTCTTGGATATGTGCTCATGTATTTTCTGAGGGGAAGGTAGAACAGAAATTCAACTCCTGTGTAATTCCTAATTTCACCTTTGCCAGAAGGGGCTCTAGTTGATATGTGTGATTTCTTTCAGTCTTCCATGGCAGGGCCTAAAAGCTGGTACCAAGAAGCAGAAATATGACAAGATCAGTGAAAAGAAAATGCTTACTCCCATAGAGGTCGGATACTTTATTGATGCTGTCTTTTACTTTCTGTACATATAGCGGTTTAATTTCATTAACATTATGGTGGAATTATTACAACGCCTATTAGGTCCTTTGCAAAAATTATCCCTCAGAGTTCACATCATATTTCCATTACTGTCGATCATTGCGATTTGATGACAAGCCAGATTATTCATACCTTAAAAGGCTCTTCCGTGACCTTTTCATTCGTGAAGGTATTACTGTTATATTCAGTCAATGGAATATTAATGATTCTTATGCTACTCTAAGTTGACTTTTACAAATATGTCGATACAAGGTTTTCATTTATCCTAGGTAACTGCATCTATCATTGAATAGGGTGGTGTGAAAACTAATGCACACAATTTACGCTATTAGCAAGGGTCAATGTTCGATGTATTTTAATAGTCGGTTCTATTGAAGAACTCGATTGGATGTTCCATAGGGTGACCCCCTCTGTTGGTATTTTCTCCAAACATGAAGGGGAACCTAGGCATAATAATAGTACTTTTATTTATTTTTGTACAACATGAGCCAACAGGGGGTTGTTTACATTTTAAGCCCGGGTCTTCAACTTTATCTGTGCAGGTTACCAGTTTGACTATGTATTTGACTGGACGGCATTGAAGTACCCGCAGATTGGTTCCAGCTCTAGAGTAAGGGTCAGTTCTAAGTTAGTTTTTGTGTTGCACGAGTTAGTCTGGCCAACTACAGATTATTTATGTTGTGCTTTATGGTTGCAGCCAACTGTGAAACCTGCTTTAAATTCCGGACCTTCTGCAGAAAGGACGGATAGGCCTTCAGGTACATAAATTATCTAAATTATGATTATTTACTTTTGTAGATCGTGTTGATTGTTAACTAGAAAGAGAAGTAAGCGAAAGTGTACAATCACGCTCTACTTGTTCTTCTCTTTTTGTAAAATTATACCCTTTGCGTCGTGAACTGCATCAGTATAGCTTTTTCACCTTGGCAGAAACGAGAGTATAAATTCCTCATTATGAGACTTGCTTTCCTATGAATTGTATAGTGGGACAAGAAATTCGCGACAGATTTTCTGGTGCAGTTGAAGCATTCGCTAGAAGGAACCCTGTTTCTGCATTGAATGGTGACCATTCCAGGAACAAGTCTGTGGATGGCTCATCGAAAGATGTGGTGAGAACTTGTCTTTAGATTGATAGATTCATGGCCTTTGATACACCAATATATTTACGTGCCACGATACTGAAGTTTTGATCATTCAGTGAACAATTTTTTTATATAACTGGATCAAATATGAAGTTCTTAAAAACTTGTCTGCAGCAAGCTGATTCTGAAAGGGGACGCAGCTCCAGGAACGGCAGTGCCTCAAAGAGAGCTGTTGTTTCAACGAGTAGGCCCGGTTCTTCAGGTGAAGCCGGCGGGGAAAGCCGACTGAGCAGGCTGTTGTCAACTAGTGGCCGCCTGTCAACTGCCCAAAGGACCCAACCGGTGATGGAGTCCAAATCCTCAAACATGGCTCGTGGTTCAAATATAAAGCCTGGTCGGGATGATGCCCTCAGGAGCTTCGATTTCCTTTCTATTGGGACCGGAAAGAAGAAGTAAAGCTATCGATTGCCCGAGCCAAAATTATTATTCAACAGAAGGGTTAGACAAACTCCTCATCTGTTCTCCCATGAAATCCAATCAACTACGTGCGCAAATTTACTGCGGTTGCTCATCGTGTGAATATGATATTTGCTTCTTACCGTGGTTAAAGCTCAACTACTATGATTGAACTACTGCCTAGAACGTTGGGGGTAAGCAGCTGTTTTATACAGCACTGAGAACCAATGGATAATGCCTCTTTGGGTTGAAAATGTTCATAGGATGAGATTGTTAACTGTAATAAGTAAGAATCAACACGACCCTTTGGCCTTTGCAATGTCATGGACCCCTCATTTTGGCGTCTCCTCGGGCAATTTGTACTGTTTTACCAAGTGTCACAGATTCATCGTCCTATTAAGAATCAACAAACATTTGCGATTCCTCATGGGACTCGCGATGATTCTTACAACTGTGTTCGTCGCTCATGCTAGTTCCAAAATTCGACAATTCGAGAGGTCGTGGTCGAAGTTCAACATTGACTTTTGCCAAAGTTTTGAGAGATGAAGCCGAGATATGCGTGTTGAGATCTATTGAAGCCAATAGAGGTGAAAGTTTCTATCTGTTGAATTATAACGAGGTGAGTGTGTCACTAGTAAGAGTAGTCAGAGAGGCTTAAAATGAGCATATGTAGTACACATTATTTGAATGATAAAAATAAGACATTGTCTTGTAAATAAAATCTTAAATCCTGGGAATGCTGCAAATAAGCCTAACAAAATGAGCTAACATTAGCCAAGTACTAAACATCAGAAGATAACAATGTCTTGTAGATACCAGATGTCAAGAGATATTCGAGCTTTATGAATCACGAAACCCTGGCTTCATCACGAAGCTTTGAGATCATCCAACCCAACCCCAGCCTGCAGTGGACATGAAAAACAGTTACACTTTCCATTCCACAACAAGTGAAACAATATTCAAAAGCTGAAACCAATTTGTAAGGAAATTGTTACCAAAAATTTATGGTTGGCTTCAAGTAGAGGAGAAAAACTTGCCAAAAACTTGTTCATATCAGATTTGACATGATCAGCACCTCCTAGCACATCCATGAATTTGTTCCTGTCAGGAGCTAGCTTCATTGCAACCTGTCAATATATGGAGTGATTCAAAATTTGATATCTAATCAGGTTTTATATGTTCTTTTGTCATGCTCGATCAATTCAGTTGCGAACACCATTGAGGTTTTAATCTTGGAAGAATCAGAGATCATACAGTGAAGCTTGAACTAGCAAGCCAGCCATGCCATTTTTTCAGGGTCTTGGTGTACGAATCTGTACAACATTGGGACATTGACCAATCTGGGTGTTCTTGCAGATTTCGAAACAGCTCCACCAGGAAATCCAGTGCTCTATCAATATAAACAATTCTTGATTATAAAGTGATAAAAATACTATTATACTTTCCTACTAGTACAATATACCTAGTCAACCAGAGTAAGCCATTTGTGCAGCTGGATGATCCTTTCGCAGTCTTCGTTTCAACCTCTACCTTGATCATGCTGTACAATAGATTGTATTTGGATGGATCTTCCAAATACTTGTTTTCCAGTCTCTGCATCAACATTTCCATGACCCAAGATTAAGCATATAAGGTCTGTTTAGTAACGTAAGATTACGTAGATGAAGCTGAAGATTAAGATAATTATTTAGATGAAGAATTAAGCAGATGAGTACAAACATATGAACTGGAAGTTCAATAGGATTACGTAATTTCCCTAATCTAATTCTCTCAATCTTTCTAATCTAATCTACTCGCCTCCTTTATCTCCTTACCAAACAAGATTAAGAAAATTATTTGTCCGTCTTAATTCTTATAATATTAATCTCCTTCATCCCCAGCCATGGACTTTCAACCGATGGATAAACATATGAACTGGAAATTACTCAAGGGAGAAAAGGCCGCTTACTGATATATTCCCACCAATATCAGATTTGACAATGGCCATGGCAGCACCAAATTTATCTAGCATAAGAACAAGATAAATTTCAGCTCCTTGGATTACAAACAAACCCTAATGAATAAACAAAGCTGCAAAGACAGACAAACCTATGACAGGAAGTATTTGTTTGCAGACCTCCAAGAAAGGCTTGGCTAAGATATCACCCCCGTCAGACTTGACATGCTTCATTCCGTTCAAAGCTGGGCTAAATACAGTTTCTGTCATTCTGCAATTTACTGCACATTCAATGATCGAAACAACACTCCATTTCACAATAAATACAGTTCCGTCATTCTGTTTTTATATTTTTATATTTCACTCTAATCAGATCCAATCACATTGCCAACCATTAACAATGACAGCATTTACGAGGAAGTGAAAGAGGAATAACCTATCTAGAGATTTAATCGAGCAGCGTGATCTGCAACAATGGCGAAAATGGGGAGCTGTGAGATTCGATTTAGGTATCAACAAATCAATACAGATTTAGGTATCAACAAATCATTACCGGTAAATTAGATGGCAATGCTTTCTGAAAGGAAAAGGGATAAACACGGTTGCCCAGATCGTCTTTTGAGTTCCCAGATTGAGAAGAACACAACCACTACAGATCCATTTTGTGTTGAATGAAAATAGTAAGCCCCTTCCTTAAATTTATTTAACACGTCATAATTGGCTGTTTAATATTTTTCAGATATTTGTTATTGTGAATTTTGCAGCAAATTGTTTTCCTTTTTGGGCTTCTAATTTTGCAAAACACTTAAAACAGAATTAACATAGAGATAGCTCAATCATTAGCTCTAAGCAGAATTTCCTGTTACACATCAGTACACAGGCATTGTCTAACTCTTGATTCATTCTTAAATTGACCCGGGTTGGGTCTAGGCTAGACACAGCAAACATCACAATTTTTTAAAGCTCATCCCTATTATAGCCACTAAACCGCGGTCATCGGAAGCTGGTTCTCGAGTGAGCTAAATGGCATTTGGACTGCATTGTTCGCCTTTCTGGTGCGTAAGCAAGCCAGATGGCCTCCCAATTGGCTGTTGCAAGCAGGTAGTTTGCTTGCAGCCACAGTTCCTTCCTTCTCCCTTGCAACAGGAGCTCCAGTTGCATCCTGCATAACAAACAATAAACATTCAAGTCACATACCCGAATTAGACATTGAATAATGAGTTTCTTTGTGTTGTTACTTACCCCTAGAGACAGGAAGGTGAAATCCTGGTTGTCTGCACCTAGATGAATTTCGATGAGCTTCCTGAGATCAGCAAGGCTAGCATCCTTTGCAAGCTTCAGTTTAGTTATTAACTTTCCGGTGTTTTCTTTCGTAGCCTCCCACTTGACGTAAATGTCCACCGAAGCATCAGTGTTTGCCGGCTTCATATTCTCCTTCTGATCCGGGGACCTGACACTCTTCAGTGGAGAAGAGTTAATGAATGTAGTCTCTAAATGATCAGCTTTGGTTTTCAGAACATCTTGATCATTCTTTTCCGTCCACTCGGATTCAAGATCATTGTTTGGAGGGTTATTTTGGGAGAGCTCCCTGTAGTTTCCACAGAGGGCAAAGATGTTCTGAATACGTATGTTCCTTGAAGCAGATGAATCAAGATTCTCAGCCAAAGGAATAGAAGAGACAGTACTGAGAACCCTTTTTTCCTCAATCACTTCCTTCTCAATTTCTTCATCCTTTGGTTTCTCTTCTTCATCTTCTAGTTCTTCATCCTCGTAGACAGTACTCAAACACATTCTGTCAGAACCACTTGGCATGAAGTATCCCTGTCCACCAACAATTTTCACTTCTTTTCCATATATTTCTTGATCATCCATGTCCAAGTCCATTGACTTTATCATGCTCGGATCATCGTCCGGGTAAAGCTCTGTTAATCTTTTAACAAGGCCAATTCCATCCAAATCTGTTCCACTCCCCTCACTACTACTTCCATCCCTCGAACGAGTTAACTCAAGCTCCATCTCTTCCAACCGCCTCCTCAACAACTCAACTTCCCGTTGCTGTTGTAGAATCTTCTCTTCCATTCTTCTCCTCTCCATCTCAACCAGCTCTTGTGCCATCCTTTGAGCTTCCTTTATTTGCTTCTCCATTTCCTGCCTTATCATCTGTGTTCGTTCATTCACCTTCTCATTGATCTCATCCTCACCTAAGCCTTTGCCTTGCACTTGTTCAAGCTTTGATCTTAACTGAGCAATTTCATCCTCTTTTTTCCTCAGCTGCTTGTGTGCCTCATTCTGCTCTTTCTCCCTTTGTTTGTTCTCCATTTCCAGTTTCATGATAAACTGGTCCATAGCAGCAATTCTAGACCCCATAATTACATTCGATGAGTCCTCATCATTATCCCCGACCGGTGTATGTGGGCCACGAACTATGCATTTAGCTTTCGCTCCATACTCAAGGGTAGAGATCGTCTTATGCATCTCTTTCGGGTCGGGGCAGGCACACAAGATCATCAGTATCTTCGACTTGTCATCCTCAAAGGAATCCTGCAAAAGCATAGTCAGCTTGCTATCTCTAAATGGCACGTGTGAATCTCCATTTGCAATAGACTCCACAACTCTCTTCAGAGCTGTATTCCCTTGATTAATCTTTGCTGTCTGCAGCACGTATACAACACAAGTAGTTAGCAACCAACACAAGTGAGTAATCCCTGTCAACAAACAAATTTAAGACCAAGAACATTGTCCCACCTGCATTTTGGCTTCAAATCCAATTTGACCAGCCTGCTCGATGTTTTCAGAGCCTGCCATGTCAACGAGCATAAGTCTTCCTCCAACTGTTGGGACATCGAGAATTATCTGCAATCAACAAGTGACATTAGAAAACAATGCAAATTCAGCATTCATGATTGATTTTATCATGTAATAAGGCGAGTTGGAAGCATTTACCATGCAGTGGCTTCGAGAACTTCTATCATTGCAATTTGTGCTTTTAATAATTCTTCGCTTCTCCACCTTTTGGATCTCCTTTGATATCTTTCCAGCGTCAGTTCCTGATATGAACGTGGCATTCTTTGCTTTCTTGCCCATGACTTCCAATTTTACCTGTAATTGAACGCAGTGGAAACAGCAAGATGAATATACATTCAATTTGAGCTATCTGAGGTATAAAGTGATACAAAATTCCAGCTACTAATTTGTTCAAAAATGTGAAGTTTACTTCAAATTCACGAGTATATCATGTCACTACAAAAAAGAGGACTACAACAAATCCATCAATTTTAAATTCAATGGTACTAATTGAACACAAATCAATCATTAACATTCACAGAAATGAAAAAAGGCAAGAGGATCCAAAAATTCACCTTGGAAGCACTACCCTTAGACCATAAGGTAAAGCCGCCACCCCCTTTTTCACAAGAAAGGAGGTCATAGATCTCTTCATTGTAGATCTCCAAAACAGTGACATTAACAAACACCCCCAAAACCCCTTCCTGCTCGCACACATCACTGGTTTCCCCCAATATGTCTTTCAAAGACCGATACACAATGCCGGGCTGCTTCAAAGACCCAAACATGGTGTGACTCTTGCCCGACCCAGTTGGCCCATACATCATCACTGTACACTTGGCACCCATTTTAACCCCAAGTATCCTGTTTTGGAGATACTTCTTGTAGAACCCTTCAAGATCATCCTCCTCTGAGGACGACACCCCATCAAGACTGAAATCCCTGTATCCAATTTCGGTGCGGACCCGGATGGATTGGTGATCCGCGCCGATCTGAAAAGTTGTAGTCGTGGTACTTGGTGGTTCTTCTTTGGAAGGAGGGATATCCCTAATTCGCCCGATTACTTCGATCGGGTGGTCTGGGGGAGGATGAGGGTTTTCTTTAGCCAGTGCTGAAGTAGGGTTTGGTGAAGCTTTGGTGATTTTGTGGGAATTGAAGTTGATTCGGCTCTTAGATGATGGGGTTTTGATCTGGATGTAGCTTGTGTGATTGGATTTGGAAGGCGTTCGAGCCATTTTTGCAGATTTGCTTACCTTGAATTGAATGAATGAATATCTAGGGTTTAATGCGCAAGAGAGCAGCAGCGAGAGAGAAAGAGAGACGAAGTGCAATGGAGAAATGAAACGGCTAGTGGGATTTGGAAAGTATAAGCCTCGTTCGAATTTTCCCTTTTGTTTTTGGATACTTCTTTTGAAAATTAATCATATCAAAAAAATAAAAAGAGAGCCGTTATACAACGGCTAGTAAAGTCTTTGGATTGTGACGGAGAGATCCACGGGTTATTGGGTGGGTTTACGGACTCAACACGGGTCTGGTATGTCCTTTTCTCTTTTTGAACGGTGTAATGACTCATGACTTAGGTTACAACAACTCGCAAAAATAATTGTTTAGAGTAAATTACGTAAAATTACATCTTATATTACCTTTTTTTTTTTTCACTTAGCTATTTTTTGTATTTTTATTTTCATTTAACCACCTCTAATTTAAATCCGGTAATATCAAATCAAATCATTCACAATCAGTCCAATTTTTCATCCAAATTTAGTGAAACCTACCATTTTTTTCTTCCTCGACTTCTTGAAATATATTATCTACAAAAAAATGAGTAAATTACACATAATTTTTTCCCGAATCACATTGAGTCCGATTTTCTTCATCCCATGGATTTGCAATAACTCAAAAGTAGGGGCGGAGTAAAAAATTTTCGATGGGTGGACACAAATTTATAAAGAAAATCTAATATTTATAAATTCTAATAAGTTGTAATTATAAAAATCACAATACTTAACCGTTTATACATAAAAAAAACTAAATAAAAATACAAAAAATCGGTAAAAGCATCAATATCATAAATTTAATGTATAATTGTACTTTTATTTATTTGTTTGTTTTACTTGAATACAACTTTTTAAAGACGTGTTTTATTTTTCTAAATTGGAAATTAGACTAATGGTATGTTGTAAAAAGAGAAAATTTGCTTAGACGAGTCACATCGTCACATCAAACCATATATAAAATACAACTCTAAGTCGAGAGGAGAAACGGAGGAGCAAAGTAAAAGATATAGGATACATACACAAATATATATATATATATATATATATATATATATATATATATATATATATATATATATATATATATATATATATATATATATATATATAGATCCTATGAGAACACCCCCTAACGTGAGAACATGAGAACAGATTCGTAATTATTATTAGTTTTGTTACGAATTTGTCATATCGTTTAATGTATTATTCGTAGTTATTGTTGGTTGAGTGAGTTATTCGTAGTTATTGTTGGATTCCTAATTATTATTATTCGTAATTTTTATTATTTTTTATATCTACTCTAAATCTCAACCCTTAATACTCACATCTAACGGTGTACGATTGTTCTCATGTTCTCACGTTAGGGGTGTTCTCATGGGAACCACACCCTATATATATATATATATATATATATATATATATATATATATATAAATTGTCATAAAACCTACGCGGAAAACCTTTTTGTGCTTCATAGTCTACTTATTAGGCCATGAATCCTTCTTTAACTTAAAATTACAATTACATTTGTACTTCTACACAAAAGCACTGCGTGATATGTTGGTTGGGGTGGGTTGGTTGGGCCATGACGACTTCTTGAAACGTATTACCCCCTCCTTTAATTTTCACTTTCTCAATCCTCTTCAAACATGTTCTTTGAGTTCATCCTCCTACTCTCCCCATCTTAACTGTTATTGTTGATTTGATGATTTGTCCCGTAATTAAGTAATCGAAATCTGTAAATTACCATGATTGTGCTTTTGGCCACCCTTGAATGCATCAAGTTGTAAAAACTTTTCTCCTCCGTCCACACTTCACATAAACCATGACCCTTTTTGTTGTTTTTTACTACATACAAATATTACAAGAAAGAGAGTGTTTTTTTTTGTGAAGTCTTGTTGTAAAATGGGCTCATCTTTTGGAAATGAATTCTTGATTTTGTGAAGCCTTGCAATAAAACGGGCTCACTATCGTCCATAACACGCCGTTGATAAAAGAATTCTTGATTTTCATTTTGAAAAATAATACTATTTATCTTTATTTGACTATTCAACATCTCTTCTTCTACAACCAAAATCAAAAAACAAAAGCAAAGATACCCCCTTCCTACAAGTTGTAAATTGATCCCCACTTCTTCAAACACCAACAAATTGCAAAGCTTCAAATTCCCCCCTACTGTCATGAATTTCTTTCTTCAACCTTCACTTTGTCCCCTATGACCAAGTATTTTAATAAGAGAGCAACGACGTCAAAGTGATATCACAACTATTAAATTTTTGGTCCAATTTCAACATCTCTTCAAACTTGCAAATTCTAATTTGATGCAGACTACTTCAATTCCAACATTTCTTTTGCAAATTGATTTAGGATTCTGCTCGACCTTCAATTTGTAAACATCACCAACATCTTGGGGACAAAAACTGGGATAATTTTTTTTTTCTGTTTTAAAAAAATATACTTATATTACAAAAACAGGTAGGCCCACTAAATTTGGATGAAAAATTACACGGAGTATGAATGAGGTGGTTTAATGTTAACATATTAAAATTAGAGGTGGTTACATGAAAATTGTCAAAACATTCAACTAGTTTTTTAGAAAACAATTACAAAACTTCGTATTGGATGCAAGACATAACGACATATAATAACAAATGTTTCACACTATCAACCTTCATCATGCAACATCAACAAACTTAAAACACAACGATTAACCATGCGTAAATATCTGCCCTCATACGGTTTACGCATAACACAACACTACCCAAATTGATCATCCTAAGACACACACAAAAACTACATCGGCAACTTACGTTGCCATCCCTATGGTGTTCCTATCAACGAAATAACCCTAAAAATGTGTTTAGTACAAACTATAAGCTAAAAATGGTAAAGTTATACAAGAGAGACCCTAACAATGCAAGCAATGCACACTTACATGCTACTACTCATGCCTTACGTTCTATCACATGATATGAGATCATGACTTACCTAGTTACATTAACCACTTACGACAATTTAAACAAATACAAACAAGTTGACTGTCGTAATCGGTCGGGACATTTTGACAAGTTCGGCCTAGCGGACAAGAAGGCTCGTGGGAAGTTCCATAGAAGGCTTATGGGAACAAATTTGGTTGATGTCAATTATGGATGCTTGGAAGTTCCAAGGAAGAGTCACAAAGCAAATAATGAAGGCTTGTGGGCACAAGAAGACCTAGTGGACATTTTTGAGCACTTTTGGTAAAACAAAGATATAGGAGGCCACATAATAAATTAGAATACCCACAAATACTAATTGAAAAAGGTATTTAGAAAGGACATAACTTTATATTTTACACCGAGAGTTGAATCCTTAAGGAAGACCTCTCAAAATAGCAACAACTAGATCGGTCGACGGTGTTTTCCTTCAGAGGTGTGGACCGGTTCAAAACAATTTTTCTGAGGTTGCTTTTAGATGTATTTTTGTAAGTTAGGGGGTGCTAAAGGGTTGAAACTTCTCTTACATATACCCTACCCCTACAATCATATTTGAAACCTACTCTTTCTCTCAAAAAGCTATATTTTGTTTGACTTTTTGGTGTTCTTGAAGAAAGAAGCTTGGAAACTCTCGTTGTTAAGGTTTGAACTTATTTTTTCTAGATTTTTATTTTTCATTTCTTTTCTAGTTTTAAGTTCTTATTTCCTTTTTTTTTTTTGAAAAGTTTCGTATATTGAGAAGGGGAGAGAATGTACATCAAAGAGGTCTACTAGACCTAGAGATATAAAAAAACAAGGTAGCGAAGAGAGCAAAGGTAATGAGACTATAAGACTAGGTGAGGTAGATTCCGAGCAAGTTTGCCCAGTAGAGAGAGTCAAGTGATCGGTGCTTCCAATGGTTAGCAAGGTGGTTCTTGGTGGCTTTGGATGGCAAGGTGGGCACAAGTGAACGCCGGGGTGGACTCATGTTGTAGATGAGGTCGTTTCCCGCATTCCAAATGAAGTAGATGTAAGCGATGATCGCGGAGATGCGGGTTTGCAATGAGATCATGCTTAGGAGGGGATTGGGGGCCAAGCCAAGCCCAGAGGTCGTGAGAGTATGGGTAAGGGGTGAGAACTCTGAGCCATCTGTAATGTCAAGGACCAGGCTCGAGTAGCTACAACCGTTCCATAAATGGGCCTCGTCCTCAGGGTGAGTACCACAAAGCTTGCACGTATGGTCAGTAACAATATTCCACTTGAGGACCTTGCAAAGGGTGGGGAGTCGGCAATGACTAGCCAAATAAGCAATGAAACTACACTTTGGGATATTTAACCTGGATCAGATCAGTCCAAAGGAGTAGGGAGCAGAAGGAACGTGGGTGGGTTTGAGGAACTTGTAGGTAGCTGAGGTATAGAAGGAGCCATTAGGTCGAGAGATGAGGCTAAGGTTCATGGGGTTGAGGTTAGAGGCAAAGAGGGAGTCATGAACCTTGGTCAATATGCGCCAGGAGTGGCTGTGGTTATAACAAGCTTGGCAAGACCAAATAGAGTGGCGTTTAAGGATATTCTCTCTGACCCAATCACACCAAATGCTCCTCATGTATAGGTCAAGGTCGATGACAAACTTTGCGAGGCAAGATTTGTTCCAAGAGAGCAATTATTTGAAGCCTAGACTTCCCTCATCTTGAATGGAGAAAACAACTTGCCAAGCAACTAGGGAGCGAGAGCTAGAGTCCTAACCAAACCACAGGAAAGAGCGGAGAAGACATTGAATCTTGTGGAGGAATGAGGATGGATCAGAAGGATGGAACACCAGAAATGGTACATGGCCATGAGGCTAGGATAGAGGAGATGACTTGCTTCCTGCCAGCATAGGAAAGGTTTCTAGCACTCCATGAGTTGATTTTAGAGGTGATCTTAGAAATCGGGGGGGTGTAATTAGCCATGTTCAGTCTTTTGGAGCCAACTGAAACACCTAGATAGTGGAAGGGGTGAGAGCCAAGGGTAATCCCCGTAGCATTCGTGATAAGGTTACGGTCATGGGGGGAAATGCCACCAAGGAAGATGTAGGATTTGGACAGGGTAATCTTAAGCTCCGAGTAGGTCCCAAACTAGTCAAGTGTGTTTTTCAAAGTGATAATAGAGGTAATATCACCTCTGCAGAAGAGCATCAAATCGTCAGCGAAGCAAAGGTGAATAAGGTGAGAAGAGGAGCAATTTGGGTGGGTATTGAAGTCCGGGTTGCTAGTGCTGATGGTTAGCATAGAGGATAAGACTTCCATGCCAATGACAAAGAGAGGGGGTGAGAGAGGGCATCCTTGCCTGAGGCCTCTAGCACCTTTAAAGTAGCCTCTGAGGGATCCGTTGATGTTTATGGAATATGAGGCAGTGGTGATACAAGCTTCAATGAGCCCGATGAAATGCTCGGGGAAGCCAATCCTCCGAAGGCTAAAGAGGATGAAGTCGTGGTTTATGGAGTCAAAAGCCTTAGTAATATCAACTTTGATTGTACAACGGGGGGAGAGACGCCTTTGATTGTACTTCTTGAAGATCTCATTACAAATCTAGATGTTGTGCTTGATGGAGAGGCCTTTAACAAAAGCTCCTTGATAGCTACTGTTCGCTCCAAACGGTGTGTGCAAGCTTTAAATTTATAACCCTAGACGTAAGCTTAAAACAAGGATGCGAACCCGCAGTGTACGGGCCAATCGTAGTAAAAAGCAAGGAATTCCAAGGGTCGATCACATGGACTTAGTGAAATAAAGTCCAATTACGGTAAGCTTTAGCAATCACTAACCACAAGTAATTAAGACAATCAAAGATGATAAAAGTCAATAAAGGAAATATGCAATTCTAGGGATTAAAGCATCTAGTTGTGGTTCCAACTCAAGATCTAAAGATAAGCGGACAAAGCTGAGGTTTTTGCATGGGGAAGGTATTTCTAAAGTGGAATAGATCACCGGGTAAGTCTCACTACTCACTAATCCCAAACCATAACTCCTATTACCGGGTAAGTCTCAAGGAATTAAGATAAAGAACTATAACCTCAAACTAACACTCCAACTAAGGGAATAGAATCAACCTTTACCGGGTAAGTCTCAGGCTAACTCACAAAGATGGAATGAAAGCACACTCAAACCCCAATAAAGGATAAACCTTTATTACCTACACTTATGATCTTAGGTAAACAAACAAAGGAATTACCGGGTAAGTCTCATCCTAGGCTTGCGTTGAACCAGGAAAGGTGTAATAAGAATAGGATTTGGCAAACTCTAACACTTAACTCTCAGTTTCGGATCAGATAAGTCACCTCGGTCAGAAGAATTCCACCCCGGCTGAGATGTTCATCGACTGAGCGAGATGCTTAGGGTTAAGGTTAAAGACTTGAACTTTCAGGGTCCTACTGTGATTAAGATCATTCTATCATTGTTTTTCCCACAACCTTCAGCCAATCACCCTAGAATCACACAAAGAGATTAGCCACTCATCATCATGAAAGTATTAATCAAGTATATGGGAAGAAAGTGAATATTTGAACAAGAAGAATTTAATGAAAAGACTTCAATAACTGAATCAAATATCACAACAAAGCGTTCCTTGGATAGAAATTCAACAAGACAAGACAACAAGGAAGGGAATCTAAGATGATCTTACAAAAACCCTTCAAAAGCTATAAAAGCTACAATCTTCCTTCTTCAACCTTCAAAAAGGTTCTTCAAATCTCCCAACTGGAGTATGGCTGCTGTGGTGTATAAACCCTGATCGGTGGTATAGCATGATGTGGATTTGTGGGAAATCCGACCCTTTTTATAGGAAAATTACTCTCCAAAGATAAGATATCTTAGAAAGATCTCTTCCCATAAAAATAGGTAAAATATATGATCTAGCATATCTTCTTCCTTCCAGGAGCCAAGCCCAAAAATATAAGATCTCTTTCCAAAGATAAAAGATCTCAGCCAAGAATAATATATTCTCGCCGCGTCCCAAGTGTTCGCCTCGGTCGAGTCGACTTCTCTGGATCACCTCGGTCGAGGTGAATCTGTGGTCATCCGAGGTGAGTCATAACTGAAGGTGAAATCTCTCAAATCTGGTCCAAAGTGAATTTCTAATCCACGGCTATGCTTCCTGGATGGTTCCTTATGTTCCTGAATGTAGCTCCAATGACTCTATAGCTCCTTTTGCTCCTTTTTGATGCAAAACGTGCCATTTTACCTACGATTACAACAAAACTAGGTGTAGACCTCGATTCCCGCAAAGGTAGATGAAATGGTAATATAATCACATATTATACATACAAACATGTAGATTATTGAAGATAAAACGTCCAAACAAACCCCAAAATATAGACTATAATTCATGCTATCAGCTACCAATGATGTTGGGGAGGATAATGTTAATTCTAGAAGCGAGGATTTTGGCAATAACTTTGTAGGTAGTGTTGCAACAAGAAATCGGCCTATAGTCACCAGGGACAAAGGGGTTCTCCTTCTTTGCAATCAAAGAGATAGAATTGTGATTCACCTGCTTGAGCATCCATCCAGAGGAGAAGAAGTCGAGTATAGCTTTGGTGAAGTCGTTGCCAATGATACTCCGGGAGGACTTGTAAAAGAAGGCGTTGAAGCCGTCGGGGCCTAGGGCTTTGTTGTCGCCCATGCTGAAGAGAGAGCTCTTAATATCCTCAGGGAGGAGCCGTTGCTAAGTGAGATGAGATCGTCACTTGAGAGGGAGGGACGGGGTAGTCGGGTTAGAGGTTGATAGACGTTGGGTGAGGAGGACAAATAATGGAAGAAAAGTGGTTAATCAGGATGGTAGAGATCTCTTCAAGACTATGAGAGATAGTGTTTGTGGGGGTAGTGATGACTGTGATAGAGTTGAAGCAACGTCTCGACTTGATGATCTTGAAGAAGTTAACGGAGCATTGGTCCCCATACTTGAACCAAGAGGCTTTAGCAAGCTGGGCTAGGGTAGATCTGAGGAGGTCGAGCTTAGAGTTTAGGTTGAGAGTGTTGCATCTTTCCTCTTCAAGGAGGTGAGGGTCAAGGGGGTCATTTGTAGGTTAATTTGCATGAAGGAGAGAGAGGATCTTAACTCCTCAATAGAAGCATGCAAGAGCTCAAGCTTTTGGTTTGGGAACTTCTTTAAGATGGGCTTGAGAAGCTTCAACTTCTGGAGGAGGTTGAACATGGTTCCCTTGGGAGGGGCGGTCCTAAGAAGGGAAATCGATGGGAGGAAGTTTTCGTGCATGGCCTATGCATTGCTAAAACGGTATTGGAGAGCGTGTTTAGGGTTTGGCTTGTCCAGAGAGAGCACGAAGGGGGAGTGATAGGAAATGTAGGGGCTGTCAAAGAAGCAATAGAAGTAGTGAAGGTGGAGTTCCAAGAAGGGTTAACAAGGATCCGATCAAGATTGCACCAGTTTCTAGAGTGAAGCTGTTTATTATTCCGTGTGAACTTGTACCGTGAGTAATCATGGTTGATGAGGGAGTTTCTATTTAGACAATCTGTAAGTAGTAAGAGGTATGAGAGGTAGTGGGGGATCCATTGGTGATCTTCTCATCAAGGGACAAGGTAACATTAAAGTCTCCACCAACAGCCCAAGGGGAACCTGAGTTAAAGAGACCAAGAGTTGTAAGAGAGTTCCAAAGGCTGGTCCTCTCGTCAAGGAGGTTGTTTGTATAGATGAAGGAACACTCCAAATGGATAGTGGGGGAGATGATTTTGCACTAGAAGGTTTGAAGATGAGGTTGTGAAAAAGTTGATTATTGATGAGAGTTGGGGTAGTGTGAAGGCTATTGGGGTTCCACCACACCCAAATGCGACAATTATGAGCATAGGGGGAGTTTGAAAGGTGCTTCCAACTTGGAAGAAGGCGAGAGGACATGTGACTCATCCTAATCCCCTTGATTATAGTTTTAAGGATGGAAATAAAGTCAAGATTATGACGCTTGACAATATCCATGATAGCTCTTTGTTTATTAGGGTAGTTTAAGCCCCTAATATTTCAGGCACATAGGTTTAGATTCATTGGGAAGCTATAACGGTATTAGGGCCATCCTTGATGACTGACGGGGAGGGGAAGGGGTGTCGGAGGGATAAAGGCTAGAGGTTTGAGAGGATGATCTGGGGGAGCAAAGAAGGGTGTTTGATCCCTGGGAATAGGAGGGGAGAAGGAGGTGCTAGGAGCATGAAGCTATGAGGGTAGGGAGGGGGTGGAGGAAGATTTGTCGGGGTAGAAAGCTCCTTAGGGAGGTGTGTAAGAGAGGGGGTCAACAACGTCGGAGTAGTGGGCTTATGAGGGAGGGAGGGCTTAGGAGGGGAGGGATTAAAGATGAGGGTTTAGTGGTGCCATGGATGCGAAGAGAGGCGTTGGGTGTGGGTAGGAGAGGCTTAAGGTAGGATCTTGGAAGCGATCTGTGGCCAAGGGCTTTCTTAGTTAAGGGTTTAAAGGGGCCATGAGATCTACATTGGTGGTCAAAGACCATGCACTTAGGGGCAATGTGCCGGGATCCGGTCATATGTGACTCTTTGGGATATGGATTCACCATTAGGGCCGTTGAGTAGGATATCCTTTAGCAAGGGAAAAGAGGCTTGGACGTCCACCAAAGTTCTAGCAAACCCGAGCCTATCCTGGTTTGCAGATCATGAGTTGGTAAGAATGGGGGTGCCGATGGCCGAGCCAATCTTGGATAGCATATGGGGAGACCAGAACCTATAATCGAGATCATGAAGAGAGGCTCATACAAGGATGTACAAGAGGCTAGAATAATCAAGCTTCATGCCGTGTGACGAGTGCTTGAGGAGAAGCATAGAATATCCGTTAATAACCCAAGGGCTATCCAGGAGAATGGAGTTTAGGTCATCCTCAGGGTCAAAGTGGAAGATTAAGAGACCATGGTCATTACAGAGGATATTTGGTTGCTTGATGGAGTCCAAGAGAGGATGGCGAAAGAGGATAACTTTTGGAATGAGAGAAAACTGCCAATAGGGAACCCCACAAGGATAAACTCCATTTATTGGTAGTGTTAGCGACATCCTCGTTAGAGAAAGGGATCACACCCTTGTCGCGACCCGGAGTAAAGGATAGGGGTACATGGTTCCAAGGGGACACTTTTGAGGCTATGTCCAAGAAGGAGATAGGGGGAGGCGGAGTGTCTGTTGGGCAAATAACAGAAGGCGGAGCGATTGCTAGGCAAGTGATAGGTGATGGAATCACTATCGATTTTAGGTAGTTTTAGAGTCTTTTTAGAGTCTTTTAGTTGTGTCTTGTTGCTAATGTTTGGATCCAGATGAAGAACCTCAGAATGAAGTAAAAGAAGGATCTAGCAACACTTGGGAGAAGAAAAAGATCGACGAATAAAAAGATTCTTGTACCACACCGCCCCCACAGCAGAAGCCACCGCCCCAGAAGTGGCCAATGTCCCCGACGCAGCAGCCTGCGCCTCGCCAGCGTTCCGAGAGAAGCGTGTCACCACCTCCGCAGCGTCACCTAGCCGCCCCTACGGTGACACCTCTGAAGACCAATGTCCGACACGCCAGCGCCTTCGCATGTGCTCTGAAGATGACTTTTACCGCCCCTGCGGAACTCTCTAGCCGCCCATGTGGTGACTCAACCTGAAGAAGGGAAGCCGGCTCCCCTGCGCCTATGCCTGTGGACCTGCGAAACCGAAGAGACTGTGTCACCGCCCCTGCGGTGACACTACGCCGCCCTTGCGGATCAACACTAGAAACGTCACGAAGATCAACATTTAGACGTTCCAGAGCATTAAAGACCCGCCCCGCGTCCAAGATGAAGATAGAACGTTTTGGCCTAAACCACCCCTACGACACCCTTGCCCGCGCCTGCGGTTTAGCGCTAGAGGACTTAACTCCGGCTGTTTAGCCCACCTTTATGACATTTAAGGTGGTTGTTTAGACAACCTCTTTACTCCCTTTTATTAAATTTTCTAGTAAGAATACAACCCTTGGATGATTGTTAGAATCATCCTCATTCCCCCCCCCCAAAATCTATTTTTGTCTAAGTGCCATTTGTATGGGTTTCTAAGCTTCCTTGCTACATTGGGTTGATTGAAGCCGTATGCAATTTGGTTGTAAGTCTTTTTTGTAACACCCCAAATTTTACAACTTAGGGAGTTACTGGTTAGGACCGCACAGTGGGTCCCGACCTTAGTTTGACAACAACTTAACGAGATCTTACAACAAGGCACAAATAAGGAAAATCAGAAATCATAAAATAGTTCTTAATAATGCATGAATGTGACCAGATCGACTACAGCCGGAAAACGGAATATAACAAAGTACGAAAGGAAACAATGTTCAACTGTAAAACCCACAAATGCAGAAACTGTAAAACGTCCTAAAGTACGACACCCCGGCTGACCACTACCGTCTGGATCACTCGACATCTGCTCTAACCTGTGTCAAATCTAAACAACATATCAACAGTTAGCTAACTATCCAAATATAAGCATAATGATAACGGCACAAACACAAGCAGAAACAAAAAAATAAACAAACATCATGCTGGCACTCAACCAATTTATTATCTATTATTTAAGTGATTCACATTATTCAATTTAAGTTGTGGCACGAGAATTATTATTAGTTCTCGCCTCCGTTCCTTATCCAACTGGTGTAGGTCTAGCTGACTTCCATTGGTAGCATCACTACAAACCACGTATGGACTAGTCCCGAAAGAAACCCCCAGCGCCAGCCAGCTATTGAGCAGAATGCCACCGCCCGTTACTCTTAGGCCAAAATATAGGTCGGTAATTATATATCACAACCTATCTCTCTAAACATTTCAATCACACACCACCATCATCATTTATACTCATATTTAGCAGTCAGCTAAGTAAGCCCAAAGGACTTACCTGTTATAACGCTCAACTCTTTATAAACCACTCGCTCTGTAAACTGTAACCACTCAGTTGCCTGTCAAAGGCGATAAGTGTATTAGCACACTCTCACGTAGATAGAAGTCTAAAACTTCTAAGATCGAATAAGGTATTAAGACATACTAGTTACAATATTAGTTTATGGTAAAATGACCATTTTACCCTTGGTTCCGATTTTCTCGAAAACCCTAAAATTCATGTCTAAACTCCTATTTGAGGTTCTAAATTTATATTCTAACTCCTAAAATTTTATTTGGTTCCAAACTAACATTTTTCCTATGTTTCTATTTTCCGGAAGAATTGTAAAGTCTAACTTCGGTTCTAAATATAAAATTCTTAACAGCTTATAATAATTCCGAATTAAATCTCTAGATCATCTATGAGGTTCTATCTAACCTTAGGAGAAAGAATTTCTCCAAACTGTTCAGCCAATGTTCTTATAAAAATTCACAAAGTCGGTTCCTTCACTCTAATTTCCTATACTTAGCCAAAAACTTAAGTTTACCAAAACTGCTCAACTACCTAACTTCGGGAGCTCATAACTTTCAATCCGACCGTTCATTCCTTCCCAAATTTTAATATGCTAAACTACATATATCCATCTACAACATATCCAAAATTCAACGGTGGATCTTTATCCAAACGTTTAATAATTGACCGACAAGGTAGGCTGTTTATAACCTAAAAGCTGAAAGGATAAATTGGAATTTACAGCAGCCTTTTATGTCTATCATTTTATTTATAAACTCCAGCAGCTACTTATTACTATATTACTCATGCTCGAGGTCGACTACAACAGTTCATCCATCTAACATTAAGAAAATCGGTATTCATACATAAGATTATACGATAACCTTCCCCTTAACTAATCGGAAACCTATTTTAATCTAAGTTTAGGCTCTTACTGGTTTGCAGCTAGAATGTTAATTTGTTTTTGGTTTTGTCGGTTCCGATTTGCACCACTAATCTGTAAGTGTGGGTCGATTTCGCTGCTGCACCCGTTGGAAATTTGATCGGAATAAAAAGAAGGGTAATGAGTCATTGTAGATATGATATCCAGAAGATAACAGATGGGGAAGGATTGTCTTACCAATAGGTACAGAAGGAGACGGCTCTTTGCAGTAGCTGTAACTCGATGGACTCCACTTTTCGGTTATGTAGGCGGCTGCAGTTTGAGACCTAGCAGTGCCGAACGCTGCTGGGTGTGTGCAGAAGAAAGAAAACGCAGAATTGACGCTGCTGGTGTGTGCAGAAGAGAAGGAAATGCAGAAAGGAAGGAGATAACGCTGAATGTATTTGGACGCCAAGAATAACTGGCTGCGTGATTGTAGCTGAACAGAAGGGCTGTTACGTGAGAGTTTAAGCGCCATAATTGCTGCAGATCTTTCGTTGACTGAAGAAGGCGAGGAGTTGTTCCTTCCTGGGCTGGAATAGGCTGCGCTGGAGTGCTACTGCTGGGCTGGAGGTGTGCTGCTGCTGAAGAGCTGGGTTGCGCATAGGGCTAGAAAAGGCAGCAGGTGGCTGCTGGCTGCAGAAGAGCTGGGTTGCGCATAGGGCTGGGGCGGACAAGCCAGCGGGCTGGAGCAGCTGCGGGTTGCTGCTGCTTATTGGGCCAGAACGAGATTCAGCGAGCGGGCTGTTGGAAGCTACTGGGCTGAGCTGAAGACTGCAAGGCCGGACTGGGCTGAAGACTGGCGAGCTGGGCGCCTGGCTGGAAGAAACAGCAGGCGGCTGCTGGCGCTGGACTGTCAACAGCCTGTCTGGGCTTGTCACAGACTTGTCACAGCCTTGTCTGGCCTTGTCACAGACTCGTCACAGCCTTGTCTGGCCTTGTCACAGCTTCGTCACAGCCTTGTCTGGCCTTGTCACAGCTTCGTCACAGACTTGTCTGGACCTTGTCACAGCTTCGTCACAGACTTGTCCGGGCCTTGTCACAGCTTCGTCACAGACTTGTCCGGACCTTGTCATATTCTAAATTAGGGCTAAACTTATTATTTTATGTGAAGGTAAGCTATCTAAAATGATACATTTTATAAAGATCCTATCATTTTATGTGAAGGTAAGTTACATAAAATGATAAACTAAAAAAAAGGTTCTATCATTTTATGTGAAGGAGGTCTACATAAAATGATAAATTTCATCTTAATATGTCTAACTAAGTAGACGGACATGAATCGATGGATCGAGATCTATTTTATAACGGAATTAGACGGAATAAAAATTCCGGATTTTACATCACGAAGATCAACACTAGAAACGTCACGAAGATCAACATTTAGACGTTCCAGAGCATTAAAGACCCGCCCCGCGTCCAAGATGAAGATAGAACGTTTTGGCCTAAACCACCCCTACGACACCCTTGCCCGCGCCTGCGGTTTAGCGCTAGAGGACTTAACTCCGGCTGTTTAGCCCACCTTTATGACATTTAAGGTGGTTGTTTAGACAACCTCTTTACTCCCTTTTATTACATTTTCTAGTAAGAATACAACCCTTGGATGATTGTTAGAATCATCCTCATTCCCCCCCCCCCAAAAAAAAAATCTATTTTTGTCTAAGTGCCATTTGTATGGGTTTCTAAGCTTCCTTGCTACATTGGGTTGATTGAAGCCGTATGCAATTTGGTTGTAAGTCTTTTTAATAGAAGTTATTATTCAGTATCCACTTGTGTTATGTTCTTTGTTCTTTAACTTATGTTTGCATGTTCATTCTCACTTAGCTTGATCACCTAAGTTGTTCGATTGCATGCAAAAGGCTAGTATTAATCGATTCTGGGATCGGGTCCTTAATGTAGTAGCAAACTCCTAAATAAATACGGGTTGTAATTATCTAAGGGAAAAGAACATAACTACATAATAAGATTAACGGTTTGCTTATCTTTTATATATCTCTTTATCTTTGTTTGATTGCTAACTTGTGATTTGATCTTGTGGGTTTACAGATCGATAAGCTAGTTAAGTTGTGTTAATGCCGGTTGGATTAACACCTAAATAAGAACAAGATGAGAATATTTGGCAAATACTTCTTAAAAGAATCAACCAAGTTGTATGCATGTGGAAATCCAACCTAGTGTAGTTTTCATATTAATCATATTATCACCATCTTTACTTGTTATTTACTCGCTTTTGTCTTGCTTGATTATACAATCCTGTCCCCCAGTTACTAATTGATAATTGAATCTAAATAATACTTTGACCATAACTCCTTTGGGTTCGACCCTTACTAACACACTATACAATCGGTTAAGTGTTAAGTTCGGAATTCTACTTTGATTAAAGCTAAAACACAAAGACCATAGATTTTTAGCCATGTCAAATTTGGCGCCATTTCCAAGGAGTTTAAGTTTAAGTTTTGTTTTTATTTTTGATTATCAATTATTGGTTTGGACCATTTTCATGGTTCAAACCCGTGCTACTAACTCAGATTTTGCGCCTTTTGATCC
Organism: Fagopyrum esculentum; assembly: GCA_033239045.1. NCBI lineage: Eukaryota > Viridiplantae > Streptophyta > Magnoliopsida > Caryophyllales > Polygonaceae > Fagopyrum > Fagopyrum esculentum. Next base: position 109,048,850 of record BSUD01000008.1, on the reverse strand, counting down.
AGAAACTGAGAGAACGTACAGTCGACAACGAAGACAACACCGAAATCCCGATCCAATGGCGAACCGCACTCTCCGTCAACTTACGCAGCCGGATTTGACCCATATCTACTTGCGGTGACCATACCGGCAATTGGGGAAGGATTCTACTTCGAGCTCAATCCGGGCTTGATCCACTTGCTCCCATCTTTCCATGGGCGAGCGGAGAAGATCCTCTCAAGCACCTAGGAAAGTTCCACACGGTTTGCATGAGCATGAAGCCGGCAAACGTCACTGAGGAGCAAATCAAGATGCGGGCTTTCGGCTTCACCCTCAAGGATCCGGCGGATGATTGGTACTACCATCTTCCGTCCGGGATCATTGATACTTGGATAAACCTCCACAAATCCTTCTTGGAGAAGTACTTCCCCGCTAAGAAGGCAAACAATTTGAAGAAGGCGATAAGCAACATTGAGCAAGAAGCGGATCAAACTCTTTATGAGTATTTCGAACGAGTCACAAAATTGAGATCAAGTTGCCCCTTCCATGGATACTCCACGTAGGACCTCGTGTTATACTTGTACAACGGATTGTTGGAGAATAAAAGAAGAATCGTGGACGCCGCTTGTGGAGGTAATATTCTAAACTCAACTCCTGAAATTGCTATGGAAAAAATGCAGGAAATGGCGGAAGGAACGAGAAACTTTGGGAGGACTTCTTCCAAAAGAGGAGTTCATGCCATTAATCCCAGCCGCCCGGAATTGTCACAAAAAATAGCTGAACTCAAGGAAATGGTCAAGCAACTCACATTGATGGGAACTCCATAATAACTTAAGGCTTGTGGAGTTTGTGCCGATCCCTTCCACCCCACGGACTTGTGTCCGCAAGTCCAAGATGACGCCACTGCTGAGGTGAATGCAATGGGCTGTTGACAACAACAACAACGTCAAAGGAGTGATCCCTATGCTCAAAACTACATGCCAGGTTGGCGTGATCAACAAAATTTCCGATGGAAAGATCAACAAAACCAACAACCACAACCCCACCAAGGTAAGTCTAACTCAACCGAGGAAATGCTTCATGTGTTAACTAAGCATTTTGCTTCTCAAGTATAAAGAATCTCGAGAAGCAAGTGGGGCAAATGGCGGAGGCAATTACGAGGATCGAATCTCGAACCTTGGGAAATTGGCCTTCCCAGACTGTGGTGAACCCCAAGGAGAGTTTATGTGCCATTACTCTCAGAAGTGGGAGGCTTATCAGGAAGGATGAAGAAACAAGGACGATTAACCACTACTAGAAACACGGGTCATTAACTACGCTTTTTTAAGGCTTTCTCGGTGTTAAATAACGTCGAGAAAAAACCTCTTGACGCTTTCAAAAGCGTAGTTATTCGCGACGCGGAGAATGGTCGACGCTTTTTTATCGTCGAACATTGTCGGCGCTATATACGGTCGTGAGCTCATTATCGACGCTTTTGTTTTTGAATTTTTTTAAAAAAATTCAAATATACTGCACGTTAGAAAGCGTCGAGATTTTCGCCCGCCAACTTTCCTGCAAATTCCCGCCAAGTTTAAACCAACTTCCCGCCAATATTTATTTGCATTATCGATACTATTAAGCGTCCATAATATTTCGCGCCCAATATTTTTGAATATTTGCGGATGCTAAAAAACGTCGAGAAATGAGTAATGAGTAATTAATGTTTAGCGTCAATCTATGTAAGAGATTGACGCTTAACATTATTGACACTTTTATGAACCATTATAAACACCCTGTTATAAAAAAATCATTACAAAAACAAGCATATACGTGCAAACTAGTATCAATAAATCAAACAAACAATACATATAATGTACTTTTTACAAAGTGGTAGGATTAATCCACATCCACCCTAGTTTTGACACCAATATTATATAAATGAAACAAGCATTTGTATCTTGTAAGAAAATTGAAATCCTGTTGTAAAATGCACTTTACAAGTGTGACATCACTTGGCCAGAACATTCATAAATTTTTCAGCAATTTAAATCATTTCAACAAGCTAACCTTACGGTTCCTCCATAGTAGCTTCGTAGACAACCTTTTCAACTTCAAAACCAAGCCCACCGGTTACCTCATTAGTATGGAGAATTGTCAAGTTAAAAATAATTGTTGTGGCAAAGAAAGCGTGACTTTATGTTTTTGTCAACTCTAAACCATCTTGGCCGACCTGCAAGATACAAGATGAAGTGACTTGTTCGATGGTTTCATTACAAAAAAACGAAGTGTACCAAATATCCTTAGGCTAGTCAAATCATATTACTTTAAGCACCTAGATCACCCAAACATTTTGAACTAAACTAAAGATTCAAATGATCGTGACATCCTAACACTTACAATTTCAAGCACCTAGAGGCTAGAGTTTTTGCAGTATATTGTTTTTTCTTTTTTCGTACCATTCTTTTATACTAGATTGGTTTGGATTTTCCGACTTGGGCCGGGGAGGTAGGCTTGCTAAGTCAACATTGCAATTATAACTGAAGTGCTTGAGATTAAAGCATTTAGTACAAAAATACTCATAAGATAACCCACAAATAGCATGTAGGATAAATCATATATTATACATTTAACTGTTGTAGTCAATAGAAGACTAAAGTCTTATTTAAAGCAACTGTTGAGAGTCTCATATAGTATATATTTAACTATTAAAACTGATAGAGAAAATTGAGTACAAATAATATGATGATTCTGGGTGAAAAATATGACAAACATCATATGAAGTAGAGCCATGGACATGAAAGGAGCAAATAATAGAGGCATTTTTCTATGTCCTATATGCAGAAAGCACACTCAAACATCAACAATCTAAATATTAATTTGGGTTAGATGCTTTGAAGATAATCTTAATGCTGATCTGAGATAATAAGTAGATATTTGCTGCACTTCTACAAAGCTGATGCTAATTTTGTTAACTGATTGAAGAAATCGCACAAGGCTGAAGGCCTTGTACGTTTATGTCCCTTCAAACTAATGTATATGCAAAAATCAGCTTACTGTGGTAGTATTTGTTGTTTATTTTCATGTATTGTGTGTTGCGACACTACCTTGCAATTTTGGGTTAGTGTCTATCAATTTCTAGATGACTTCTTAACCCTTATCCTAAGTAATTTTAGTTTCTAGATATTTTTATATTATCCTCATCCGAAGTGCCTAAACAACTCTTAATCATTAGCCCCTAGAAAGTTCCCTGTAATAAGGATTAAACATTGTCATCTATAAACAAGTTAATAAAGCTACTATAAATTGATCCTTTGGACAGTTAATGAGATTTCAAAATTGAAATATCCTTCAACTTCACAGCTAGTTTTGAGATACCTATAATTCAGCCACTAAATCCTAACACAATCATGAAAGAGAAAGCGGCAGAAGAGCTAGAGGTATCAAAAGGTTTTGCCCTCACTAGCAAATGGCCCTGCAACTTATGTGTAAGAGATGATGGATGAGATAAAATAGAAGGGCACTAGAGATGCAATTTCCATCTTCGCAACAATGTTTAAACTTGCAACCATATGGTACTGTCTATATCAACATGATGTTGTTTTTCACAAATATTTAAGCTTCAAATGGTAATGATTCATCAAAGAATGAGAGAGCCAGTTCAATAAATGAATCAAGCATAAGGTAATATTTATGTCATTTATTTGTCGTTATATTTTGCCCTATAGCCTCTATTCTCTTAGACATTTCATCAAACACCCTAAGTGCAAACATAATTTTCAACAATTTCAAACTAAATAAAATTGAACAAAAAAGATGCACTTCATCAGAATTTTCAAGCAAAAAGAATAAAAGGAAGAAGCAATGGACGCAATTAGGACTTACATTGATCGACAACAAAAATGTAAGACAAGGCCCAGTTGGTCGAAAGCAAAGCAGGGAAGATAGGCGACGGTGACTGAATCAAAATCGAGTAGAGACGAAGATAGACGACTGAATCGAAATAGAGTAGACGTGCACAGTTCTACAATTTCGGTAGAAGAAGGGGCCAACGATGATCTGCAATGAGCATATGAATATTAGAGGTCAATATGCACAAAGCAATTCACAAGTAGACATATAGAGTGGAACTAAATTCTTCTACCTTTTCAGTTATGAAACCTCCAGTTTCTCCTTTTCTTCTTCCCTAGACAGACAGCCCGTTCTGTTCATACAAGACTCGAATATAGACAATACCCATGTTTTTTGATAAGTGTATTTGTCTGATACCGGTATAAACCCCATCATTAAACACAGTTCCACCTTTACCGCCCAGGGTTTATAAGTAATCGGTCCTCAAAGGTCAGGCAATCTTCTCTTTGGTTGAAGGAAGTGTTACTATCTTCTTCTCTTTCTTTTCATCATCGTTGCTGCTGTCAGACTCAGAAGATGAACTTTGTCTTGAAAATTTTACTGGAGAAGAGATTGGGTGATTATCCTTCTGTTTTATGGCAATGACTCACCTGTAGTTCATCCTACAAACATTGATCTTCTTCAACAACTTTGTAGCTAAATTACATGTTGACAACTTCTCCATTCTTCTTTACCATCTGCATCACAGAAATCAATCATAAGCTTTCCAGTATTGTTCAATCTAGCCAACTCAACTAAACTACTGCTCTCTTACCACTATCAACTGCTTTACCTACCTTCAAATTCTCATCCCTATCATATTCATTTTCTTATCTTCAAATATAAACTTGATTCTTCCATGGAGTCAAATGTCAACAAAACACAGGTAACAACTAATTTTAGAAGATTAGATGAATATTTAACAAACAAAGGCATTCATACAGAGAATGCCTTGCCAGAAACAAGAAAAAAGTTTGACACCGCAATTTCAAAGCTTTTCATGTAGAGCCAACAAGGAAACAACTTACAGGTAGTTCAACTTTGTCAATCCTTCAGTACCAGATGGAATAGAATCTGAAAAAATGATATTCCTTAACACTCTGCATATCGTATCACCAACTTGTTAAATGAGGCCTTAAATTTAGAAAGACGCAATACACTTTTGAAATACAGACAAGAAATTGTGTGATCAGCGTCTAATTATATTGAAATCAAACCCAATATCACAGGACACAAACACTAAAGTGAACCTCAATCCTTGGTTCACAACAAGAACCCTATGAAGTCAGTACAAATTCACCGAGAGGGAAATAACCTGGAAACAGTGGACAGATGAAGATGAACATCGAAAGACTCTGCGGCAAACAAGGGAGAGAAGGATAGGAGGCAAACATTAGGGTTTTGCATAACTTGCCAGAAGAAGATGAACATTAGTTTATCGTCTAATCAAAACAACATCAACAATTTTAGCTTGAATCTAATATCCAAACTTCCAAACCTAGAAAAAGAATGAGAGAAAGGGAGAGATATTAAGAGACAATCATAGATCTAGAAGAGATAGATTGAAGCGATGTCCAAACCCTAGATCCGGAAGCGATAGCTTGAAGCGAGATCCAGAAGAGATAGACTGAAGCAAAGCCAGAAGTGAAAAGCCGAAATCCGGAAGCAAGAAGCCAAAAGAGAATAGGTATAGGGTTGACTGGTTAAAGGAAAGTGTTGAATCCAAAAGCGAATATGTGTATTCCTTGTACGTCGCCGCCAACTAGCCACCGGTGGAGTTTGATTTCCGGCGGAAGCGAGAAGCCAAAAGCGAATAGGTATAATATGGTTGTCTAGTTTTCGATTTTTGAAAGCTTTTGTTTTGATTTCGATTTTGGCTGGTTAAGGGAAAGCGACTCAGAAGAACAGAAGAGTTAGTCGTCTCCCAAGTAAAATAGGCGGGACTAGGTTTTGGCTATAACGGGTAATGAAATTTGTGCGCTTTTTTTAATATAATTGGTGGGCCTTGTCATCAATCGACGCTTTTTTGTAATATATTTCGATACACATAAGTGTCCTTATATTTTCGACGTTATATAGCGTCGATAATGTTATACACTTGTTAGAAGCGCTGAAATTTCAGCCGACGCAGTAGATAAGCGTCGAAGCCAAAGCGTAGTTAATGACCCGCTTTTCTAGTAGTGAACCAACCTTCAGTTGTTTAACCGCCCATGCGCCGGGAGGATGTTGCCCCCGCGGCTGAAGTTACACCGCCCCCGCGGCCTTGTCCTCCCGCCCCTGCGGCCAACTGCACAGAAGGTATTTCAGAAGAGGATCCTTATGATCGTCCTAGCTTTTCACCACTCTATGCTGAGAAACCACCATCACCCTTCCCTTAAGCACTCAAGGAGAGAAGAGTAATCGAAGACAAGGAAATTTTTGAGACTTTCTCAAAATGTGAGGTAAACACTTCTCTCCTTAAACTCGTGAAAAATGTGCCTAAGTATGCTCGCTTCTTGAAGGAACTGTGTACCATCAAGAGGAAGCAGAAGATGAAGGGGAAACAAAAAGCGATTGAGAAGTAGCATGTGTACGCCGTTTTTCAAACCCAAATTCCGGAAAATCATAGCGACCCAGATATGGTAAGTGTTCCTTGTGTCATAGGCGATACTCGCTTTGACAAAGCTATGCTTGATTTGGGTGCTTCTATAAATGTCCTACTTTACTTCATCTATCAATCTCTAGGCTTAGGACCTTTGCATGAAACACGGACAATAGTCAACTAGCTGACGGATCTAACATCCACCCCAAAGGCATAATTGAAGATGTTCCTATTAAAATTGATAAACTAATCTACCCTACTGATTTCTTTGTCATTGATATGGAAAATAGCATGCAAACCATCATGTTAGGTAGACCTTTTCTTATAATGGCTAGAACAAAAATTGATTATGTTGATGGAAAACTTAGTATGGAGTTTAATGATGAGGTTATTGAATTTGACAAGTTTAAATCTTTTAAGAAACCCGTTAACACTCCTTCTTTGTGTTCCATTAATAGTGTTATGGAAAACTCTTCCTATGATGACAATCCTAATGTTGGTGTGATAAATCATGAGAAGTTTGCCTTAGAAATGGACTTGCAAGATGACCAAACCAAAATGAACAAACATGATGAATTGGCCATTGGGCCCAATCTTCTAACCCCAAGCTAAGAGCTTGTTGTTGCCATCTTACAAGATGCTTAGCACGGAATGAGAAGTTCTCAAACAAAAGCGGACAAGGAAGAGCTTGGAGAAAGAGAGAATAAACGATCATATCATCAACGGAGATGAAGGAACGAGCTCTCCACATCAAGAAATTGATCCTGGAGAGGTCATAGAAGCATGATCAAGAACTTACGTCGAGCCAACGACGTAAAACAAAGGCGCTGCTCGGGAGGCAACCTGAGGAACTAATAAAAGAAGCTTCTGTCAAGAAAACCGCCACCGCGGACCAATGTCACCGTCCCCGCGGTGACACTATGCCCCCAGCACCGCCCCCGGCGTTGGGCCAACGGCTTCTCCCTACCTTGTCACCGTCCCTGCGGTTTTACCCAAAAAAGAAAAAATATAGAAAATCAAAAACAAACCCTACACCTACCCCACCCACCTCTATTCTTCTCCTCCTCACCTAACTCTCACCCCCGACCTACCCTCTCACTCTCTTCCTCGCTCAAACTATCACTCCAACTCACACCATCTCTCTCTCCGCCACCAGCCCACCCCAACACCTCCGCCTAATTGACCCACCGCCCTGAAAATGCCCCTGCGCCACCTATGCCAGCTCTCACCTACGACACCTCTCCTCCCTTCCCTTCCACTCAAAATTCAAACCCTAACCTTCCACCACCCGTTCTCCACCACCACTCACCTTCGGCACCAACTTTCCCACCTCCAACCACCTTGAAGCACTATAGGAGGCCCCAACACCGTCGGTTCCAAACGATCTGTCAAAGATCGCCTTCAACACTTCGCCCGCCCCCACGGCTGCTGCCACCGCCCCTGCGCCTCACCGCCCTTGCGGTTTTACATCCCACCCCTGCGGTTCTTCAATAAAGAGGTTGATTTATTCAATTTTCTTTGTGATTTCTAATTTTCTCTACTTGCAAGTGCTTATAGAATGGAGCCAGTAAGGAAATTTAAGATGAATTCCAAGGAGTTGGAGAGGTACGGGATAATGCATAACCAAAATGTTATTCCAACTCGGTTTTTGCATATTCCGACGTTGGAAAACTTAGGGATGTTTAAGAGTATGCAACACTTGCTCGAGCGTGCTGGGTTTGGGGAGTTCCTTGGCAAGAGTGCTCTTGTGTATCCCGAGGTGTCAAGGCAGTTTGTGGCTACCTTCAATATGGAGATGGAGGATCAAATTTGTGTTGGATTGTCATTCAAGTTCAACAAGAAGAAATATACGTTAGACTTGGACGATCTGAGGGCAGCTTTTGGGGTTACGAAGATCCCTTTTGACAACTGGTGGGAGTCAATCGCTACACCGGATTAGTTTGAGTTTTGGCGTGCTGCCACCGGTTCTGAGTTCCATGCAGGGGGAGTATAACAACAAGATCACTCACCCCTGTTGAGGCTACTTTCAAAGATTATCATGTGTGTCTTTTGTGGACACAAGGAGGAGAACAAGGTCCCCCTCAAGGACCTTACATTGCTTTACTCATGCGTGATAACACGATTTATTGCTTAGTTTTAGGTAAACATTTAGATAGATTTCTCACTCATTCATGCATGGTTTAGTACTAGTTCACGACGTTTGCACTCAATTCACGTACTTTGTCGAGATAGACGTCTACACGGACTTGTGCGTTGCTTTGTAGGTATTTCGGGAGATTTAGGAGCTAAAACGATACGTTTGAGGATCGTTCATCTAGATTACACACCCTCGGACTCATTAGGACACAAGCTAAAGGCTAAGGAGGACTCATGGAGCCTTGCCAACACAAGCCATGCACCACATCACATCTTAATGATCCAAAGCGAAGGTTCTGAAGCAAATCACGGTTTACTGGCACATTCCACGGCCGTGATTTTACCCGTGGATTTTGCCAGATTCTTGTGACAGCTGTGCCACGACTCTCATGGCCAGCTCATGCAAGATTTGTTATAAAAGTGGTCCTTCATTGGCTGAGAAGAGCATCTTGGAGCAGCTCTCCATTATCCATTATCCTCTAACAAAAATATTCTCTCAACAAGAAGTCTTTCTAGGAAGGAAAGTGTCAAAGAGGAAGAAGAAGAGCTCCATTGAAGAGAAGAAGAAGAACCCACACCATTACCACACCTTGATAGTTTTTGTATTGAAGAATTCCGGATTCTATTTCTAGAGTTGTATGAATCATTTGAACCTTCTTTTGGAAGGGTTGTGAGTCATTCTAATCTCATTTCCAGTTTGGTTTTGTTTACTTCACTTATCCATCTCTTTCTCTTTATTATCTTGCAAATGGATGCCATGATTTTGTGTTTGATCGTTTCGATTTCTATCATGAATGTTGTAGGCTAAATAGATGTGGTTCTAGGGTGAGGAAAGGATGGTTATGGCTAGGGCTGTGATAGGACGGACTTAGATTTATCTTTGGATGACTTGTGTGCATAAACGTAGCCTTTGTTAGGAATCACGGTTGGTTCTTGACAAACCACGGCCGTGGTTTAGGTAGAACAAACCGTGATTTTCCCTGGTTCGATGGATCTTGTCTAGATCGTTAGAATGTTGAAATCCTAAGTGTTTGTTGAGTTAAATCTATCCTAGGGTGACCTAGTATTAGCAACTAAGTGTTAGGAGAGACTTACCCGGTAATCCTTACTCTTAGATTCCAAAGATAACAAACCTTAGGTAGTGGTGAGCCTAATAAGCCGCCATTGGATTAAGTGTGCTAGGATAGTTGTTTAGGACTTCCCTTTCCAAGACTTACCCGGTAAGGATAGGTTAAGATCTCTAGGTAACAATCCGGTTTGTATAGAATTCCGTCCCTTAGGTTCTTAGAGACTTACCCGGTGATAAGACCTAGGGAATGGACTAGTGGATCATGAGACTTACCCGGTGATTGATCCCAATCTAGAAACACTTAACCCCAACATAGTTAATCCAAAGAATGAATAGATAGCTTGAGTCCTATGCCATAACCGGAACTTCCAACCCCTAGAATCCATCTTTTCTTTCTTTGATCTATATCTTGTTTAGCTTGTTTATTTGTGTTGATTCATAGTTTAGTTGATTGTTTACTTTACATGAATTGTGATCTTTGATTGATCACCAAAAACCAACCAAAAACATTTGAGATTTTCATTTCTTTATTTCTTTCTTTTCTTTCAACCTAGGTCTTTACTAAACTCAATCATAAATCGAATCAATTTCACCTTAGTCTTTGTGTTCGACCTCGGAATACTATCCCTACTACAAACGTCCCGTACACTGCGGGTTTCGCTAGGTAGTTTAGGATTTAGTTCGAGTTATAAATTTAAAGCTTTTTATGCTACATCCTAGCGTTAACAATGCGTTCCGGTGTGTGGGATTGTGCAGGATTATATTTCCCTTTTCCTTTCCGCTTTGAAGCATATAATGAAGGACGAGCCTAGGGACATCGTCGGAGGAGGGTTCATTATCCTCATAGCTGCAAAGGTCATGGATGTGACCGAGGTAGAGGCTGGAATGGCGATTCCGTTCTACACCAAGAGCCTTCTACGCCGTTTCAAGTTGTTGAGGAGGGATGGTAGAACCTTTTTTAGCTTTCCTTTACAAATGGGAGGCATGCCACTTACTTGCCCCGGCCTTTGCCTTTCGGGGATGAGTTGTCGGACCTTTACATTATCGTTGACCCGTACGTGCCGAATCGATCACAGGTCACCATTGTTGAGCGACATGCAGCGAGCTTGAGTCGAGGACCGGTTCAGGACTATCAACTCATCCCTGATGACACCGACATGCCCACGACGGAGGAGGATGACCCCAAACATGCCAACCTACTTGCTCAGATGGCAACTCTGTCCACTCAGCATCAGGAGTGGTAGACCGGATATTAGAGGACTATGTTAGAGTAGCAACAGAGTTGGTAGACGGGATTTGAGCAGCACATGACTGCTCATATGGATCAGTGACAGCAGGCTTGGCAGACCGATGCAGAGTAACGGATGCGGGACCATATCCACTCTCAGCAGCAGGATTGGCAGGCCGGCTTTGATATGTCGTTTGGTGACCGGATGTATGCCCAACAGAGCCGCCTCGACGACATATACCGGTGGCAGGAACATTTCTTTTGACACATCCCGTACCCACCTCCAGATGGTCTGGATGGTCCAGTTGGACCATCCCATTAGCGAGTCTCCTCCTTCCCCCCTCCACATTATTTGATTTTGCCTTCATTTTACACTTTGAGGGCAAAGTGTTCTTCAAGTATGGGGGATGGTATCTATCTTGCTTGTACATTTTTGTGTGTTTGTTTTTGAGAGTTCAGTTTGTAACTTAGTTAAAAAAAAAAGAGAAAAAGGCAAAGAAAATGAGAAAAGACAAGGAAATCCTTGGATAAACCGAAAACCCGAAAGGGCGGTTAAGGTCAAAATAAGGTAGTCCGACCAACAATAGGTTGGTACAAAGATGGACTTGAGGGATGTGAGGAAGTTTATGAGACCATCATAGAAAGAAGAAGAGTGGCAAGATGAAAACCCAAAAGGGCTCCTTGGCAAAATGAGCGACATTTGAGTGTAGGTTCTCCTTCCGACGTTGACGACATAAGAAGGGGAGATAAAAGGAGGAGTCCGAACTCTTGGAGCGATAAGGATGGTAGTTTCTCTCTTTTTCTCTCTTTTCTCTTTTCTCACTTCTTTTGGTACTTTTTTTTTGTTTTTTCACCTCTCTACTACACCCTACTTCCTTAGGCTTGTGTATTGATATTGATTGCATGTGGTTTACTCGGGACGAGTAAAGAGTATAAGTATGGGGGAGTTTGATAGGTGATGGAATCACTATCGATTTTAGGTAGTTTTAGAGTCTTTTTAGAGTCTTTTAGTTGTGTCTTGTTGCTAATGTTTGGATCTAGATGAAGAACCTCATGATGAAGTAAAAGAAGGATCTAGCAACACTTGGGAGAAGAAGAAGATCGACGAATACAAAGCTTCTGGTGCCACACCGCCCCGCGGCAGAAACCACCGCCCCAGCGGTGGCCAATGCCCCCGACACCGCAGCCTGCGCCTCGCCAGCGTTCTGAGAGCAGTGCTCGCTCGAAAAGGTGTGTGCGCAAATAAGATTTAAATTTATATCCAAGAACTAAGCCTAACGATAACGAACCCGCAATGTACGGATCAATCGTAGTATGGGCTAATATTCCGGAGTCGATCTCAGGGAATCGGTGAGAACAAAGCAATAAAGGTGATCCAACTTGGGTAGCAAGCAATGCAATGATAACAATAAAGAATATAGAAGCAATAATAATTGGAATGCAGATTCTAAAGATCCAAGTATCTGGTTGCGGTTTAAGATCCGGTTAAGATCCAACTTCCCTTTTGTCCCAACCAAAGGATTCTACTTGACAGATGTTTAGTCTCGTCAAGAAGAAGTTACAAGGAAAGGATTAAACTCTCACACCAACCAAAACCCAAGAAAAAGAAAGATAAAGGATTGGGGGCATGACACTCCTCTTCACCTAATAGAGGGGTTTGAATCGTCTATCACCTAGAGCTTGTAACACTTACAATCAACAAAGATAAGGCCAGAAAAGATTAAAAAAGGTAGGATTTATGCAATCTTGAACTTTGGATAAAGGCAAAAGCTAAACGTGCAAAACAGAGGAAACCACGGCCAAATCTTGGGAAACCACGGTCGTGGTTCCTTAAGAATAGCCCGTGGAAATCCTCGTTCGAGGGTTTCGTCTCACAACTCTCAGGGTCCGACTTGTTAAGGCTCAATCTATCATCATCTATACCACAACCATCAACCATTCACCCTAGAATCGCAAGGGTTTAGCCAACAATCATAATCATAATAATTTCAAGATTAAGAATAGAAATCAAGAAGGATATGCAACCAAGAACACAAAGATGAATAAAACCAATCTTCAAAGAATCAATAACTCAATCAATCAAACAATATAATCCAAGAATGTGTTCTCGAAGACAAAATCAAAGACTAGAACAATCTCACAAATCTCTAAGGAAGAACCAATGACTTCTTCAATCTCTTCCAACAGTGAAGCAATCATTTCCGATGTGCGGAAAATGGAATCCAAGAGCCTTCCTTCCGGCCTAAAGCGTGATCTTCGTCCAAAACGAGATATCCAAAATGCAGCCGTCAACCTCCTTTTATAAAATAAAAATAGGTCAAAAGGCTCCTTTCTTTCATGCTGACGTGACAATTAACGTAATGGACTTTTCCAAAGAAAACCACAGTTGACGTCAAAAAACCATGGCCGTAGTTTATCCCGTGGTGACTCTCGACCTTCGTTTTCACGTGTGAAATTCAATTAATTATCAAAACCCCGACCGTGGAACTACTTTCTTGACCGTGGTTCTTCCTTTTCGACGCTTTTCACCTTGGTTTCACTTCATACTTCTTCCAATGACGTTCCAATGCCTCCCAATGAAATCCTTATTGACCAAAACTCAGTGAATGGCTCCTTCCCACTCCATTTTAGCTCCAAATCACCTAAAATCACAATAAAGCTTGTGTAGATCTCGATTCTAGGATAATAGGTGTATATACTCTATAAATGCTACAAATGCATGTCCATGTACTTAAAAGGAAGGGAAAAACTACCTATATATACATCTAAACTATATCATATTTCATGTCATCAAAATACCCCATAGTTGCCTCTTGCTTGTTCCCAAGAAAGGTTCAATCTAGAATACAAAGATGTATGAAATATGAATGCAAAGACAAGGAATAAAACAATATTTTTAGATTAGTGCTTCTATTCAAAAGATTTCTCTCTACACTTGTTTCACGGTTTTCCGAAAATCGTTATGTGAGCAAAAGGATTCATGCCTTGAAAAGAACAATCACATCTTGCAAAAGTTTCAAAACAAGCATTATAACATGAAGCAAAACCAAAATCACTCATGGGAAAAATCCAATTTGGACCACAAAGTCAAACATCAATCTCAAAGATCTTAAGGTCTTTCAAATAAGGCCAAGAAACGTGTTAGGGTGGGATATGTATAGGATATGTGGTGCAAAATCTGGGAAAGAGGACAATAACATCACAAGCTTTTCAAGAACACTTCAACTTTCACCAATATGAGCTTTGCTCTTCTTTTTCAGCATAATTTTATTTCGACTTTACTTTTGAGATCATAGACAAAGGTGCACGATAACCGAAGCCTAGGAATTCAGCATTTACTCAATTTTTCGAGTTGCCTCAAACCGTGATGCGTATACAATGACTCGTTAGAAATATCGCTCAATCTGACTTTGGCAAGACACAAACACCCGGCTATGTGAATGGTGCCGAGTTACTCATCATCATGATTGACTTTCCCAAACCTATTTTCTAACACATTCACCACTTTCAACTTCAAACTTCACAATTTCTTTACACAAGTGCACCCTAATTCCCGGATAGGTAAGAAGGGGCAAAATATATACATGAGGAGCTAAAAGCGTGATCAAGAAGAAGAAAGGAATCAAAACAAAGCGCCTTAATCACATCAATAAGAAGTGCAAGAACTTATAAAAGCGGTTTCAACCTTCAAATCTCAACATGATTTAGATCAATTTCCAAATTATAAACTTGCAAGAAAGCTCAACAAAACACTCAAACTCTTCATAAATCACAATTCATTTCAAACACATAAAAATCATCAAAAATCCAATTCACAAGTAGTTTTCTTCATCAAGATCATCTCCAATCCTAGAAGCATAAAATTTTTAAAATTTTCAGATTTTTTTATTTTTTCAAAACTATCAAATGCAATGAAACAATGAAACGTGTGACAAAGGTAATGAAAGATGCAAAGGTATGATGGTCATACAAGCAAGCAAGTAAGTATCTCAAAGTTATTACTGACCAAATGTATTCAACCACCCCATACTTGAACCACACGTTATCCCCAACGTGTAATAGAAATAGAGGTAAAAGTACAAGAAACTCACAAGTTTGGTGGAGAAGCTAAAAAGAGAATGTCATCATCAAAGTGGACGCGGGAATGGATGCCATGCCGGGTCGTAGGGGCGGTTGAACTGTCCGTGGTAATGTTTGGTGGAGAAGCTAAAAAGCAAATGTCATCATCAAAGTAGAGGTGGGAATGGATACCATGCCGGGTCGTAGGGGCGGTTGAACTAGGCGTGGTAAAGGTCTCGGATCATCTGCTGCCCCTGCTCGACGGTGCCAAGGCAGTCGTCAATGCTATCCATCCTCTACTATTGTGCGGAAAGCCATGGAGGCTGCTCATCGTACCATGATGGACGCTCTGAAGTACTGGCACGGCGCTGGGAAGGACTGGTTCGAGGACGGCGGGCGGTCGAACTCCTAGGAGGCTCGTGCTGCCCTCTCATGGATGGAAAAGAAGATGGCACCTCCTGAGAACTACCCAACTCTCTGTCAGCCCTGTAGTCGCTGGGGCCGGTGTCCGTCCCCGTGTCCATGTAATCCTGGCTTTGTCCTCCTGCCTCCTCAGCTGCGGCATCATCCTCCTCATAATCAGAGCCCATCATATCAACATGCATCTCCTCAAACGTCAAATTCCAATTGACGTTGTTCCTAATGGTGTACCCCGCCTTCCACGGAATCCCTCTCGCTCTCTTGCCCTCCCACGGCATAGCTGCATGTGGCGGCTCTTTGTGTCGGGAAATCAGAATACCCTATGAATAAAACGTGCAAGATCAAGAGTCCTAGCCTCCGCAGCAAGCTTACAAGCGGAGAAGTCTACTCCTAGATGGCGAGCAATGTAAGTCACAATACCTCCCACATAAATGTCCCCTTTCTCCTTGTTTTTGATCTTCCTTAAGTTGTCGGCTAGTAGAGTGGCACAATCAGGAGCGGTGCCGGTGGCCATGCAGAACAAGATGAACAACTCATCGGCCTTAAGCCGCTGTGGTGTCTCGGTCCTAGGAAAAAAACACTCGGACATGATCCGATGCGCTACCTTGAAAGACAAATTGTAAAATAAACTCTCATTAGAATCGGCCGGGCGCCACCTATCATTATAACCAACTACCATAACAATAGACTCCCAAAAAGCATGCGGCCTAGTGTTCCTATGAAAGTCCCGTTAGTAGTCTCACTAAAACCGAAAATCTGAGCAAACCTCACAATGGGCATGTTGTAGTTTTGATTCATCATTCTGAACTTAACCTTCCATTCCTAGCATCATGATCAAAGGAGCTAAGAAACTCCATGGTGAGCTCCTCATAAGCATGCTCTCTAATGTCGATGAACTCTCTAAGCCCGGCATTATCAATCATCAAATTCAAATCATCCAAAATATTCAAACACTCGAGTTCCTCAAGTACAAGGTACCTAGGGGCTACAATGATGCGCGGTTGGATGGTTTTGTAAGCTTTCTTGTCTTCTTCTAGAATGCGGGGGAGTCTAGGAGGTGGAGGTTGTTGTTGTAGGGGTTGTGGTGGTGGTTGGGAAGAGGAAGAGGCTTTGCTTTTGCTTTTCCAAAACAAATTTCTGCCACTACATCTCAAACCATCCATATTCAGCAAAACCACGGGCAGATCTTGACAAACCACGGGCATGGAAACCTCTATCACCCCGTGGTTTCTGTCGATTTTTTAGCAATCTACAACAACAAGCAGAAAACTCGCAAGCAACAATCCTAGGCTATTTCTAATTCCAATTCCGTCCAATTCTCTATCAAATCATCAACAAAATTGTCAAAATTGAACCAAGATCGAGTATGAGAGAAGAACCTAGGTTTTTGGATTGAAAAATCCAAATGCTTGCTGATTTCTTGTTTGTTTGTGCAGTTTGGACTTGGGATCTTCAATGGGGCGTTGAGAGCTTTGATTTGGGAAGAAGAATCGCTTCAAACGCTTGCCGGATATGAAGATCGGTGCCGTGGTTTGGGTCGGCGTTTTTTGCGAGCTGAGCGTGGTTTTGGGACTGTTGTTTAAGTTTTTGGAGTGAAGTGTGGCCTTTTATACCTTTCATGGAAAATTGGAAAACCACGGCCCCTACTAGAAAAACGACGGGCATGGTTTCACTCATGACACCTCTCGAATAGCTTTTCCACGGTCAAAAATAGAAAAACTACGGTCGTGGAAATCTATTTTAATTCGCGGAATCCTTGATTATGTCCAAAATTCCAAGTTTGACGGTGTTTTGCTTTCTTCACTTCTTTTTGGAGATTTCCTAGTTCATGTCATCCAAAGACACAAGAAAAACCGGGAACGAACCAACGAAAACAACAAAAACAAACTAACTAAGCTAATCTAAGAAAAAAGGAAAAGAAAAAAAAAACGATACCTTGGTCTGCCTCCCAAGTAGCGCTTTGTTTAAGGTCCGTAGCTAGACTGTTCCTTCTTGCCTTTTTCAGATAAGGTGGGTGGTTGCAAGGTCCTCGATCTGAACTTCCGGTACGTACTTCTTCAGTTGTTGACCGTTGACTTTGAAAGTTCTGAATTGTTCACCCCATACTTCAACTACACCATGGGGAAAAATACGCTTAATCACAAATAGTCCGGTCCAACGAGACTTCAAATTACCTGAAGATAAAAGAAGGCGGGAGTTGAAAAGAAGGGAAGACCGCCTTCTTTCAAATCCTTCGGAGCGATGTGCTTGTTGTGCCACCTCTTCGTCCTTTCTTTGGAAGCTTGAACGTTCTTTGATGTGCTCTTCACTTTGTTATGCCTTCTAGAGCTATCTCTATATGTTTGTAAAGATGGAGAGAATGTAAAACAATGTTTTATAATATTTTTGAGAGGGGAGGAAAAAACATCGGAAGTTTTGAATTCCACGGAGTCACTGCTACTTCCACGATCGTGTATCCTACCATGGCTGCTCTCAACTTGTGATTCCACGGGGTAATTGGTGGAAACGACGCCCGTGGAACTTTGATTTTGGCCGTGGTTTTGGCCATCTTTCGAGTCTTTCCGTATTTCCTCCTCAACGTTCTTTATCTTGCTTCTTTTTGCTAGAATGTCGGGTGATATGAGATTTACCATCTCCCTCAATTCCTCTTCTTGTATAGCAAAGTCTACATCTTCCCCTCCGATATTGAAAGATAGCTTGGAATTTTTGCAATCAACTTGACAACCTGAAGTTGCTAGGAAAGACCTCCTAAGGATGATTGACGTCGGATAATCTGCAGTAATGTCCATGACCACAAAATCTATAGGAAGGTAAAAGTTACCAAGCTTTACGGGAATGTCCTCTAGTATTCCAACGGGTAAGGTGTGGATCGGTCGGCCATATGGAGTCTTATTTTCACCGGTCTAGGTTTTCCCAAACCCATTTTCTCACATAGTTCAAGCGGGATGACGCTCACGCTTGCTCCTAGATCGCAAAGTGCGCTGTACACGTCTTCTCCAATCCCAAGGGGAACGCAAAACGAACCCGGTTCTCTCAGCTTGGGTGACATCCTCTCCGTCATGGTTTTTATGAGTTCAGATGACTCATAAGTCATCTTAACTTCACCAAAATCCTCTAGCTTCCTCTTGTTGGAGAGGATTTCCTTCGAGAACTTTCCATAGGATGACATACCTAAAATTGCATCATTAAAAGGTATGTTAATATGCAGTTTTCTCATTAGTTTAATGAACTTACCAAAGTGTTTATCAAGATGCGCTCTCGCTATTTTTTGTGGGAACGGGAGCGGAGGTTTGTAGGCCGGAGGAGGAACATAAACGGGAACTTTCCCCCCTTCTTTCTCAGCTGAAATCTCAAGTTCTACGGGCTGCTTGCCATTTTCTTTCTCTTTTGGCGCAGGATCGATGGTTTTCACGCCACTCCTCGTAGTGATCGACATCACTCGTCCTTTCGGGCTGTCTTCAGTTTTTCCGGGAAGTCTTCCTCGATCTCTAGGAGCTCCTTCGGCCTTGCTAAACACTTGATTTTCCAAGACTTTTTGTGCCTTAGAAATTGAAGTGACATGGTTCTCCAACCCTTGCATCTTCCCCATCAACGTTTGTGTTATTGCTTCAAACTTGTCCTTCTCCGGCTGGCTTGAACTTGATGAAGCTTGTCCCTGGCTTTTCAAAGGAATAGAAAAAAAAGAAGGAGGAGTTAGTGAAATTTCAGCATGGGAATATGGGTTACCGGAATTTTGTTGGTCGGATCTCCAATGGTTGTTAGAGTTCCTGTTGTTGTTGTTGTTGTTGTTCCAATCGTTGTTCATATTCCCTTGTTGGTTTTCTCTTCAAACATAGCCCACATCTTGCTCCTTGGGCTGCTTTACATGAGCTATCAAAAGATACTTCAAGGCCTTCATTTCGCTATTCAAATTGTTCAGCTCCTTAACACTAGAGGCGGTAAGGTTAAGCACCGGAGCCCTGACGTTAAGGTTCAGCAGGCTCGACTTCTTTTCAGCCCAAATATTTAGGATTTTGTCTTTAAACCCTAAATTTATCCCTATAAATGTTTGATAGCCTTCAACATTAAAAAGAAGTCAAATTCTCCAAGGGACTTGGAGCCCCGACGTTAGGGAGAAGTTGAGATCATTTGCAAGATTACATTCGAGAAGAATTGAAGGAAGATTTAGGAAGGACGCATTTGAATATTGCGTACTTGGAAAAAATCTTAGGGTTTCACTTTGAAGGCGGATTGACATCCCATTCTTCTTTGTTCCTTGAGATTTGTGAGAGATTCTTACCTTGTTCTACATTCATTGAACGCAAGTTACGATTATTGTGTTTGATTAACATTGGTTTTGTGATTTTTATTGAGATTTCAAGGTTTTACCCTTTTTCTCTTTTATATTTGATTATTGATTTGATTATGATGATTGTTGGCTAAAACCTTTCGCGATTCTAAGGTGAAGGGTCGATAGTTGTGGCATAGATGATGATAGATTGAACCAAAACAGATTGGACCCTGAGAGTTGCGAGAAACCTCGTCGTCGAGGTTTTCCACGGCCTGTTCTTGAGTTTCACGGCCGTGGTTCTTCAAGATCCAACCGTGGTTTCCTCTGTCGTACGCCCTTTGTTTTTGCTTTGATCCAAAATTAAAGATTTGCTTTAACCCAGCCTTGGCTTGCCTTTCCTAGGTAGTAGTGAGACTCAACATCCTCTATTTCGGTTTCGAGTGTCACAACCTTAACCGTTTTAGTTTATCTTTGATTCCTTGGGTTTAGGCATGGGTATTTGTGAGTAATTCTTGTCCTTAGATCCTTTTTATATTGCAGCCACAACAACCTTTATAGAGAGTGTTCTTGGGTGAGATATATAGGGTTTTGGAACTTCACCGTACTCAACCTTACCTTAGTTATACCTTTGCAATCTCAACTCTGTCCTTATATCTATAGAATATCTTGAATCGATTGCCACAATTGGATACCTGGATCTTTAGGATTGCTGTTTTCCCAATTATTTTCAAAGCTTCTATACTTTTGATTTCTCGATTATTCAAAACTGATTTTGTTTCACCAAATCCCTGAGTTCGATACTGTGGAATTCTTGCTTTACTACGCCGATCCGTACACTGCGGGTTCACTTGCTTTGATTTCAGTTTTATAATTAAAACTTATTTGTACGCACACTTTTAGGCGAACAAGTTTTTGCCGCCGTTGCTGGGATTTGGTCTAGGCCAAATTCGGCTCTCGGTTGTCGGGCTTGGGAGCTTTTTCCTTTTCTTTTAATCTTGTGGTATGAGTTTTTGAGTTTTTCAGGTTTTCCAATGGTTGGATGGAGCTATTAACCTGCAATTGATCCAGCCTGGATAGAATGACAAGGTGCTAGGGCGGACCATTATGAATATTTGGAAGAGAAATACGCCTTTCATTGGTTCGACAGTGAAAGAGAAAGAGATGAAGTCATTGAGGATGAGCTTGCCTATTGGGATGAGCTTAATCCCCCTCATATGTTTTATGAGCTAGGAGACATATCTTATATGCCTGAAGTGCAACCTCCACAACAAACCTCCGAGGATCGGATGTAGATGATGATGGAAGAGGTGTTAAGAAGGGCGGAAGAGATGGAAGACAACATAAATGCTATTTCAAAAGCTCAAAAAGATTTGAAAAATCATTTATCCAGCGAAGAAGAATTTCAAGTCTTAAGCCTTCCTCCTATCGAATCTGAAGCTCCTCTTGAAGTCCTCATTGAAGAAGAGAGAGAAGTGGAGAACCTTGGCCAAATTACTGAAACCGTGGCCAAGGTTGAAGAGGATCCAGCTGAGTTGGGAGATATTTCATGTGTGGATCATTATCCCAGCATGAAACTTGTCCCAAGTTCTGAAACACTTCACAAGGTACTTTCTATTACTCCCTTTGAAATTCCTATTAAAATTTCTAATTTTTTCAGGAATGCATCGGAGAGTTGGAGGTCTCTTCCAAAAGAACCTCCTAAGGTGAAGATGAAACCTCCATTAAAATTGCTGAAAGAAGATGCTTTCTGGACTACAAGGAGTAGAGTTAGCAAGCACTTCACCGTTAAGGCGATGAAGTGTCTTTTGTTCAAGTATGGGGTCATTCACATGACGAAGACCATACATTATCCCCAAGCCGGAGTTGGGGAAGCTAAGTGGATCGTCGAGAAACTAATTTCTCGATCTAGGAAAGGATGGGACGCAAGGCTGAATTATGTCCCATTAAAGCATAGGAAACCTAGGAGGATTCCGGTGAGAATCAAACCGTACAAGCTTGTACGTGGGAGATCTTACCATTTGCCGGTGAAATTAGGAACCGGAGATTTCTTGGAAGAGTTTAATTATGGATTTAAAGAGAAATCAAAGATGTTCAAGGTGCATTGAGTCATCTATGGAGATTGGTCTAGCTAAGGACCAAAAACAAAGCGCTTCTTGGGAGGCAACCCAAGGTAATGCATCCTTTTTCCCTTTTCTTTTTCTTAGTTTAGATTAGAGTATTTGCTTTTGTTTGTTTTTCGTCGATACCTTCCGGTATGTTTGTGTCTTTGGATGTTAGAGTTGAGAAAGGACCAAAAGAAGTGAAGGAAGCCAAAGGAGCAACAAAACTTGGATTTTTGGCGAACATCAGAGGATTCCACGGATGTCCGTACAGTTCCACGGCCGTGGAATGATATTTTGGACCGTAGAATGGTATGTCGAGAGCAACAGAAAGTTTTACGCCCAAAACCACGGCCGTGGAAATGCCCGATAGGCCGTGAAAAAAAAAATTTCTCGGAAAAATTTATCGGCCGGGAGACGTTTCCTTTTCTTCATTCAGCAACACTTTTTGACGTAGATTGGAGTATTCAGAGTTTCCTATTTGAGCTTCTATAGATTTACACCACCATCGCCTGATGAAGGATTTGCCATCTTACATTGTGAGTACTCTTTTTCATCTTTTCTTTTCTTCACGTTGGGGATAATGTGAGTTTTAAGTATGAGGTGGAGGTATTTGCAATACCATTTACATGGTTTATGTCTTGCATTTTTTGATTTTGAAAATTTTGAAGATTTTTAAAATGTTTTGTGCTTCTAGGAAGGATATGATCTCTATGATGAATATTGTTTTGTGGAATAGCTATGATGATTTTGATATGCTTGAATTGATTTATGACATATGTGAGATTTGAATTCTTTGTTAGAATTTCATGCATGAATGATAATTTGCTTTCATTCTAAATCATGTTGAGTATTGAAGGTTGAAACCGCATTATACGTTCTTGCGAATCTTTTTGAAATGATTAAGGCACCTCGATTTTTCTTGCTTTTTCTTTGTTCATCTAGCCCCTCAATGAAATATTTGCCTCCTTTACCTATATGGGATTTAGGAAGAGTTGATTTTGGCATGTTTGATGTGGGAGGACCATAAAGCAATTGTTTAAATTCAAAGTGTAGGAAAATAGGTTTGGAGAAGTCAATCATGATGATGAGTAACTCGGCACCATTCACATAGCCGGGTGTTTGTGTCTTGCCATAGTCGGATTGAGCGATATTCCTAACGGATTATGGTATGTGCATCAAGGGTTTGGAGCATCTCGAAATTGAGAAACACCAATCTCCTAGGCTTCGGTTTTTGTGCACCACTGTCCATACTTCCAAAAGTAAAGTCGAAAAAGAAATCTGTGCTGAAAAGGGAGAGCAAAGCTCTCAATGGTGGTTGATTCAAGTTTGCAAAAAGAAGTTGTGTTGTGTTGTTCCTTTTTCCCGGATTTTTGCACCACATTATCTTATGAAAGTCTCACCTATTCACGTTTCTTGACCTTTGCTTGAAAGTCCTTAAGATCTTTGGATTGTTGTTTGGCTTTGTGGTCTAAATTGGATTCCTCATGATTGATTTTGATTTATTGCAAGTTATGATGCATGTTATGATTCTCTTGCAAAGTGTGATTATCCTTTCCATAAAATAATTCCTTTTGACCATATGATGATTGTTATTAGCTATGAAGCGACTCTTTGAGGGTGATCTATGAATAGAAGCACAACCAAAATATTGTGGTTTTTCTTTATTTTTGCATATTCATAATCCATATCATCTTGTATCTTAAGTTTGAACCTTGCTTGGGGACAAGCAAGAGGCAAGTATGGGGTATTTTGATGACATGAATTATGACCTATTTTTAGGCATGTATTTATATAGATTTTCCTTTTATTTTGCATGCATAGACATACATTCATGACATTTATGGTTATATCACCTACTTTGCAAGAATAGAGGTCTACACAGAGTTTTATTGCATTCGTAGGTAAATTGGCGAATTATGGAGCAGAAATGACATATTTAAAGATCAAGCCTTGAAGAGGGACAAGAAGGAGCATAAAAGGAAGCTAGCACGCGCCAAAGTATTTTCTGATACCGTCTGACGTGCCAAAGTATTTTCTGATACCAGCGGGCTCGACTTCTTTTCAGCCCAAATATTTAGGGTTTTGTCTTTAAACCCTAGATTTATCCCTATAAATGTTTGATAGCCTTCAACATTAAAAAGGAGTCAAATTCTCCAAGGGACTTGGAGCCCCGACGTTAGGGAGAAGTTGAGATCATTTGCAAGATTACATTCGAGAAGAATTGAAGGAAGATTTAGGAAGGACGCATTTGAAGATTGCGTACTTGGAAAAGATCTTAGGGTTTCACTTTGAAGGCGGATTGACATCCCGTTCTTATTTATTCCTTGAGATTTGTGAAAAATTCTTACCTTGTTCTACATTCATTGAACGCAAGTTACTATTATTGTGTTTGATTAACATTGGTTTTGTGATTTTTATTGAGATTTCAAGGTTTTACCCCTTTTCTCTTTTATATTTGATTATTGATTTGATTATGATGATTGTTGGCTAAAAACCTTTTGCGATTCTAAGGTGAAGGGTCGATAGTTGTGGCATAGATGATGATAGATTGAACCAAAATAGATTGGACCCTGAGAGTTGTGAGAAACCTCGTCGTCGAGGTTTTCCACGGCCTGTTCTTGAGTTCCACGGCCGTGGTTCTTCAAGATCCAACCGTGGTTTCCTCTGTCGTACGTCCTTTGTTTTTGCTTTGATCCAAAGTTAAAGATTTTCTTTAACCTAGCCTTGGCTTGCCTTTCTTAGGTAGTAGTGAGACTCAACATCCTCTATTTCGGTTTCGAATGTCACAACCTTAACCGTTTTAGTTTATCTTTGATTCCTTGGGTTTAGGCATGGGTATTTGTGAGTAATTCTTGTCCTTAGATCCTTTTTATATTGCAGCCTCAACAACCTTTATAGAGAGTGTTCTTGGGTGAGATATATAGGGTTTTGGAACTTCACCGTTCTCAACCTTACCTAAGTTATACCTTTGCAATCTCAACTCTGTCCTTATATTTATAGAATATCTTGAATCGATTGCCATAATTGGATACCTGGATCTTTATGATTGCTGTTTTCCCAATTATTTGCAAAGCTTCTATACTTTTGATTTCTCGATTATTCGAAACTGATTTTGTTTCACCAAATCTCTGAGTTCGATACTGTGGAATTCTTGTTTTACTACGCCGATCCGTACACTACGGGTTCACTTGCTTTGATTTCAGTTTTATAATTAAAACTTATTTGTACGCACACTTTTAGGCGAACACTTGTCCATAAAAGTTCCACTTGAAAGTGATTGTAGCTTGAATTGTAGTTCAACATCCAACACCTTAAAGTAGATCACAAGCAAATCAATCTTTGGAATCCCATGATGTGGGCAATCCAATTAGAGGTCCTTGAACCTTTCCCATGAGGTGAAAAGACATTCGCCATTCCTCATCACAAATGCGTTGATCTTAGCTATAAACTCTGCCATCTTCGATGGTAGAAAGAACTTGGTTAGGAACTACGCGGTCATTTCCTCTCATGTGTTTACTCTTCCGGCGGGAAGTGATTGGTACCAAGCTAGCGCTTTATCCTTCAAAGATAAAAAGAAAGCATGCAACTTATAGTTATTATTTTTGCACCTTAAAGGTCTCAATGTTTCCATCAAGATCTTATAGTTTTGAAGATGTTAGTGCGGTAACTCCCTTTCCATTCCTCCGAAGCGACTTTGCTGGATCATAGTAATCACCAGAGGTCTTAACTCGAAGTCACGATCAACTGGGTCTACCAAATGCACGCCCTGGGGGCGGGTTCGTTGGACTGGGTTCATACGTTGCCCAAGTGTTTGTAGAATGCCCACAAATGGATCAGCTAGCTCCACTCTTGGTGGAGGTGGTGGTGGCACATAAACTGGTGGTGGTAAGATGTTAACGGGTGCTGGTGGAGGTGGATTTACCACAACTCTAGCATCCTCGTTTCTCTCTTGGCGTCCCAATTGTGCTTGTGCTATCATGTCGGCCATATTGGCCCGAAGTCGGTCTTCTAGAGTAGCTTGATCAGCTCTCTCTTTCCTCAAGGCTTCTTCTTGTTGCTTTATCTAATTTCGAGTTACATCTAATTCAGCTCTAAGATCCTCCATATCTTGATCGTTGTTAGTGGCCATTTTCTTATCCTTTCTCAACTTATTTTTATAGGTCTTTTCCGGTTCAGGATCGTAAGAAACGATTTGTTTACCTGGCTCTCGTTCTTCGCATAAACCTATGCAAGATCTATAAGAACACTCAACAAGAGTAATCAGTAGCAAAGGTAGAAGCTACCAAGCTAGACAACCGTGCAAGGATTTGTCTTGACCAATTACCCGGCAACGGCGCCAAAAACTTGTTCGCTCGAAAAGGTGTGTGCAAATAAGCTTTAAATTTATATCCAAGAATTAAGCCTAACAATAGCGAACCCGCAGTGTACGGATCAATCGTAGTATGGGCTAATATTCCGGAGTCGATCTCAGGGAATCGGTGAGAACAAAGCAATAAAGGTAATGCAACTTGGGTAGCAAGCAATGCAATGATAACAATAAAGAATATAGAAGCAAGAATAATGGGAATGCAGATTCTAAAGATCCAAGTATCCGGTTACGGTGTTCGATTCAAGATGCCTAAGGATGTGTACGGACAGAGCATGGATAGCAAGGTATGTATATCTTCGATAGGAATGTCTTCCGGTTTAAGATCCAACTTCCCTTTTGTCCCAACCAAAGAATTCCGCTTAACGGATGTTTAGTATCGTCAAGAAGAAGTTACGAGGATAAGATTAAACTCTCACACCAACAAAAACCCAAGGAAAATAAAGATAAAGGATTGACGGCATGACACTCCTCTTCACCTAATAGAGGGGTTTGAATCGTCTATCACCTAGAGCTTGTAACACTTACAATCAGCAAAGCTAAGGCCATAAAAGGTTAAAAAAGGTAGGATTTATGCAATCTTGAACTTTGAATAAAGGCAAAAGCGAAACGTACAAAATAGAGGAAACCACGACCAGATCTTGGTAAACCACGGTCGTAGTGGAACAACCCGTGGAAATCCTCGTTCGAGGGCTTCGTCTCACAACTCTCAGTGTCCGATCTGTTAAAGCTCAATCTATCATCATCTACACCACAACCATCAATCCTTCACTCTAGAATCGCAGGGGGTTTAGCCAACAATCATAATCATAATCAATTCAAGAATAAGAATAGAAATCAAGAAGGATATGCAACCAAGAACACAAAGATGAATAAAACCAAGCTTCAAAGAATCAATAACTCAATCAATCAAACAATATAATCCCAGAATGTGTTCTCAAAGACAAAATCAAAGACTAGAACAATCTCACAAATCTCTAAGGAAGAACCAATGACTTCTTCAATCTCTTCCAACTGTGAAGCAATCCTTTTGGATATGTGGAAAATGGAATCCAAGAGCCTTCCTTCCGGCCTAAAGCGTGGTCTTCGTCCAAAACGAGATATCCGAAATACAGTCGTCAACCTCCTTTTATAAAATAAAACTAGGTCAAAAGGCTCCTTTCTTTCATGCTGACGTGACAATTAACGTAACGGACTTTTCCGAAGAAAACCACGGTTGACGTCACAAAACCACGGCCGTGGTTTACCCCGTGGTGACTCTCGACCTTCGTTTCCACGTGTGAAATTCAATTAAATTATCAAAACCCCGCCCGTGGAATTCCTTTCTTGACTGTGGTTCTTCCTTTTTGACGCTTTTCACCTTGGCTTCACTTCATACTTCTTCCAATGACGTTCCAATGCCTCCCTATGAAATTCTTATTTACCAACACTTAGTGAATGGCTCCTTTCCACTCCATTTCAGTGCCAAATCACAATAAAGCTTGTGTAGATCTTGATTTTAGGATAATAGGTGTATATAATCGATAAAACCTACAAATGCATGTACATGTACTCAAAAGGATGGGAAAAACTACCTATATGCACATCTAAACTATGTCATATTTCATGTCATCAAGCAGCGTGTCACCATCCCCGCAACGTTACCTAGCTGCCCCTGCGGTGACACCCCTGAAGACCAATGTCCGACACGCAGCCAGCGCCTTCGCCTGCGCCCAAAAGATGATTGTCACCGCCCCTGCGACACCCTCTAGCCACCCCTGCGGTGACTCAACCTGAAGAAGGGAAGCCGGCGCCCATGCGCCTATGCCTGCGGACCTGCGAACCTGAAGAGACTATGTCACCTCCCCCGCGGTGACACTAGGCCGCCCCTGCGGATCGACAACAGAAACGTCACGAAGATCAATAGTTAGACGTTCTAGAGCATTAAATACATCGCTCCCGTAGGCCTGCCATGCCGCCCCCGCAGGCCTGTCATCCCGCCCCCGCGGCCAAGATGAAGATAGACTGTTTTGGCCTAAACTGCCCCTACGGCACCCTTGCCCGCGCCTACGGTTTAGCGCCAGAGGACTTAACTACGGTTGTTTAGCCCACCTTTATGACATTTAAGGTGGCTGTTTAGACAACCTCTTTACTCGCTTTTATTGCATTTTCTATTATAAATAGAGCTATTGGCTGATAGTTAGAATCATCTTTATTTTCCCCTAAAAAGATATATTTTTGTCTAAATGCCATTTGTATGGGTTTCTAAGCTTCCTTGCTACATTGGGTTGATTGAAGTTGTATGCAATTTGGTTGTAAGTCTTTTTAATAGAAGTTATTATTCAGTATCCACTTGTGTTATGTTCTCTGTTCATTCTCACTTTGTTTGATCACCTAAGTTGTTCGATTGCATGCAAAAGGCTAGGGTTAATCGATTCCGTGTTTGGGTCCTTAATCTAGTAGCAAACTCCTAGGTAAATATGGGTTGTAATTATCTAAGGGAAAAGAACATAACTACATAATAAGATTAACGGTTTGTTTATTTTTTATGTATCTCTTTATCTTTCTTGATTGCTAACTTGTGATTTGATCTTGTAGGTTCACGGATCGATAAGCTAGTTAAGTTGTGTTAATACCGGTTGACTTAACACATAAATAAGATCAAGATGAGAACATTTGGAAAATACTTCTAAAAAGAATCAACCAAGTTGTATGCATGCGGAAATCCAACCTAGTGTAGTTTTCATATAAATCATATTATCACCATCTTTACTTGTTATTTACTTACTTTTGTCTTACTTAATTCTACAATCCACACCCCCGGTTACTAATTGATAATTGAATCTAAATAATACTTTGACCATAACTCTTTTGGGTTCAACCCTTACTTACACACTATACAATCGGTTAAGTTCGGAATTCTACTTTGATTAAATCTAAAACACAACGACCATAGGTTTTTAGCCTTGTCAGCAAGCAACGGGACGGGTGTCGACATCAGAGCAACCGTTAAGGGGGATATCAAGGCCACCAGTAAGAGCAGACACATCCAGAACATCAACCAGGGCAGGGCCTGGAGGGGAACATGAGACTGGGGGGGTGGCGGCGGCGTGGAGGGAGCTTGAGTAAGGGCGGGTACTTTGGCCGGAGGAGGTAAAGGAGGGAAAAGCTCTACTGAAGAGATAGGAATAAGGGGGAGCGAGCGCTCTTTGGAGAGTCTGAGGTTGTTTGAACTGACCAGGTCTTCCGGTACAGGGTCGAAGGGGCTAGTTTCCACGGTGGAAGAACCAGGCTTAGGAGCGGCATTGGGGTTGTAGGTGAGGTCAAAAAGCTTCACTGATAGCTTCTTGCTTTGTTTTGATCCTCCCATGATAGAAGCAGGGGGGTTGGGGCGTACCTTCGGCAGGGAACGGTAGTAGGGAGGCTTCAGAAAGAGAGCATGATGTGACTCTTGATAACAACCCTTAGTTTAAAAGTTTCCTTTTTTCCTTTCCTTCTTGTTGATTAATCTTAGAAACATGATGAAAATTTATTTTCTTGTTATTTCTCATATGAATAACTAAACCCATTTCTAGGACTTAGGGTTGAAAGCCCCAATTTTTGGTTGATTTGTAATAATTTGAGTGAATGGTTAAGTGTTGGAACTTGTTATGTATGGAACATTATAGTCTTCCTCTAGAGATGATGAACTTAAGGTTTGATCACTAGGTTAATTTTTTATTTCTTTGTTGATTATGTTGAGTGAAAAGAACTATCACCTTAGGATTGAACCATGAATTAGTTGTTGAAAGTTCTAGGTATGTTTTCCAAGCCTCAATCGATAGGTAAATGCTTAGTTGTAATGCAATGTTAAGACACTAAAGAAAGTGTTACGAATGATCAAAAGAAAGAGCACGATTTGCTTCCTAATGAGTTGAATTCTAACTATAAGTGCTTGTTTAATTTGTGTTATGAGATATTTAACGTGAGAGCAAGTCACATCTCATGTATATGATCACACCCTTAGTGTCTTAGGTTCATTTCATTTGCATTAATCACGATAGTGCCTATGCATGATGATTTGAGTCATTCCATTCACTCAAAATGTAAATAAATTCCTTAAATAGAACCACCTTGAATTTGCATATATTGTTCAATACTTTTTTGTGCATTCTTAAGTATGAAGTGTCAACCTTGAATTAGTGTGATTAACTTCTAATTCCTAGATGTTTTACCATATTTCACAACGAAGTCTTTGAGAATAGTACAACTTGATGTTTCTTAACCAAACCCCTTACTACAACGAGCAAACTGATGATACAACTTTTGATTATTACATTTGTTGGGAAATTCGTATTTCTCGACTCAAGCCGAATATATATAAACGGGTACTTTGTTGCACAATTACACTCTCTAACCTCACTTTGTGTATAAGCCTTTCTTGATCGAACTCACTCTTTATTATATTCAAATAAATTACAAAGATAGCATGATATCCCAACTCCAAAGAACTTAGACTTTAAAGGAGAACGCGCTCCCACGCGACGCTCCCCCCACCCCTTCGTGGCTGCCCAACCAGCCTTTCCACCACGCCCTTCCCTGTTCTCCAGCCATGAGTGGTACCAAACGTTTCAAAAAGCTATCCATGAAGATACCCAATCTCACCCGTAGCCCCTCGGAAATCACCAAACCTTGCTCAAACTCACCTCCATCCCCTCACAGCCCTTTTGATCCCGTTCCGGAAGACCTCATCCAAACCAGCAATCAGCGCCTTGCAAACGCCTCCTCCGTCTCCCCACCTCCCATCATTACCGGCGAGCTCTTCCCACCACTTCCGTACTAACACCCCTCCTTCATCTACAACTCCACCAACCTCTAACCCATATCTCATGCAATAAGGCCGAAGATATATTCAACACTCTTCCCTCCAACCCTTCCTCCCAAAATCTCCCGCATCCTGTGATCATGGTCTCTCGTGTTGGTGTTGTTAGCACGGACTGCATGTCCGATGCCCCTCCAGTCCCTCCTACTAGTGATGCCTTCTCGGACTGTCTGTCGGTGCTACTCCGGTCCTCCCCTCAACCTACAAGGATCTGATCTAGAAAGCTTCTACCTTGAACCACGTGCCTCTTTCCTATGTTTCAGGGCTCGAAGGAGGAATCATCCCCTTCTCCGAGGTGGATGTCTTTGATACTCTTCTTAAATGGAACTTAAACTCTTATCGGTTTCCCCGTCGTCAACCCTATCTCCTGCCAAATGATGAACTCTTTCACCTCCCTCGCTTGGAACTCGATCAAACATCCTAAAACTTTACGTAATGACAAAGGCCTCTTCATATTCCACTTTGATGACGAAGAGGACCTTAATGCCACGCTGCTTGGTAGTCCTTGGCTTGTTAATGGCTCCTCGACTATGCTCCTTGAACGTTGACACCAAGGCTTGAAACTAGACTACTCTAGCCTCTCCTCCATACCCATATGGGCCACCCTGCATGACATGGACTAAAGGTTCTGGTCCCTTGGAATGCTCGCTAAGATCGGTTCAGCCATCGGGAACCCCATCCTCATGGACTCGTCCTACACTTTCCAAGAGCACCTTGGTTATGCTAGGATCCTCGTCAATGTGCTTGCTTCAAAACCGCTTCTTTGAGAGATAACCCTTAAAAGGACCAGATGGGGAGGAAATCATTCAGAGAGTCACATACGAATGGATACCCGAACATTGCTCTAAGTGCATGGTGTTTGGTCACCGATGTAAGTTCTTTTCCGCTCCCAATCCTTCACTAATAAAGCCCCTACCTTCCCACCATGCACGTCGACCCCACCCCGTTTCTATCTTGAAACCGCTCCTCCCCACTCCAGACGATTCGCTCCGTATACTCCCTAGCCCTCTCCTCTCGTTTCAAACTGCCCCACCTATCCCTACCTCTATCGTTCCAACCATCCCAAACCATGTTACCCCTCTGACTGGTGAGGCGAAGTGCCTTCCTCTAAACCTTAAACACACACCCTCCTCCTCGCCTGATTCCTCTCAGGGCACTCCGCTCTCTCCTAAAACCCTCGTGCCTGAAGCAAATACCCCCGTGTCTGAATCTCCTTCTACCCAGCTCCCTCCTACCCCTTGACCTCCCCTGTCTTCTTCAACCCTTCTTCTCTTACCCCTGGCTACCCAAACTCTCTCTCCACACTCTAAACCCCCTTCGGACATCAAGAGATGCCCGAAAAATGAAAATACCACCACATGTATCTAAACATTTGCTCATGGAACGTTATGGGTATGAACCATCCTAACAAGCACAAAGCAGTTCAAGATCTTGCCAAGAGACACCTCCTTGATGTGATTGCCATCCTAGAAACTAGGCTCAAGAGGCAAAAAATGAACATGATCTCAAATCACCTTCTCCCTAGATAGAAGCACATCTCCAACTTCTCTCACACTCATAACTTTTGAATATGGGTTTGGTGGAACCCCCAAACTCTTCACCTTTCCCCTATCTCACAACTGACCAACTCATACATTGCCACCTCTCACCTCCTCAGAAACAAAACGCCCCAACTCCACCATCTCCACCAACCTTTCTTGAATGCTCCTTCACCTATGCGCATAACCTTCCCCAAAACCGTTGCATCCTGTGGGAATTTGTCGCTTCCATTAGCCTTCTCAATTTCACAACTCCTTGGGCTTTACTTGGTGACTTCAATGTCACTCTATCGCCTGACGAAAAGATCTCTAAAAACTCCCCCGCCATATCCCAACCCTCTAGCGAGCTCTCCACCTGCTTTACCCTTAACTCTCCCTGACCATTCCTACTCGGGAAGCAAGTTCACGTGGAGTAACAAACAAACTACTGATAGAACATGGTGCAAGCTCGATAGGATCATCATTAACCATCGGTGGGACTCTACCTTCCCCAACTATTCAACCTTCTTCGACAATCCTTGCATCTCGGACCACTCTCCTTCTATACTTGCCCTGGACAAGAAGCACCCTTCTTCAAAACCCCAATTCAGATTCAATAACTCATGGGCCTCTCATGAGAACTTCATCCCGGCCATTTCTAAGATCTGGGAGCTATCCATGCACGAACATCTTATGTACCAGCTTACATCAAAACTAAAACTCTTCAAGCCGATCCTTAAAAAATTCCCAAACCAAAAGATCGAGGACCGGTACGCTTCTATCGAAGGTCTCAAAGCCCTTCTCTCCACTACACAGAATGATCTACAAAGATATCCCCTCGATGACCATCTCCTTAATGCTGAGAAGAACACTATCTCAAGGTATTGCCTCGCTCTTGAGGAGCTTCATACCTCCCTTGCAGAACTATCCAAGGCCAACTGGTTGAAGCATGGCGATTAGTGCTTGGCTTTCTTTTTCAAGAGCATAAAAACCAGAAGTGGTGGCAACAATATCAACTATATTGCCGACTCTACTAGCACAATCACCCGTGATCTTGATACTATTGCTTTCATCATAGTGGATCACTTCTCCTCAATCCTTAACCCCCCTGCCCCTAACCATCCAACCCATATCCCAAACTACCCTCTATCTAGGCTCTCGCAGGACGATGACCTTTCTTTCATCATGGCCGTTACCTTAGGCGAGATCAAGAACACTCTTTTCAGTATGGGGGACAACAAGGCCCGTGGTCCTGACAAATTTAATGCCTTCTTCCTAAAAGCTTCTTGGAGCATCATTGGTCATGACTCTCATGTCATTCTTGAGTTCTTAAATTTTGGCGAAATGCTCAAGCAACTTAACCATACCTCCATCACCCTTATTGCCAAGAAGATGAACCCAACTCCCCCCTTTAACTTCCGTCCAATATCCTGTTGTAACGTAGCTTACAAAACCATTTCTAAGATCTTGGCTTCTAGGATCAATGCCTCCCTCTACAACATCATAGGTAAGTACCAAAATGCCTTTGTGAAAGGGCGTTCCATCAAACATAACTTCCTTCTCTGCAAGGAAATCTTCAAGAAGTATAATCAAACCCACATATTCCCTAGATGTGCCATTAAAGTTGGCATCTCCAAGGCCTTTGATACCATCGAACACAATTTCATTCTCCACAGCCTTGTCATGTTCGGCTTCCCTGCCCCCTTCGTCCGACTGGTCAAGGCTTGCATTACCCACACAACCTTCTCTA
The DNA here is from genome assembly GCA_033239045.1 of Fagopyrum esculentum. Classification (NCBI taxonomy): domain Eukaryota; kingdom Viridiplantae; phylum Streptophyta; class Magnoliopsida; order Caryophyllales; family Polygonaceae; genus Fagopyrum; species Fagopyrum esculentum. Next base: position 109,014,669 of record BSUD01000008.1, on the reverse strand, counting down.
TTAATATGAATGACTCTCTCAGGGGATTCTGTAAGGGCTCAGGGGTCTTCGCCAGGGTTGCCTCCTCTCACCACCCCTCTTCGTCATTTCCATGGAAATCCTCTTCTCTATGATCTAAGCCAACACACACAACCCCAACTTTAATCCCCCACCCCAAGTGCAATAACCCTCGCCTAACCAACCTTTGTTTTGCTGAAATTTTTTTCTTTTTTGTAGGGCCGACATCACCTCCATCACCATCCTAAAGAACACGCTTGACACTTTTGGTGACTGCTCGGGGCTGAAGATTAACATCGAGAAGTCCTCCCTCTTCCTTGGCGGAGTTCCACCCCAAAGCCATCATCTCTTCACTAATGGGACAGGAATCTCCCTTGGTAGCCTACCCTTCCACTACCTTGGAGTTCCCTTCGGTAGCAAATGCCTTAACATTCCAAATTACTAGCCCCTCATCAATAAAATTACCATAAAAATTAACTCTTGGCACGCCAAAAAACCTTTCTTACACCGGTAGGAAACAAGTAATCTCCTCCATCCTCATGGTCATGCACCATTACTGGTGCACAGTTTTTCTCATCCCCGTCAAAATCCTCTACACCATCCAAAGCCTCCTAAGATCCTTCCTTTGGTCCGGAATTGACTTTAGCAACCGTGCCCTCGTCGCCTGGAACACCGTGTGCTCTCCCATCGAACAAGGTGGGTTCGGTTTCAAAGAGATGCTTTCTTAGAACAAAGCTTGTCTTTTTAAGCTCATCTTTAAGATTGATAAAAATCTTGACAACTGTTGGTGCAACTGGATCCAAAAGAACGTTCCAAAGAGCTCCACCATTTGGAACATCGAGAACAAGAACTATCATAGTCACACCTGGAGTATGATACTTAAGGTTCGGGATAAGATCCTCACTACTAGGCACAATTCAAGCCCCTTCAACCCACCTCACTCCCCAATGGCACCTTCAAGACTTCGGTTGCCTACATGTTCTTCCGGAATCAAACTCTCCCACCTTACACCAACAAACTCAAGCACCTTTGGAAAGGTTTAAACATCCATAAGTGTAGCTTCATCTCATGGATTGCCTACCATCAAAAGCTCCCTACCCTCAGCAAACTCCTTCGTTGGAACCTCATCTCGGATGACTCGTGCAAGCTTTGTGGTAACCATCCGGAGACCATCCCTCACCTTTGGACCTCTTGTAGCTACACTAGTCTCGTGCTGAACATTATCTCCCGCTGGACGAAGCTTCACACCCCTTACCCATACTCCAGAGACATTTGGACTTGGCTCACAAATGCAAAACCTCGTAAGCACGATCTTATTTCAAACATTCGCATCTCCTCGATCACTGCATACATATACTTTGCTTGGAAAGCTAGAAATGATCTCATCTACAACTACACTCCCACCTCTCCCAGTGCATGCGCTCATCACACCATCAAAGCTATAAATAACTTCACCGCCTACCATTGGAAGGATCGTTCCCCTGACTCCATCATGTGGGCCAACTTGCTCGGAATTCTATCTCTTCTAGTGTGTGTTTTGGATCAGATTCTTGCATTGTTTTGCTAGTAACTTTTGGTCATAGTGACCCTTGTAAATCCTCCTTTCAATATACGTAAAACTTTCAAAAAAAAAGGAAGATGGAATGATAGACCGGCATATCAACTCCACAAAACCACCAACATATACACTTTTCAAAGAAGATAATTATAAAAGATGAGTCTAGACTTATCCTAACAACCACATAAAGCTTCATTAGTCTAAACTAATCTAGAAACTCCATTTACACAGCCAATCTTTCACTTTCTCTGATCTTTCCATCCATAAGAAAGAGCTTCACTAATATTAACCCAATAATTAAGCCCAATTTCAAAATAGAAAGCAAGCAACAACATTGCCTTCTACATTTCCCTCATGCCAGCTAACAAGTAGAGAAAAACAAGTATACATTACTCGAGTACTTGTGTGCGCAACACGCTTAATTACTCGTCCGGGTAGGTGTTTTTAAACGGCAGTGGAGCACTCTTCTCGGCCCTGAGCTTCTCCGCGTTATTTAATTGCTCGTACTCCAACCTATTAGTTAAACCAACCCAAGATTTTAGTAATCTTAATGATGCCGAAGAAAGTTTTGACCAATAGTTCATAAACCCGCAAACCTGTAGAAATTCCAATGCCCACGTCGAATGACTTCAAGTGAAGCCATCAACAAGTCTATCAATTTGTTCTCCAATATGCTTCCTTTGATCTTCAACACACACTCTATCCACACAATTCTCAAAACCACATTCATTGCCTGCAAATGCATTCATTAGTATACTTATATACTATTCTAAGATAGCCTCATGACTGAGAATTCAGAAACTCACTATGGAGATGTAGTAGATACTCTTGTTTTTTAGTATGAGATTATCCCTCAACCAAGGATTCTTTGAGTTAAGATCGAGCAAACCCCAATCTTTAACAAAATCCCAGTATAATTGGTACGTTGTTGCAATTACAGAAGTCACAATGACTATGATCATCCATATCAGCGAGTCTTGTTGCTGCATGTACCTTAACCGTGCACCGGCTGCGACCATGGCGGACAAATACTTCCCCATGTTCGCCAAGTGAGTCGTGTTGGATTCGTCATACCATCTCCTCGCACACTGAAAATCTTGCACGTAAGAAAACCTAACTATACCTTAATACTATCTTTCCATACTCTCTAAACCCTAAGAAACAAACAATTTGTTTATATATATATATATATAGGATTTGGATCATATAAGAAGAGGTCTTGAGGTCAAAAGTGAGAGACTCACGACCCTTGATACAAAATAATTAATGATTTTAATTTGTCCAAATTAATTAACCCATATGCTTTTGAACAAAAGTTTAGTTGAACCATTGAACATATACTTGAACAAAAGTTTAGTTGAACCATTCAACATATAAATTATTATTTGAACAATTTGAAATATAGTTAAACAATTTCGAATATAGTCGAACAATTGACACATTTGAACAATTACGAATATAGTTAAACAATTTTTATTGAATAAATATATATGTCAATTGTTAGCTGATCAAACGACTGTGAATCATTCATACTTTTGACCCTAAAACCCTTTCCTCTTGAACCCAACCTTATATATAATTTTGACCCTAAGACCCCTTTCCACTTGAACTCAACTATATATATATATATGGGAGGGGGTTGAATTCAAGTGAAGGGTCTTAGGTCAAAAGTAGAAAAAAAATTCACGACCACTAAATCGAAATAATCAAAAGTGTGATTTGAACTAAAAAAATCAAGAGTGTGATTTGTCAAATTAATTAACACCTTAGAACACCTACATCCCAAATACCCATACTAGGTTTCTAACCTAACTTTTATTTATATTTTTATTGTTTTTTTTGTTATAACCAAATATATATATATATATATATATATATATATATATATATATATATATATATATATATATATATATATATATTTTTTT